>JAJAGP010000047.1:0-550775 GCA_025084515.1 Ancistrus triradiatus | reverse complement strand
TTTTTTGTATTAAAAACACTTCTTTTATTGGTCGGATGAAATATGCTAATTTTGTGAGAGGGAATTTTGGGTTTTCATGAGCTGTATGCCAAAATCATCAGTATTAAAACAATAAAAGACTTGAAATATTTCAGTTGGTGTGCAATGAATCTAAAATATATGAACGAAGACATTTTATTTTACAAAGGGTGTAAGCAGGTGGAATGTAATTCAAATTTAAAATGAGACCGTCTTTAAATATTACATATAGGCTATTCCATGACTTGTTTCTTCTCTTAACCGTCATATTTTTACATTAGCTTAATAAATTATGTATAGTATAGGGTCAAGCTGGAAAGTCTGCACACCCCTTTCACCTTCTCCACATTTTATGATATAAAATGAAAACAGGTTTTTAGAAAATATACTATTTTATTTGACTGACAATACTATGTTATTTAGGGGTACATGTCTGTACACACCCTGAGCCTAATTCCTGGGTGATGCATCGTTGCCAGGAGTTACAGCTTCAAAGCATCTTGGGAAAGAAGCAACAAGCTTGGCACACTTGTTTCTGGATGTTGTTGCCCATTCCTCTTTGCATATCCTTGCAAGCTCCATCAGGTTGGATGGGGAGCATTGGTACACAGACATTTTCAGCTCCTTCCACAGATGTTCAATGGCATTCAGGTCTGGGCTTTGGCTGGGCCACTCAAGGATGTTCACAGGCTTTCTCCGAAGCCACTCCTGTATTTTCTTGGATGTTCTTCTTCGGGTCGTTGTCATGTTGGAAGGTAAACCTTCGCACCAGTCTGAGGTCCAGAGCACTCTGGAGCAGATTTTCTTCAAGGATCTCATTGTAGCTGTATTCATCTTTCACATTATCACGACTAGTCGCCTTGGTCCCGCTGCTGAAGAACTTCCCCACATCATGATGCTGCCACCACTATGCTTCACTGTAAGGATAGCATTAGCCAGCTGATGAGCAGTGCTTTGTTTTCTCCAGACGTGACACTTGGTATTCAGGCCAAAAAGTTCAATTTTGGTTTCATCAGACTAGAGAATCTTGTTTCTAATGGTTTGAGAGTCCTCTAGGTACCTTTTGGCGAATTCCAAGTGTGCTGCCATGTGCCTTTTACTAAGTCTGGCCACTCTACCATAAATCATGATTTGTGGAGTGCTGCCTGGATGGTTGATCCTCTGAAAGGTTCTCCCATCTCCACAAGGATACGCTAGAGCTTCTGTCATAGTGACCCTCGGATTCCTGCTCATCTCCCTGGCCAAGGCCAGTCTTCCCCGGTCACTCAGTTTGGCCAGGCGGTCAGGTCTAGGAAGACTCTTGGTGGTTCCAAACTTCTTACTTTTGTGAGTGATGGTGTTTTCTTTGGGACCTGTAAAGATGTAGCAATTTTTCTTTGCCCTTCTCCAGATCTATGCCTTGACACCAACCTGTTTCTGAGGTCTGCAGATGATTCCTTTGAGCCCATGGCATGGAGTTTGCTCTGACATGCACTGTTAGCTGTGTGGACCTTATATAGGCAGGTGTTGGCAATGCCCAATCATGTCCAATCAATTGAATTTACCGCAGGTGGACTGCAATTAAGTTGTAGAAACATCTTAAGCAGTATCAGTGGAAACAAAATGCACCTCTACTCACTTTTGGTGCACGCTTGTGTACATATATTTTACATTTTGATTTTTAATAAATTAGCACAAATGTCTAAAACCTGCTCTCATTTTGTCATTGTGGGCTGTTTTGTATGGAATTGTGTAACAAAAAATGAACTCTATCAATTGTAGAATAAGTCTGTTACACAATAGAACATGGTGAAAGAAGTGTGCAGACTTTCCAGCTTGACTGTATATAGCTCTGTGTCTCAGAAATGCTATTGTGAATTCACTGATCATAACAGCCACATTCAACGTCACATTCCTTTAATCACCTGCCAATCGTTCTGAAATGATATTATATTGACTGTCATTCCACTATTGCACCTCCCAAACCCCCTCCAAATAGACTATCATTAGTTTTGTGCATTTGAATATTGACATACCATTTATTGCCAGCATCGCAAACCCCTACTTTTGTACTGTACTTCAAGATTTTCAGTCCATACTGCTGTTTAGTGTGGTGTTTAAATATGTCATTGCTGTATGTCTGTAGCAGATGAACTAAATTGCTTGTGGGGTTCCGTGTATTTAAGCATTGTGTGTGTTTGTTCTCATCAGGTTCTCCGAGTATGGAATCATTTGAGGACCTGACGGAAGAGAGTAAGAGTCTTGCCTGGAGCAATATGAACAAACTCACGATACAATCCAGTCACAAGATACACAAAGAGTAAGTCTGCCCATGTCTGTTTACAGTCTTATGCAAATATTTGGGCAACCTCCTCTTCTTTTTTCATGTAACATTCATTAAATGTATCTTAGTCCAATACATCACCATGTATCTTGTAGCATGTTCTCGGTTGTTTGATTTAAGAGAGCTGCACAGTAGTACAAGTAATTAGGGCAGTTCTGCACAGCTGCAGAGATCCCTGCTTCAAACCCCGACGTTTGTGTGGAGTTTTGCATGTCCTCCCTGGGTCTGTATGGGTTTTTCCCGGTTATTCTGGTTATGCATTAAGTTAAACGGTCGCTCTAAATTACTCCAGTGTGACTTTGACTAGTATGGTTATAATTATTGCTCCTGTCACAAGCAAAGGCATCACTAGAGGTTTATGAATGGGGCGTCTAGAGATTAGCCCTCTAGGGATTTAAAAAAAAAAAAGATCCAAAAAGGGCCGCATTATGAAAATAGCATCAAATTAAAAACGTACAACTATTTGGAGAAATTTACTCTTAGGATCAATTTTTTTTAAGACATATGTCAATCAAAGTTTGTTTTAAGTCCAGCTCTTGTATGACTTGACTACGATCCATCCACTAAAAAGAGGTACAGCTCAAGCAAAGATACAAGCATATATTGAGAATATTGAGAATCAAATGTGCATCTCATCTGTAGTCGCATTCATTCAGTACCAGCCAAAATAACCTTTAAAATCTAATATTGTTAGCAGACTAAAGCTTTTCTTAAATCCAGTAAATACATCAAATAACTTTCATTATGAGAAAACTATTTCTCAATCTATTTAATATTATTTTCCCCCTTTCCTGTCTTTACTAACAAGTATTTTTATCAAACACCACTTGAACTTTTTAAACTGTACAGATCTTCTCACCTGACTGTCTCTTGGGGGACCTTCTGTGTTTACAAAATGTTTCTTACATAGGTAGAAGAAGAATTACTTATTAGGACTGTTAACTTATTGTCATCAGGCTTCTGTAAAATATACAGTCATAAAATCAAAAGGGAACAAGCCAGCCATTCATGTCTGCCCTAAATACTGCAATGTTCTCCATGAGGGACACCTTCACCCTTGTACATAGTGTTGCTCATTTTACTAGTAAAGCAGTAAAGCAGAGCGATAGCCTCTCACAGATCAAAGGTTCAGCCGTAGGTTTAGGGATGTTTTGGGGCAGCAGCACCTCCCCCAGGTCCTAGTGCTCAAATTTCATTACATTGTGAATATGGAAATAAATAGAACAGTTGAATAAGAGAGAATAAATAAGAAAATCTATTATTGATTTAAACTAATAATGCACGCTAGAGGAAAAAAAATGGGAGGGGGATGTCCATGGTCACAAGTTCTCAAAAGGAAATTACACTGTCTATGTAAGACTGACTCGTATTGACTTTTATCTGATCAAACTAGTCTTAACTCACTAACTTAATTCTTTTAACCTCTCAGGGCAGTGACAGGAATTGCAGTGACCCTAAGTGGATTGTCCATCTTCACAACATCTCAAGGTAGAGGATTCCTAATCCAAACACCCTGATTGTTTTTGATGGTAACGATTTACTTTTTTATATCAACTTCGATCTTTTTCATCTCAGACTCAACCTTGAAGATGTTTTCTAAAGAGAGCAATGATCTGCAGAGGAGTGTTTCCTTTTCCAACATGGTAAAATGATTTTTTTTTTTTCCATATTTAAGCCAAATTTATCCAGTCGAACCCCATAATCTGAACACCTGATACAAAGTATGGGGTTTTGTAATACCCTAATCCACTATTGTACAATATAAATGCGTACACAAACTCCCCACTTACAGATACTTAAGAAGCCACATGTACACATTCCTAACACAGCTGTGTTTTTTAACCCATTTGTTCTCCTAGGCGTTATCGTCATGTGTGATGCTACCTCAGGATAAAACAGTGGTTTGTTCTTCATGGGACAATAATGTGTAAGTATTCACTAACACGAGTTTCATACATTTGTACTGGTATATGTTTTTGTCTGTTCATCACTTCATATCTACTGCTCTTTTTCCTTTTGTGTTCTTCTCCCCTGGTCTCATTAGGTACTTTTACTCAATAGCTTACGGCAGGAGGCAGGACACTCTCATGGGTCATGATGATGCGGTCAGTCAGGTTTGCTGGAGAGACAACCAGCTCTACACTGCATCATGGGACTCCACTGTGAAGGTCAGACGTCTGAGAGAGTTTACATCACTGGTGTGGTGTTTTTGATAGTTTTAATAATCAGCATTTTTGACTATTCAAACTGAGCTCCATATTAAAATGGTGACATCCACCAATAGCAGTGTACAGTCGGCCCTCCGTATCCATGGGTGCTGCATCCCCAGATTCAACCAGCCATGACCTGAATAAATATTCTTAAAATACAGATCGTTCCGAGAAGCAAAATTTGAATTTCTCAGCACTTTCAACACTGAATCCTTGTAGATGAAATCTGTGTACATAATGGGCTGGTCAAACATTGTTTGCTTCTTGTCTCTTTCATTCACATGTACAGATTTTATTCCTCGTCAGTGTTCGCCAAACAAAACAATATAACTATTTACATAGCATTTTTTAAGGAAAACATATGTCCTCTAGAAATGATTTAAAATGCAGTGGTCCAGTGGTTAATTTGTTCCAGAATGCTTGTTGAGACCTGAAAATGTCAATTGGATGAGTCTGTTCCAGACCAGCAGAAAATCCATACTCTATAAGGCATTATATGCATTAATGGAGTTGTACTGTACAGGCGCTCCCTGATTTATGATGGGGATATATTCAGACAAATCCATCCTAAGTTAAATGTATTTAACTGAGGAGTTCAATGAGTGCTTGGTGGAGCGTCTATACTGTATCATGGCGGAGATATGGAAAGGATGTTATGATAAGTGATAAGTTAATGTTTAAAACACTTACATTAACCTACAGTTGGCCAAATCACTAACACACATCTTATTTTTTTATAAAGTGTTGAAAAATCTCATGTAATTTCGTGAGTAATGGATTGAAAGTGAAAAGTAAAAGCTTACTTACTCTATTGATGAACTCTGGGCACTTTTCATTTGGCTCTTATAAACTACCGTATTTTTCGGGCTATAAAGCGCACCAGATTATAAGACGCAATATCAATGATCGACTGCTAACGGGTATATTTTCATACATAAAGCGCACCGGGTTATAAGGCGCATTAAATGAAACAAAACTCTTAAGTTCCTTCGGAAGCTCAGTTTGGTCTTTACCTGGCGCAGGGCGTCTTTTCTTGCTTCCTCCACTTCCGTAACCAGTGATTCGTTAAATGTGAATTCTCTCACAGCTGCTCTATGTCCATGTTTGTTGTACTGCGTGACTGATAAGCGTTGTGTTTGAAAAATCCGCTTCGAAAATGAATGAATGAATGCACGTACCCTAATGCTGAAAGCACATATACCGTATTTACTCCGCGATGCTGAGCGCACTACGCCTAACGGTGGGGTGGCCGTTGAGCTTCGTAACTTTACCAAGGCCGTGCTAAAAAATTTTTGACAGATTTATGAGCGGCCGTGTACCCATCTACAATCGGTTCTAGGTCAGAAAGCACAACCAGAATTAATTCATACATTAGGCGCACCGCATTTTAAGGTGCACTGTCGATTTTTGAGAAAATTAAAGGATTTTAAGTGCGCCTTATGGTCCGAAAAAATACGGTAAGCTTTTTAGTATACATGCAGACTTATATGAACTAATAAGTACTAACAAATACAGTACAGTAGATGTCAAAATAAAGAAAAACACGATAAAAATATCAGAGATCTTCCCTGATGACTATTGTGATCCTGAATCACTGTGTAGTGAATCGAATTTCAGCTGCAATGAGTCGCGTGGCTCGACTCGTACAATCTTAAGCAAGCGCACTGAGTACTGAGCAACCATCGGGAACAGAGATGCATTTTGCCAGTCAAAATGGGCTGACAACCGAATTCAACGAGTTCCCCACCACTGCTTTTTTTCATAGCATTATTAGGTATTTATATGTAACCTAGAGATAATTAAAGATGATTGCAGTGGGTTATATGCAAATACTGTGCTATGTAATGTAAGGGAATTGAGCATCTATGGATTTTGATCTCCACGCGGAGTCCTGTGACCAGTCATGGTGGATACGGAGGGCCATCTGTATTATTCAGCATCAGTGGGTTGTGTACTTGAAGAAACATGACATAAAACCTACTGGCTAGTTGGTATGGTTGGCTAGTTTGTGGTGGGTTGCAGAAGGACACTTGTCAAAGCAAGCTGCTGAGTTTTGACTTAATCGCAAGGCACCCCTTGATTATTTGACACAGCAATTAAAGGGTTCCAATTTTATTTGTCTCTTTAGACTAGCGACACAGAATGTGAACTGGAATTACTTATAGGGCAGATCCAGGATTACTGTAGTGTAATTCAAATACAATATTTCCTTTAAAAACGAATTGAAATAACATGAAAATGGTAAAATGAATTATTGTCATAATAACCATGTAGTAAAAATGCTGAATTCACCAGGTGTGGAAGTGTGTGGCAGCAGACATTTCTGGCAATAAGAGGACACAGTTTGAGCTGCTTGCTGAATTGGAGCACGATGCTGGAGTGAGTATGGTTAATGCAGTTCAGTTAAAATCTTCCATTGCTGGAGTCCCAAAGTGTAATCTTCAGAGAAGACTTTTAACACCAGCATTTTACATTGCCTTATGACTTTATACTGGATTATTCTTTGCTGCAGTTGACATTTTAATTTGTGTGTGTGTGTGCACGTGTGTGTGCAGGTTAACACTATAGCTCTAAGTCCTGCTGGTACACTGCTGGTTTCCGGCACAAAAGAGGGCACACTGAGTATCTGGGACCTTGCCAGCTTCTCCGTCTTGCATCAGCTCAGCTGCCATTCTGGAAAGATCCACCAAGTGGCCTTTAGTCCTGGTTAGTATTTGTGGGTTTATCTGCCTGCAATTGGAGGAAAAGCTTTGTGATTACCTTCAGTTCTACATTAATTATTTGTAAAATAATAAAAAAATAATAATTAAAACAATTGACTGTGGTAGCCTAGCGGTTAAGATACTGGACTCTGGACCAGAAGGTCCAGGGTTCAAATCCCACCTTGGCCAAACTGCCACTGTTGGGTCCTTGAGAAAGACCCTTAACCCACAATTGCTTGGATTGTAAGACTGCATCAGTTGTAAGCAGACGGATAAGGCCGTCTGCTAAATGCTGTAAATGTAAAATGTGGTCTGATCTTCATTAAGTCATGATAATAAAATACAATCTGCAAAGGCACATATTTTAATTGAACGTTTTTGTAAATTATTTACATTATTTAAAAAGTCAGCTATCCCTCGCATTTAGTAACTGGCAGGACGTCCTGCAGCTGCTGATTAGGCCTACACAGTAGTGGTTTGTTTATTATTTGTTTGTTTATTTAACATTGCTGGCAGCATCAATGGCCATTTTAATGACAGACACAAGATTATATCGATACACAAGGTTACATCAAATCTAGTCTTTTATATAGTCAGATCAGGCCAATTTAGAGTTATCAAAGAACCTAATGCATGTCTGTGGGAGGGAACTGGATCACCCAGAGTAAACCCACACAGACATGGGGAGGACATGCAAACTCCTCACAGAAAGGAACACAATAGTGGAAAGGAATTTTAGACTTTTCGAATTTCTTGAATGAACATTATTCAGCATCTCAGTTGGATTAAGTCTGAACTCTTGACTTGTTTGTTCCAGGAGGACACATTCTTTTTAACCATTGTGTTACTGGGTTACCTTGTTATGGTCATTGGGTCATTGTCTTGTTGCTTATATCAGGCTTCACAGTTGGGATGAAATTCAGGTCCACAGTGCCTTGTTATACAAAATATTTCTTATTGCTGGCATACCATTAATTCACCTCCTTGTTTCACTCATTGTCCATTTTATCCGCTTTAATTACCTACAACTTTGTACATTTTCTTGGCCCCTTATCACCCTGTTCTTCAAAGTTCGGCACCCCCATAGAGCAGGTATTATTTGGGTGGTGTGTCTTTGTAATGCAGCAGATCAGAGAAACAACTGGAGAAACAGAAACTGCGCATTGTGCCAAATGACAACACTCCTGAATTAAATGTGCTTTTCAGTTCCCTGCTCTCTTCAGAAATACCTGCTTCCATTGTAAATATAGCAGGAAATACGTCAAATGAAGGCTTTTATATAAAAGCTTCTCAATGAGAGATGGAAGGAGGGAGGATTGCCGGGTATTCAGTATTCACTGAACCTTTTGGAGTTTCCTCCACTCCTTCTTCAGACAATTTGCTTTATAGTTGTTTGATGAACTCCCATTTCACTTGCATCCCTACAGTTTTTTCTTTTAAGGCTGTTTGGTTTCAGAGCATGGTTCAAACAAGCAAATCTTTCTTGGGAAGAACAGACTTTGTGTCCCTGTTTATAGGCAGGGCCTGTCTACAATCCTCACCCCAGTCTTATCTCAGTAATTGAAACGCCCAATTTATGAACAAGTCATTAGCTTAGATGTTTACATACTATTGTGAATGAATAATTAAGACATAAGAAGTACAATTGTTCATTAGTGTTACAAGTAATAATGCAGAAAACCAGCTAAATCAAAAGGATTTGCATTTTTTCCCTTAACAATACTGTTTCCTTGTTAGCAGACTACTAGTAGCTTCATTGATGATCTGATTTGTGACAATGTGTTTGTGGTTCAGACAGTAGAAACATCCTGAGTGTGGGTGAAGACTCGTGTTTGAAGGTTACAGATGTGCAGACAGGCATGCTCCTCTCTACTGTTCCCACAGAGGAAGAACAAAGGTAACACTCCTCTTACAGTCATTCATTAAGTAACCAGTTAATACTTTTATTTATATGATATACAATGAGAAGATGTATTGTTGCAAGCAAGGAGGGAATGCTGAGATATAACCATATTGTGAAATGTAATGGTTGTGGTTCTATTAGTTTAACATTTTGCTGTAGTAAGAGCAGTACTAGGGTGTAGCACTATTCATTAAACTGAATTTAAATATACTCTTGTTAATTACTCTTTCACAAGTCATATACCCAATTTGATCACCTTTTGATTAAAAAGTATCAGCTGTTCATCTTAATATAGTTAATAAAGAGTAGATAAAATTGTGACATGTCAGCTGATGTTTTTGTGAGCACAGGTGTTTCTGTTGGGATGGCAGCACTGTGTTGACTGGGAGTCAGTCTGGTAATCTGTTGATCTGGGATTTACTCAGCAGCAGGATCACACACAAGATCCCTGCTCACTCAGGTAAGAACAAACAAATGCAGTGGTACCTCATGGTTCTCGTTGTTGATTCGTTCCAGAAGGCTTGTGGAGTACTGAAAATGACGAGTCGAGAGAAAATTATTTTAAGGAATAATGTAAATTGAATTAATACATTACAGACCCCAAGAAAATCCACACTGTATAGGGTATTAGTGGGGCAAAAAAGTGTTTAGTCACCCACTGATTGTGCAAGTTCTCCTGCTTAGAAAGATGAGAGACGTCTGATTTTAGCCAACTGTAGGGTTAATGTAAGTGTTTTAAACAATAAGGACAGTAGAGATACAGAGATACAGTAAGATTAAGTCTCTAATGTATCATAGCGTAGCTGACATTTATTGTTTTAAACACTTACATTAACCTACAGTTGGCTAAAATCATTAATTTATAATAGTGTTGAAAAATCTCATATAATTTAGTGAGCAATGGATTGAATGTGGAAAGTAAAAGTAAAACACTTACTCTATTGGTGAACTCGGGGTGCTAGCTGCTAATACAAACTGCGTGAACCGGAACGCTATAACCTTCCGTTCGGTCGGCTGTATTCATCAACCATTTTAGGACCAATGCAGACTTATTTGCACTAAGAATACAGTACTGTAGATGTAAAAATAAAGAAAAACACGATAAACACAACAGAGACCTTCACTGAGAAAGAGCTATTGTGAATCTGAATCTCTGTGAAACTTCATTCATGGTTATATTGTTCTTCTCTTGTTAAACATGTTTTACAAACTCACATTGTCACTACAGTCAGTTTGTTTACATGCACTTGATACTCTGATCATAATCAGATTTCTGCAGGTATCTGATTATTCAAGTGGTCATGTATACAGCATCTATAAAGCTGGAGAGCTGGATTTTACCCCAGAAATCGGGTTACTCACAGCATGAATACCAGTTATGTAATTTCCAAGCATTTTTCTCAGTCTGCGCATGTGCACGAGCAAACTCAAAAAGGTTTTCCACAGACATTTAATAGTCAATAGGAAAAGTTTTGTTCTCAGTCCTGCATTGTAATCTAGGTTGGAAAACACTGCAGTCAAGCTATCTGCCCCGAAAGATATCTAGAGCTACTTACTGTTGAGGTTAGTACCGTATTTTTCAGGCTATAAAGCGCACCGGGTTATAAGGCGCGATATCAACGATTGGCTGCTAACGGATCTATTTTCATACATAAAGCACACCGGGTTATAAGGCGCATGAAATGAAACAAAACTCTTAAGTTCCCTTCCCTCAGTTTGGTCTTTACCTGGCGCAGGGCATCTTCTTGCTTCCTCCACTTCCGTATCATTGATTTGTTAATGTTGAATTCTCTCGCAAGCTGCTCTATGTCCATGTTTTTACTGCGTGACTGATAGCGTTGTGTTTTGAAAATCCGCTTCGAAAATGAATGAAATGAATGCATGTACCCTAAAAAATGGCTGAAGCACAATAACCGTATTACGCTATCCGCTTATGCTGCGCGCACTAACGGTGGCCGTAAGCTTCGTAACCTACCAAAGCTGTGCTAAAACATTTTGAACAGATTTATGAGCGCCGTGTACCATCTACAATCGGTTCTAGGTCAGAAAGCACAACCAGAATTAATTCATACATTAGACGCACCGCATTTAAAGGTGCACTGTCGATTTTTGAGAAAGTTAAAGGATTTTAAGTGCGCCTTATAGTCTGAAAAATACAGTAGTTTGAGGTTAAGGGTCTTGCTGAAGGACCCAGCAGTGGCAGCTTGGCAGGTAAAGGATTTGAGCTCACAAGCTTCTGATTAGTTGGAGCATTAACCACTACAATCTAAATCACCTATTTCACCATCCATAGGCTACAGAAGCCTGTTCACAAAGGAGGTGTTAACCAGGCTTTCTGGAGACTTGCAGCCCATACTGGATGAGCTTGATCTCTCTTCTTTTTTTTCCCCTCAGGCCGTGTTTCTTGCATGTGGATGAACGAGCAGTGCAGCAGTGTTATCACAGGGGGTGAAGATAAACAAATTCTCCTCTGGAAACTCCAGTATTAACACACAAATACACACTTGAAGAACTAAATGTGCTGGACACAAGAACTACGTTTGTAGGGTGTGATCAATTTGTATGTGCCTGTGGTTGTGTGAGCATAAATAGGATCCTGAGCAGAGCACAAACTTGAGGCACCTGTCAAAACCTAACTGATATGGACATTTTACAGTCAACAGTTCAATCCTGTATTTGAATCTGCCAAGTGGTTATTGTCTTCTTTTTATTATTTTATATAGGTGTTTTAACGTTTATTTTTATTAACACTCAATATTATGCCATGTTCATGAATTAGCACATTAGTGAGGTTGAAACAATCCTATTGTATGCAGAAAGAAAGAAATACTCGGCTTATGCATCTCCCCTGATACAGTCTGACATCCAGTTCTGTGTAACAAATAATTATTATATTTAATGATGGTTATTTATTTAAGTGCTTGCTGTTTGACTCATGGAATCACATTTATGCTCACAATAAATATGTTGCAAAAGTTGGGCAATACTCTTGTCGGGGCATCCGACTACATTAAGCATAAATTATACTGTCTTTAAATAACCAATATAAACGTATGGGGCCTATTGTGTGTGTGTGTGTGTGTGTGTGTGTGTGTGTGTGTGTGTGTGTGTATATATGGGTGACAAATTAAAGAAAAAAGCCTTAATAAGGATCAATGCTAGGGTCAGGTATCATTTGCATTTTATCGATTTCGATTCTGGTTCTTATTGATTCCAGTTTTCGATTCCAAAATGGTGAAACAATTGTCAACTGTTTAGGTGTAAAGAATATTTTTAGATTTCAGCTTCAAAAGTAATAATTTTACCTTGTTTTTTTCCCTTCCCATTTATACCTATTAAGTAAAAAGCTTAATGTGGCTTAATGTGCTAAAGCAGTAACATAGAAACACCAAAGGTTTTTCAATTACTACTGGTCATAAGTAATCTCTGCTGCTGAAATGACTATTCTGTGGTTCAAAGGAAAAGTAATCATTTTTACATTAAGCTTTTTTCTTCCCATTTAAGCCTGTTGTAAGTGAAAAACTTAAAGTGGCTTAATGTACTAATGCAGTGACCTAGCAACACCAAACATCTACTGCTGAAATGACGAACATGTGGTCCAAAGGGAAAGTAATAATGTTTACATTGACATATAATAGGTTTAAATGGAAAGAAAAAAGCTTAACGTACAAATGATTACTTCCCTTAGGATCACACATTCATCATTTCAGCAGTAGTACTTATGACAAGTAGTAATTAAGAGAAGTTTAGTGATTTCATTGTTTTAGGACATTAATGCTTGTTAAGCTTTGTTCACAATAAGCGTTAGACTCTCCCGAATAATGTAGCATTTCATGCAGCAGACAGTTGACCTCAATACAAGCTCAATATCATGCTGGTGCTTTAGAAGTTTGCCATTTTGCCGGTGCAACCTCCTTAACAACAGATCAACTTTCCACACGTAGCTGCGTTTAAGCCTTTCTTTTTCTCCCAATGCGGAATCAAGCTTTTGAGTGTCCGTCGTGCTCTAGCGGAGCGTATCAAAACAAAACCACGTGATGATGTGTGAGCTCACACGACACACCGGTCCTGAAAGATCGATGCCTCCTTAATATGGGCCTATTTTTGCACTAATAGCTGCCGTGTATTTGAAGCATAAAATGCGTTAGAAGGAACCGATAAGTGGAATCGAAATTCTGTATTTTTTTACCGAGTTCTTGGAATCGGAAATGGGTTTCGATACCTAACCCTAGTCACTGCATATAAATACAAAATGACAAAGTTACAATGAGTATGGGAATTAAGATAATTGGACGTTAAGGATTTCACAGTCAACAGATCTCTGTGTCTAATGGAGATTTTGAACGGATAACTCTTCAACACCATTATTAAGAACAAAGTGTATTTTGGATGAATTGTGTTCCAGTTTTCCAGTACAATTCCAGAGTTTAGTACAATCTATGTCACTCAACGCTGTTCTGGTAGCTTGTGGTGGCACAACACCTTGTGAAGACCAATTTTGTTGGTTTCACCCTTAATTTGTCACCCATCTGTAGCTGTTACAGGGAAATAAAGATTTCGTAATCAGTAATCATTTCTGCAGAACACTGACGCAGCCAACCCTAACATTTTAAGCTTGGAGTGTGGAATTAGCTGTGTTCTTTAGATGAGGAAAGGAATGGTCACACAGCAGTGACTAAAGTGAGTGAAAAGTTTGACTACGGAAAAGAGGAGTGAATGTGAACTGCGTGACAGACTTGCAAATTGACAATAAATAAACAGTGGCAATATGTACAAAATAAACAATTTGTACATTGAAAAAAAAGTTAAATATAACATTTATAAGTGTTAAGTATGTGTAGTACAACAAGGAACTACAAAAAAATGTGCGTTTAGTGATTGCATTATTGTCGACTGCTGTACTTTGAAAAGAAAAACCTGGCTGTGTAGTTACAGGTTAATTTAATCCAAATCTATTATTATGCAGAACATTGCAATCATAAAAGTAACAGTCATTGTGACGCTAGCTTGCAGTAGATCAGCTATAAATGCAATTACTCCTAGCTTGGCTGGTTTCAGGTACAGTATTTAACTTTGCCAGATATAAATTATCCTATTAAATGCCTTAATATTTAATCGTAAATCTCTCACAAACCTGAATTCCACTCATAGGTTTATTGGAATTTACTTGTAGTACTATGTATAATTATATAAATATCTAAGCTGTTAGTGTAACATACTGTGTGCAATAGTTATGCAAACAGTGTGCGTGTGTACACAATGTGCACATATTGAACTTATATTTTTATCTTATGTTATTGCAAAAGGTGTTTTGCTCTTCAGTGAAGAGTTTTTCTTGTATTTAGAAAGAAGAACTCCAAGTGATGTTTGCAAAAAGCATAGGATTTCATCACGTCTTTGTGCAATACTCAAATGAAACAAAGGGCTTGAGAACTATAATTAATATATAAATAATATAGTTAAAGCCCAAGGCACTGTTTTATTGAGATATGTATCAATGTATCAACAACTTTCTTATCTTTTTTGGTATTTTTTCTTTTGATAGATAGTAGTTGCAACATTCCTGATCTGAGGTTTTTGGATGACATGGATCAACCTTGTAAACCTATTTTGTTTTGTGTTCTGCGCTAAATAAAAATGATATCCCTCCATGTAGATGACGCATCTGTGTGAATTTACACTATGGCCCAAAGGATGTATATACTCCTTCTGATTAGTGATCTTACTGCTAACAGGTTTATAATATGAATCAAACTGGCATGGAATCTCACTAAGCAGTAGAATGGGTTGTATTGAAGTCATCAGTGACTCGGCTTTCTTCTGAACTTGGCTGGCTTGCACAGAACCCTTATCTTAACCCCAACTCCAGTAGACACCTTTGAGATGAACAGGAATGTCAACAGCCTCGGTAGCAGCAGTGATTGCAAAATTCATATTCTTATTAATACTAATGTTTTTGAATGCATTTTTGGGTGTCTACAGACTTTTACCTATGGTGTACACATAAAATCTGTGTTTACAATCGTTACTAGATGGCTTACAAGTGATTGCATTTTGTCTTTTTAACTTAAGGTGGCGCCACTACACAACTGTAAACTAGCCAAGTGTACAGAAGCGGCACGTTGATTAGCCCGCTAACGGAGTAGTTAAGCTAACACATGATCTTGCATCAAAGCAGCTTGATTTACACACCATAAAGTTATGGTCACAGCAAAAGTGATGTTTAGTTATATGCTTATAACTACAATTGTATAATTAATAGATACATTTCTAAAATGTTTAGGCTGTATTTATTTAAAAAAGCAGTTTAAGGCTCAAATATATATTTCTCATAATTTGGGAGATGTGTAAAATTGTTCAATTAGAACAAAAAATACACTACATTAAAACTAGACTGTACAATTGCTACAGTTTTCTGTGTAACGTTTGTTATATTTGTTTAATGTGAACTGCTGTATAGACCTACATAGTAACCTGGGTCTTATCTGATTCTGGTATAGTGCTTAATGCATTCATTCCTTAAGCAATATAATATTCTCTGTAATGTTTTGCTTCTTAAAATTAACCGTATCCCGTGTCGCATTCAGTCTAAACTTCTTCTGTTCTTCTGTCCCAAAATTTAGATTGTTCAGTCCTGGGAGCAGATCTTTCTATGTCATGGCCCAAACTATATTACCACAATAACTTCATAACTGTTTCTCACTTTCCTCCATTAAAGCTTAGCTCAGAACCTCTTTTCACCGCAGTTTCTTCTGCTTTCTGAATAATGCGGCGTGATGTTAAATAAACCTAATAACAAAAAACAAATCTTAACACCACTGCAAATCATGGTGATGGTGTCTGGTTGTCAATGGCAGGGCATATTGGGAACTGTGAGACAATTTCCTTCTGTTTGTCACCTGGAAATGGTCTGGGCAGAGACACCTGTGTCTGGATAGTGGACAACGAAACTGGGGGAGCTGCTTGTGCTTGTCAAACGATCCTCTCTACTGGTGGTCTGTCCCGGCCGGCCAGAGCCTGTTCACCGTGTGTGTACACCCTCACAGAACCACTGCTCCCAGCACCTAACAGCTAGGTCAGCAGTCTGAAGTCAGCAGTTTGACTGTTGAAATGACCATCCTGCTTCTCTCAAGCCAATGCTGCACCCCCTCTCAGAGTCTGTCAACTGGGAAAAATGTCTTGAGTACATCACAGAGGAATGTCTAGCAGTCAACAATGTGTGGCCTACCACTTCACATATTATTCATTCAATACTGGATTCTTCAACTGATCGATTGTTTTGTCCGGTGCTCTCTGATATACGTTTGGACAAGGTTTTAGCTTGTTTAAGGTTTTGGCTACATATTAGCAAGGCAAGTTACTTTAGGCTTAGACTTACTTTAATTTATGATCACTAGGCTGCAAATGGACATAGCTGAGCTATTTAAAACTTGCCCTGACCTTATTTCTTCCCTCATCTATCAGTAAATACCAGCTGAACTGAAGGTGACTGCTGATGGACAACTGAGCCTGTTGGAGTGACGCTCACCCACATTCTTCCACTACGGCTGATACAGGGACAATTACACACCTGCGACACTGAGATAAATGCCAATCAACTTGGCATTGGTAAAGGAAAGAATGGCCACATGACCAGTGTGAGCCAACCTTGTTTCCTACACACTGTTTCTTTTAGTGATGACATAACACTTGCAATGTGTGACCCATTTTTTGAGAAAGATATGGTATGGTATTCAATTTATTGTCATTACACATGTACAAGTACAAGGCAATGAAATGCATAAAGGTTATAATATAATACATAGTCAAATATTTGTGGGAACTCACCTAATTAGTGAGTTTTCAGACCTGTTAACAGGCGGTCAATGTCAAACATACCATCATGTTACTCCATAAACAAATATTGGTAGTAGTATGGGCCTAAATGAGGAGCCCACTTTCGTTCACTGTGGCACTGTCAGAGTTGATTAAATCTCTGCCCTCCTTGAGCTGTCCAAGCTACTCTAAGTGCCGTTACTGTGAATTAAAATGTCTGATTTGAACATTTCAATCGAAAAGTGGTAGGCCACACAAGATCACAGAATAGGTCTGTCTAAAGCATATCCATTTAGATCCAAACTGCCTCTGGATGCATTGTCAACACAATACCTGTTTGTCAGGGGCTGCAAAATTGGCTTCCCAAGGTTGAAAATGTGCAAATGCTAAAGATCCTCATGTGCAATTTCAAGCATTGACTTTAAAGTCATAAAGCACACCACAATTGGACTCGGAAGCAGTGGAAATGTTCTCTGGACTAATGAATCACATACCAGGATCTGGGAATCATGACAGAAAAATTTGGGTTTTACAGATGCCAATAATGGAGTATGAGCTGTTTTTGGTGGGATGAGCTTTCCCCTTCAGTTCCAGTAAAATTTTAACCTTGGTGCTTCAGCTTAAAAAGACATTGTAGAGAACTGTTTGTGGAATGAACTATCTTCTTTCAGCATGACAATTTCCCAGTGCAAGAGAGGACCATAAAGAATTGTTGTGCCAAGAATTGAACTTGACTGACTGACAAATATGCCATTACCATTGGACAGACAGTGTAGATACAGGCAGTGTATGTGTGTGTATGTGTGTGTATGTATATGTGTATATATATATATATATATATGTATGTATGTATGTATGTATGTATGTGTGTATATATATATATATATATATGTGTATATATAATATATAATATATATATATATATTATATATATATATATATATATATATATATATATATATATATATATACACACATACATTACATACAATACATATATAATATATATATATATATATATATATATATAAATATATATTATACATATATACATATATACATATATAATGTGTATGTATGTATATATGTATGTAAATGTATATATGTATGTATATATAATGTATGTAATGTTAATGTATGGTATGGTATATATATATAATATTATATATATATATATATATATATATATATATATATACACACACAAACACATTGGCCGCTTGGCTTGGTGGTACATCTACTTCAACTGGTCCCGTATGGATAATCACACCAATGGCAGCAATTCAATGCATTTAAGGCACGTACAACATGTGCTCAAGAGAAACCCACTGAAGTTCAAAAAAAACGAGCATCAGAATGGGGGATGAAAGGTGGATTTAAACTCTGACTTTTTAAAAGAAAAGTGATGACACTCCAACAGGTTGGTGTAGACGGGCTATTTCTGAGTGAAGCTCAAGAAACAAGCTAATCCTACTGGGATTTTTCACACTACAGTCCCAATCTGTAAGGATTAACAGAGGAAAAGAATTTTTTTTTTCTATTTTTTTGTGGAAAAGCAATTTTTCCCTTGTTGCGAGGCCACAAATTTCCCAACAAGGAAAAGATTCTGACAATTTATATTTTTTTTATAAATTGTTGGGATTATGGACATTGTTTAGACTTGTTTTTAGGGGGCTATAGCCCAACACCGACCCCAAATAGACATGCATTATTAGTTTTTAAATCGTCCAACAATTTTTTCCTTTCCTTATTTATTCCTCTTTCCTTTTTAGCCTTTGCATCTGTCTCTCGTATTCATAACATAATGAATTTTGAGGCACTAAGGAACCGAGGGAGGCGCTTGCTGCCCCAAAAACATCCCTGAAAACCTGAAACAAATCTTTTTTTTTCTAAAATACACCTGAGGAGAAGGTGTCTGTGGTGAGTGGATGTTCCTGAAAGGCGGAGTGTTTTTCAACAACAAAAATAATCAAAAAATACGTTAGGCCTATTTGATGTCTGTTAACAAACATCAAATCAATCAAAATGTGAAACTCATTGGCATGTACCAGTCTAAAATGCACCTGTTCCTAATGTAGAGGGGAAACCTGAATAAAGGATGAAAGTTTAAAGTTAGGCCTTTCAGAAAAAGCCCAATTAAAAAATACTTTCAGTTTAAACATTGAAGTATTTTTAGGACAGATATAAGCAGTGTTGCTTTGGTTTTTTTTGTTACACCTTTTTAGATTTTTCTAGATTTCTGATAAAATATAAAACCTAAAACATCATCAGAATTTTTTCACACAAGTTCCAAAAAGTAGATAAAGAGAAACAACCCAATTAAAACAAATGAGAACAAAAATATTATTATTATACTTTGGTCATTTATTTCTGGAGGAACAAACGATCCAATATTACATATATTGAGTTGGCAAAGTATGTGAACATCTAAGGATTAGCCGTTAATTTAATTTGAAGTGAAAATTAAAGTCCCAGAGGGTGTTTTCAATTCAATGGGATGACAGTCAGGTGGTGAGTGGGGCCCATCCTGTTTTTTATTTAAGAAACAGGGGATTTTAGTAAAGTTCTGCTCCCTTCACCAACCAACGTTTGTGGAAGTGTATCATGTATAACAAAGGAGATTTTCTGAAGGAACTCAGAAAAAGAGTTGTGATGCTCATTCATGCTTGGATAAGGTTACAAACCATCTCTAAAGAGTTGGACTCACCAATTCCCCACAGTCCATACAGATTGTGTTCAATAGAGGCAATCCAAGACCCTTGTTACCCCTCCCCAGGAGTGGTCGACCAACAAATAATCACTCCCAAGAATCCCAAGGTGTGTAATAGTTTGGTGAGGTCGCAAAAGACCCCAGGGTAACTTCTTAAGCAACTGAAGGCCCTCTCACACTGGCTAATGTTTAAATGTTCATGAGTCCAACAAATCAGACTAACACTGAACAACAATTGGTGTGCATGGACAGGGTTTGCAAGGAGAAAAGCAACTGCTCTCTAAAAGAAACATTGGCTGCCTGGTTCTGCAAGGTTGCTAAAGAATCACGTGGACATAAGCCCCCCCAGAAAGGGCCTTATAGGAGAATGTTTTTTGGTGGATTGGATGAGACCACACAATATGGAACTTTTTGGTTTAAAAAAAAGAAAGTGGTAATGTTTGAGACAGGAAAACAACCTGCATTCAGCATAAAGACCTTTCCCAATCTGTGAAACAGGGTGGTGGTATTATCCTGGTTTTGGGCCGTTGTTTTTCCCACACCCAGAAACTGAAAAGCAAAGCCTTCACATACTTTTTTTTGCCACTCACTAATATGTAATATTGGATAATTTTTTCCCTCAATAAATAAATGACCAAGTATATATTTTTGTCTCATTATTTGTTTAACTGGGTTCTCTTTATCTCCTTTTAAGACTTGTGTGAAAATCTGATGATGCTGTAGGTCATATTTATGCAGAAATATAGAAAATTCTAAAGGATTCACAAACTTTCAAGCACCACTGTAAATGTATGGCTTGTTCTCTCTTAAGTGTATGACTGTATATTCTAAAGCTACAGCATTATAATTATAAATAGACTATTAAGTTAATAGTCGATCATAACTCCTGTAGATGGATCTACGTAACGTTTTTGTAAAGGCAGCAGCTTCTCCAAAGGCCAGTCAGGTGAGAGGATTTTTACAGTTTAAATAAAGTTTAATTGGCGTTTGATAAAAAATACTTGTCAGTAAAGGCAGGGAAGGAGAAGGAGGGAAAAATGATGAAGGAGACTGACTTTAATTTGACTGAAGAAGGAAACGGAAAGGGAAATTTGCTGCTATATGAGGCAATTTCTCCAAATAGTTGTATGTTTTTAATTTTATGCCAGTTTCATAATGTGATTTAGTCATTCTCCTAGGGGGCTTAGTCAAAGCTTAGCCTCCGTATTCATACATCCCTAGTGACGCTGCTACCCACAGGGAAGAATGCTTTTCTACAAAACTGGAAACTTTCTTTTGAAAAAACAAACAAACAAACCCCCAAATATTTTAAATATATGTTACTGAGGTTAAGGTTGGGGTTGGTCGTAGGTGTAGCATTAATTAGCTACGTTAATATCATGTCAACGGAAAGTCCCCACAATGATAGAAAGACGAGCATGGGCACGCGCGTACGTGTGTGCGCGCGCGCCTGTGTGTCAGTCTCAGTACCGTACAGAGCGTGTTGCTCCTCACTAGCGCTCACCGTGTTCTCTCGCTTGTATACTCGGCTGTCAGTGAGGTCACCAGGAGCAGCAGGAGCAGACGCACTAAAATAGGTCCATGGCGGGAGCAAGACCTGCCGGCGTGCTTCCTCAGTTTTAGCCCCGTGCTCAACGCGACGAGCTGCAGCAGCTGGTGCAGGACCTTTTCTGATGGCGTCTCCCGGATCAGGAACTCTGTCCCCCTGCGTGGCTCCGTCCTCACCGGCACAGCAGCAGCAAGTTCGTCAGGTAGGAGGCGAGTCAGAGCAAGCTTATGAGCAGATGAAAACAAGAACAAGGCCAGTTATGATGTTGTTTTTATGATGCGGACGACGACGACAAGGGTGATGATGATTATGATTATGATATGAGGATGATGATGGCGGCTGCACCTTTATTAGTTTCTGTGACCAGACTTGTGTAATAAAAAGTTGAGCTACATTTGGAGCTGTGCTTGAGAGCTGCGTTTAGGGAACTGCGTCTCGCTGCTGGTTTAGTGTTGCAGATAAGAGTGTGCTCCATGTTTGGTTCAAACGTTTGAGCCTGTATGTATTTTAACCTCCATGTTTCTACAGTTTGGAAATTATTATTCAGTACTGTCCTAAATATCATGGTAAACTAATAACAGCGCCGCCTGTGCTGATAGTAGGGTAGAGCAGGTTTCTGTGTGGTGTATGAAACGAGCAAGTCATTACCGCACTGACTCACTTGCGGTTAGTTTTACAGTAGTGGTGATCGAGGTTGGCTTTTCCTTTCCAGTCCACATATCTGACCTGTCCATAATGACTAATGAATTTTAAGACCGTTCTCAATCCAATCAGGGACTTCTTGGTTGAAGCGCATAGTAACCTAGATAAATCAAAACATTTCTCATCTTTTTTGTTCTTTGGAGCTTTATTTTGCATTTGAGGACATTTTGTGCCATTTTGATGTGGATAATTCTGTCAAATTAATTCAAACTGTAGCTCCACAGGAAAAAAACAGTCTTAGACATTTTACGTTTATGTTTACATTTACAGCATTTAGCAGACGCCCTTATCCAGAGCGACTTACAATTGATGCAATCGTGCAATCCAAGCAATTGTGGGTTAAGGGCCTTGCTCAAGGAGCCAGCAGTGGCAGCTTGGCAGAGGTGGGATTTGAACCCTGGACCTTCTGGTCCAGAGTCCAGTACCTTAACCGCTAGGCTACCACATTAGGTTACCATCTTAGAAGGATTATGTTATTATTTCTATTGTAGATGTTTACAAGGATTATTTTATGGTCTGTTTAAACCCAAGGCACTAATTAAGTACATAAAAATATATACAAATATTTAAAATTCTTTTTCGTTTTAAAAAGGAAGTTAAAATAGTTAGCTGTATCTGTAGTTTAATTTCCAAATAATTTACTTTTTTAAAAACATTTTCTGAAAATTTACTTAATGTACTTAAAACACTACGGAAACAAAAACAGTTTTAGTTTTTTTTTCTTAGGTGGAGCCTTACTGTAGCTACACCCATTTTAGACTAGGAATTTACATTGGCTTGTGCCTCATGGCCACATGGTGAGTAGTTAGATTTCAGAGTTTTGAAGCGAATGTGTGTGGTTGTTCAAAGCGTTGTTTGCTAGCTGGTTAGCTTTTTTAATTTGTGTTTTAAATCTACTTTCCATTATGTTGGAATGTTGTATGTAGAGGTAAACTGAATGCACCGGATTACTGCAAAATTCGGCATACAGTTACGTCACGGCAGATATATAAATGACTACAGGTGTGGTCTGATTAGACATTGGATCTTGCCACAAGAGGGTGTAAAAGTGTTTCCCCAACTGCTCTGTAAAATGGCTCTCAGATTCTACTTTGGGGTAGTGTATCTCTTGGTGAGATATTGTTGACTGCTAGACATGTCTCTATGACACATTTGCCCACACTCATAGTCCCATAAATGCTCAGTTGGCAATCTTGTGACTGGGCAGGCTGAGGAACTGTTGCAATCTGGCAGAGACATTCCTGGGAAACCCTTGATGTGCTTGGGCGAGCATTATCCTGCTGAAAAATGCCAGTTAGAAGTCCTCCAACAGATGATGTTAGTGCTCCCCCTATCACTACTAGGGTGATCGACTGCTGTGTACAATGGCTCTCCAGATCATCACACCAGGTTTTCTTGCTCATGTCACAATTGCAAAAGAAGGCAATGGTGGCTGCCTGTCAGTGGCAAGACACGTAATATGCACTGGGACAACAAGTTTCCTTCTGCTAAACACCTGGAAATGGTCCGGACAGAGACGGGTGTGTAGTGAATGTGCCACCTGTGTCTGGAGGGTGGACAATGAAACTGTCGAAGCTGCTTGTGCTTTCCGGTGGATCAAATGATCTTCTGTACTGGTGTTCAGTCTGAGCCGTGCATAGCCTCACGGAACCACTGCTACACTGGTCAGATGGGCAGTTGATGGGCAGTTCATCAAACGTCCATCCTACTTCTCTCATGCCAATGATGCGCTCCACTCAAAGTTGTCAACTGTGCACAATGTCTTTGAGTGTGTCGTAGAGGCATATCTGGCAGTTAGCGATCTCTCACCAACAGGTACATTACCCAAAAGTAGCCTAGGAGAGCCTTTTTATAGGCAGCAGGGGAAATACATTTACACCCTCTTGTAGCAAGACACATCTAATCAGACCACACCTGTATTCATTTACGTATTTGCCTGCGACGTAACAATTTTTTTTGTCAATGTGTGTATTTTTGATCTGATGACCATTACAGCCACTGCGGGACTGATAGTGATCTTAAGCTTGTGACAGATCCAGGTCTTTGGTACAGACGATGGGAGCTGAGTAGTACTTGAGAGCTGTTCTATTTATCGTTGTGCCCAAATTTCACTGTCTGCCCTAAATCCACTCCAGTCCCACTTGAACAGTGAGAGTCAGCCAGTCACAAGAGATAGATGTCATGTTAGGTTCCTTAAAGAAAAAATGAGTCGGATTTGTCAGTTGCTGTTTGTACACACCCATCGAAGTTGGACCCTCCGGCCCAGTGAGTGGGGAGGGTGAAGTTCTGGTCAAGTAAGCTAGAGAGTGAATGAACAGAGGGAGCAATGTTGCTGTGAACAAGTGTATCAGAGAAATAAAACTTTATTTTCTGATTGTGAAAAATGTATGCCAGTTATATTCTAAAGCACAAATCAACTTGGCGGCAACAATTTTCACACAAGATTTTCACACAAGTCCTAAAAGTAGGTAAAGGGAACCCAGTTAAACAAATGAGACAAAAATATTATACTTGGTCATTTATTTATTGAGGCAAATGATTGAATATTACATATTAGTGAGTGGCAAAGTATGTGAACCATTGCTTTCAGTATCTGGTCTGACCCACCTGTGCAGCAATAACTGCAGCTAAACGTTTCCTGTAACTGTTGATCAGTCCTGCACACCGGCTTGGAGGAAATTTTAGCCCATTCCTCCGTACAGAACAGCTTCAACTCTGGGATGTTGGTGGGTTTCTTCACATTAACTGCTTGTTTCAGGTCCTTCTACAACATTTCCATTGGATTAAGGTCAGGACTTTGTTCCATCAATGATCTACTAATCCTTGAGGTTCACATACTTTTGCTACTCACGAATATGTAATGTTGGATCATTTTCCTGAATAAATAAATGACAAAGTATAATATTTTTGTCTCATTTGTTTAACTGGATTCTCTTTATCTTTTTTTAGGACTTGTATGAAAATCTGATGTTGTTTTAGGTCATATTTATGCAGAAATATAGAAAATTCTAAAGGTTTCACAAACTTTCAAGCACCACTGTGCAATCAAATAGTGAAATTTGACTATAAATTTTTCCCCACAATGATTTGATTTAGGGTTATACATATAATGTCATTTTAGGATGCCGTAGTCCATTGAGTGTGTCTACTATGTTGAGTCATATGACATTTGCGAATAAATTGGCCTAATCAACAAAAGTTTATAAAGCTTAGGATTTCTGGCACTATCTGGGGACAATGTGCCTGTGAGCAAAACCCTTTTGACACAGTAGGTGCTTCTGTTTATCACGCTCTATACTTCTTATTATGCATCCATTGAGGCAAGTAGAGACATTTTCTTTTGTATATTGAATGGATGTTAGTGGAGCACATCATTTGTTTTTGCTAATCACAAAGATTGTCCTCGGTTTTAAGGTTTAAAAAATTCTGATTTGAGTTATCTACTACTAAAGGCTTGTAGTCAGAAATATACAGTGGCTTGAAGGGTTACATCAGAGATTAGAGTGCAGCAGGTAAGAGTGCAGCCATGAAGTCCAGATCTCCAAGGGGAGGCATGAATCCTCTGCTCCATGACAGCAGACTGCTCAGCAGAGCCGTCTGTCGAGAATATGCCAGTGCCATCATTTTCATAATACATACACAGATACACTTTTATAGCAGTCATGAGACTGTAGAATGTTGTGTGTAGTGAAGTGATTTTATTTTTATATTCACATATGTGTGTAGTGGCTTTCTAAAGAATGTGTAATTAAGATAGAGTTGAAATAAAAGGCTGTTTCTCTTCAATCTTCTTCCTTGACATCTGCATCACTTTCTGGCTCATGCTCTGTATAATCACATGCATTTCAGAAAATATGGTTGTTTATTTGTTTGATTTAAGGTTGCTATTGGCATCTACGATCTACGGTGAATTTTGTCTAAGCAAAATAAAGACTTCATTGTTTAAAGGGTGATGTTTTTTTCTTTTTAAATATAAAGACGGAGAAACTGTACCATCACAGGAGTGATAGGATCACAGATGTGCAAAATACAGGTGTCCGTAAAGTAAGTCCCACTTTAAGATTGTGTACACATGCGTTGATGTTTGATGCGTCACCCACAGGGCTCAATAGATGTAATAGATGTAATGTGGATAAAACTTGGGCTGCTTGGGCTTCCTATAAATCAGAAAATGGCTTCTCCTGTACGTTGCTGGTGAGTAATAAATGTATTAAATCAGGACTGATTACATGTACAATATGGATTTCACATCAGTATGATGTATCTATGAGGGGGATAGAGACTGTCAGTGGGGTTTCCATGCTTTGTTGATGAGACTATTTGCAGTTAGGAAGAAACTATTTATGGAAGGAGGCTATGGTTAGGACAGACCTCAGGCTCTTGCCAGAGGAGAGTAATTGAAATAGTTTATATCTGGGGTGGGTGGGGTCAGCCATAATCTTTCCTGCTTGCCTCAATGTCCTGGAGGTGTGTTGGTCCTGGAGAGAAGGCAGGTTGCAGCCAATTACCTTCTCAGTAGAGTGAATGATGCGCTGTAGGTTGTCCTTGGCAGTGGCAGCGGCATACCAGATGGTGAAGGAGGATGTGAGAATGATGGCAGCGTAAAAGTGCACCATCAATGCCTTTGGCAGATTGTTCTTCAGCCGCTGCATGCAGTAAATCCTCTGATGTGCCTTCATGGTTAGGAAGCTAATATTCTTTTCCCACTTGAGGTCCTGTTTTATGATGGAGCCCATGAATCAGAAGGATTCCACAGTGTCGAATGCGGAGCCACACAGGGTGATGCAGGCAAGTGGGGCTGGGTTCTGTCTACATATCCACAACCATGTCCACTTTCTTTAATGCATTGAGCTTCAGGTTGTTTTGGTCACACCAAGACACAAAATGATCAAACTTACTCTTGTAGCCAGACTCCTGGGTTGTGTCATCTGCAAACATCAAGAGTTTGACTAACTGGTGACTAGATGTGAAGTTGTTTGTAGTCAAGTCAAGTCAAATTTATATATAGCAGCTTTACAAATGTATTGGCTAAAATCCCTAGTTGCGCAAGCCTGAGGCGGCGGTGGCAAGGAAAAACTCCCCAGATCTTAAAGGGAAGAAACCTTGGGAGGACCAAGACTCAGCCTCTTTGGACCCAGCCTCTTTGGGCAACCTTGATGTTAAATGTATGAATCAAAGAATATATGTGAAGAAAATACACTACTTAAAATTAGAATAGAATATTATATAGGCTAAGATGAAATTAATTAAATAATGGAGAATAAAAAAACTATAGCATATAGAGTAAGGAATGAGTGAGTTGTTATGTACATAGTTGGTTATATATAGTTAGTCCAATAAGAAGAGTCACTGTTGGTTTTGTGTCCTTGTAGTTGTAGTTTGTGTATCTCCTTCTTATTTCAGCCTCACTCCCTGGTAACAAGTTCATAATATAAAGCATACATACAACCACTGAATATCCATACACAAACAGTGACTGTGGAATGGATTGCAGTGAACACCTCAGTGACTGTCAGTGTGACACTTTCATAGATTTTCACCTGCCCAACTAGTCAGTTCATCAACCGTATGCCATGCCTTCAATAAACAAAACCTATAAAGAAATGGTTTACCAACTCTGAAGAATGCATGACTGGGTTTGTAGCTTACTGTAGCTTACTTTACTGTCAGGAGTACATAGAATATAATAAAAAAACTCATCATGTATGTAGTGAAAGCTTTGATTACTATAGGGTTTACTTTATTCCATAGCGCTTATGATGTGTAATAATATAATAAGTCTAACTCTCTCTCGCCAATGTCTGTTTCATGACTGTTTTTGGCAAGAGGTGAGTTTGGCGAACGATGTTACAAAAAAATACACAAAGTTGCATTCATACCTGATGCTGATATAATGTGCTTTACTGAGCAACCTTTGTGATCATACAACCACTTTAACAATGTACATAAACACCTATGTACATGTACAGTTTCTATTCATTTACACAAATTTCAGAAATAGATCGTGATTGACTGTTGTTTCTGTGACTCAAAGTGCATGAAGTCTAGTCTGCAGTGAATAACAGCAAAGTCATTAAGTCTGTTCACTCTGTCGCCATCTTGGTAATGCCGCTGGGTTGTTATTTCCAGCCATACAAGACCAGACTCCTATATAGGTCTCTCCCCATTCAAAGATATATCCGGAACTGAAAGAGAACTTCATGTTTAAAATGCATGTTTAGAATCACTGGTATAAACTGACGAAAATATAACTTACTTGCGTTGTTGGGTTCAAATAACACAGAAAAATACAATTTTAAGGATATTCTGACAACTACACATGCGCATCTCGCCACTACAAAGGGGCCAAGACTTGCTGGCCCTCTCTCCGACCCATTAACTAATGTGCTGAGTGGTTACTTCTAATGACAGAGTGGGGATTCTGTACTACAATCATTCATATTTCAGCCAGTGACCAGCCTCCTCCTTATATAACGTCTCTCATAACCTAAGTGCTACCTACAGACGGTCTGAAACTTAGCAGGGTAGAATTTAATTACTGGCAGGACATTTGTCACGAGTTTGAGATGTGAGGTTGGCGGCTTTTCGAGGTAAAGTGCATGGAAGGAAATCAGTCCTGTAATTACAGTTGGTGAGACAACGGAGGGCGAGATAACGAGGTTAGACTGTATATATTTGCTGCCTATTGAATCATTACAGCTGTTGTTTCAACTATGCTGCACTTGTGGTATCGAGGTATGTGAAAAATTCATACCGGAAATTAAAACAATATACTGCATAAAAGGGTATTCTGCCAAGCACTAGGTGTATTGTGACTTAAATTGTGTCCTAAGACTTACATTCCTTCCCACTATATATTAAACCAGATCTGCATTTCCTGCAACAGTTCTTGAAATGTGGCAAGCAGATAGAATGTGGGTTTGTGTCTTAATGCTTTTAACCATAGGTTGGTTTGTGTCCCAACACTTTTGGCTGTGTGTGTGTATATGAGTTCGTGTGCACATGTGAGTCGTGTGTGGAGTATTTGTATGTCCTGTGTCGTGCTCTGTGGTGACATCCACAATTTCAGTTAAAATTAGAAGTTTATTGGTTGAAATTTGAATCTTAACACTCTCTCAGTGCATCTCTATCCGTTATTTTAAATTTTTTAAACTTAAGTTGATTAAAACTCATAAATTGGATCACAATGGTGTTTGAACCGTGCCGGTACGTTAAGCGGTTTGGGCTGTATTCATCGCAGAATTGTGTGGAAGATGATGATGAAGAAGAAGAAGAAAAAAAGGGATAACGATGTACAGTGCTATTCAATATGCAGAATGACATGGAAATCCACTTATCTTGTCTTGGTTTGACTACAGCCACTTTTGGACCCTTGAGCCAGTCCCTCAACCTCTGAGTTATGTCCTTTGTTTAAATATTGAACATCAGCTGTGGTTACTCTATACAGCTTACTGCTCATTTCTTTTCACTAATGCAGTTTCAAATCTATTGCAAAATAGGTGGCTGCAAGTCAGAGGTGATCATTTAATACACTCCTGTGAAGATGTTAAATTATTCATATTTTTACACAGTGTACCTAAAGACCTTGGATTGTTTGAGACCAGTTGGCCAGACCTCTGTGTACAGCTCATTGACAACAAGCATGCAAATCAATGTTGTCAGGGAAGAAATATTCACTTCCTGCTGTGTGTGCGTCTGTGTCTGAATGTACTGTTTTCCACCCCAAGCAGAACAAAGCTCCAGCGTTGTCTTTATCAGCAATGGGCGATTTTGCAGCTTGCCCAAACAATTCTGCATTCTTACATGAACCATTTCTTCCATCTGTGAGGAAATTCTTTCACACTGACTGACTCCAGCAATAAAGTTTGCTATAAGAGTCAGTCCAGTCTGGCTCATCCCACCTGCTGCACTAAGACTGACCCAAAACTCACAATGGGCTCCAGATCCACACAGCTCTTCTGATCCTTATCAGTTCACTAGAAGCTTGTCACACTGAGACTCGAGCAGTAATGGATACAGTGGTCCTTGAAAGTTTGTGAACCCTTTAGAATTATATATTTTTTTATATTTCTGCATAAATATATGCATCAGATTTTCATACAAGTCCTAAAAGTAGATAAAGAGAACCCAGCTAAACAAATAAGACAAAAATACTATACTTGGTCATTTATTTACAGAGGAAAATGATCCAATATTACATATTAGTGAGTGGCAAAAGTATGTGAACCTCTAGGATTAGCAGTTAGTTTGAAGGTGAAATGAGAGGGGATGACAATCAGGTGTGAGTGGACACCCTGCTTTATTTAAAGAACAGGGATCTATCAAAGTCTGCTCTTCACAACACATTTGTGGAAGTGTATAATGGCACGAACAAAGGAGATTTCTGAGGACCTCAGAAAAAGAGTTGTTGATGCTCATCAGGCTGGAAAAGGTCACCAAAACCATCTCTAAAGAGTTTGGACTCCACCAATCCACAGTCAGACAGATTGTGTACAAATGGAGGAAATTCAAGATCATTGTTACCCTCCCCAGGAATGGTCGACCAACAAAGATCACTCCAAGAGCAAGGGTCCTAGGGTTTGAATCTGTTCTGTATGGAGGAATTGTTATGGGTCGCGGCCAGGACCCTACATTGCCCACAATGAACTACATTGCTCACAATCCTTTGTGGAAGAAAGATGGCCGCGGCCGTACCAGGGCCTTGTTTGGTACGGCACACACAGCCGGAAGGAGCTCTTTTTAAGTGCCGCTCTTCCTCGTGCTGGCGTGGCAGTATTGTCTCGGTTCTCGAGCGTTTGTTCGGGTCTCTCCTCTCCACCATCCTGGATACCATTTGTTGCAGCCCTATCCACCGGACTACCTCCTGTTGCGGCCCTATCCGCTGGATATCCTCCTGCTGCAGATTACCTCTCGCTGGACTATGTGAACTTTTGCTTTGCGGGTTCTCCGACTTGGGTATGTGTGCGACTGCGTCCGATATTATGTGTGTTATATTGCGGCACCGCCCGCTTGCGTTTAGTTTAGGCCAGCCGTACTGTTGTTGCTTTTGTTAGCTCCCTCTTAGCCCCCACTTCAGTTAGCTGTGTTCCCCTTTGTTGTTGTTATTCCTAGCTGTGTATGTTTATCCTGCATTTTGGGGTTTGCTTAGTTAATAAATATTGTGTATAACTGGCCATTATCAACGTCGGGGAGCTTTGAGCAGTTCCTGTGGGAACTTGAGGCTGAGTTCGGCCCTTGCTGTCAGGCCAGCACTGGGCTGACCACAGAACCATGGCTCGCTGACCGTTATGGTCAGCCATGTTTTGTCCGGCACCTCCTTGACCCTCCCCTCGCTGCCTGTTTGAGGATTCCCGTCAGATCCTTGCTCGGACCAAGGTTGTCCAGAGGGCATTTTTTCAGGGTCCCACCCAGAAACCTGCCCCTTTTAGCCCTGTATTTGAGTAGTTGGCGCTCTGTAGCTCAGTCCCTGAGTCGTTAGCATCGACTAGCTCTGTACTTGGGCAAGCTAGTTCCGTACCTGAGCCATTAGCGTTGACTAGCTCCACACTCGAGCACGTTTGCTTCGTACCTGAACCGTTAGCATTGACTAGCTCGAGCTTGAGCACATGAGCACCGTAGATGAGCTGTTAGCACCCTGTAGCTCCGTGCCTCAGCACACTAAGCATGTTAGCCCCGTAGATGAGCCATTAGCCGAGGACGCCCGTGCCAGCGCCGTCCCCTGAGGATGTTCGGAGCATCTCCCACTCCCGGAGGACGTCCAGAGCATTCCCCTGCTCCTTGAGGAAGTCCAGAGCTACACGCCACTCCCTGAGGACATCCAGAGCATCTCCTCGGTCTTTGAGGACGTCCCGAACGTTCCCCTGCTCCTTGAGAATGTCCAGAGCTACATACTGCTCCCTGAGGATGTCCAGAGCATGTCTTTGCTCCCTGAGCACGTCACACGTCACAGCTCCCTGAAGACGTCGGGGGAGGGTTTACTGTTATGGGCCGTGGACAGGACATGGCATTTTCACCGTGGGCGATTAGAATTACATTGTCCACAATTCTTTGCGGAAGCAAGATGGCTGCGGCCACACCAGTGCCTTGTTTTAGTACTGATTACGGGCCAACCGCGCACAGCCGAGAGGAACTTTTTTTAAGCACCACTCTTCCTCGTGCTGGCATGGCAGTATTGTCTTGGTTCTTGAGTGTTTGTATGGGTCTCTCCTCTCCTCCACCCTGGATTACCCCCTGTTGCGGCCCTATCCACCGGATTACCCCCTGTTGCGGCCCTATCCGCTGGATTACCCCCTGCTGCGGCCCTATCCGCTGGATATCCTTCTGTTGCGGATTACCTTTTGCTGGACTATCTGAACTTTCGCCTTGCGGGTTCTCTGATTCGGGTATGTGCGCGGCTGCGTACGCTATTATGTTTGTTATATAGCGGCGCCGCCCGCTTGCGTTTAGTTCAGGCCAGCCGTACCATTGTTGCTTTCGTTAGCTTTGTTGTTGTTGTTATTATTAGCCGTGTATGTTTCTCCTGCATTTTGGGGTTTGCTTAGTTTATAAACATTTGTGTTTTGTTGGAATCTGCACAATCGTCTGCCTCCCTTTTCGTTGCACCCACTTGACGTACAGCCCCACTGTAACAGGAATTGGATAAAATTCCTCCAAGCCGGTGTGCAGGACTGATCAACAGTTACAGGAAACACTTAGTTGCAGTTATTGCTGCACAGGGGGGGTCACACCAGATACTGAAAGCAAAGGTTCACATACTTTTGCCACTCACTAATATGTAATATTGGATCATTTTTTTCAATAAAGAAATGACCAAGTATAATATTTTGTCTCATCTGTTTATCTCGGTTCTCTTTATCTACTTTTAGAACTTTAGGAAAATCTGATGATATTTTAGGTCATATTTATGCAGAAATATAGAAAATTGTAAAGGTTTCACAAACTTTCAAGCACCACTGTAGTGAAATTTTTTTTTGCAGGTATTTACTTGGCTTCCTTTTTAAAGGAAGCTAATGGATAAAGAGAAATAAATGATCTGTGTTAATATTTAAGTCTTCATATAACAAATTCATTTTTGACACTTGCTTAGGTTGTGTAATGATTAAGCTGCTTTTTCCTTAAGGTCACTTATATGAACAATTCATTGGGCATGGTCTTTTACAAATGGGCCTTTTGTGACTTTGGAGTTAAGGGCAGTGACTAAATTAGGACACTCTTATCTGGTGCCCTGCAGGAATTCCTCCATTCACCCTTTATTCACTCTGTCAGACACAGAGGCAGTATGGCGTTTGGCCTCCCCTTTCTTTTGCTTCCCAAATCCTCCCATTTATTAAATTATTTCAGCTTGAAAGGAGAGATGTTTGTGTTGAGATTTTGGTGAAAGTATATTTATTGAGTAATGTCCTCAAAGTTTAGAACACGTTAATGTTTATTTGTGTACGTCAGAGAGTGGCTATTAATTACACTTGTTCAAAATCCAATTTGATGTATTTTTAGATACTGGCTGAATCCCATTTCAGGGGCTGCGTCCTTCGAAGACTGCATTGGAAGACCGATTGCGTCATAGCGGCGCGCCTAGGCTGTCCCATTCCGAAGGCTCCTTCGTATGCGGCCGACAAATGCAGCCGCCTTTTCCCTGAAAACGAAGGATACATCCGATGTATCCTTCGCGACCTACCATATCCCGAGGTGCATTGCGCCTGAGGGGAACTTAGCGATATCGGAACAGTTGGCTGAGGAATATACGTTATTTAAATGTAAGGATTTAAAAGGTTGAACAGGTAAATGTTAAAAAGCAAAAGCACAACATTTTTTTGTTTTGTTTTAGGGAGCAAGGAGCAAACGGAGACCTTTATTAAACTGTTTGAGGGAAAATGACTGCCAGCACCTGCAGTGAAGCGTTTACTCCAATAATTGAAAAAACAAAAACAGCATATAAACTAAACTCAATTTCTGGCTCCATTGTTATAACGATTATTGCTGTTTTGTGATACGGTGCGGGCGGGTGGTTCTGTGACGCAAACAGGAAATCCAATGCAGACTAGACCGTCTCATTTCGGTTCGGTCTTCGTTGCGGTCTACCAAACCTTCCAAGCACACACCTTCATGGACCGTGTAGACCGCGTCCTTCGAAGGATGCAGCCCCTGAAATGGGATTCACCCATTGTTTAAAACATATAATACACCAGGCTAGGACAAGAAGCAGAAATGAGAAAACACAACTTGGAACTGATGGCAAATTCCATTGCAAGGCTTAATAACTATTCAACACACCATAATCTAAATACAAAACTAACCCTGGAATACAAGACATGAGTGACTAATAAAGACCAATGACAACTATTGGGCAGAGCTAGAAATAAAAGAACCCAAAGCAAAAAAAGGATGTGCTGCTTATACTATGGGAGTGAAAATGTGAAACGGGGATGAGATGATAGATGAGAATGTGATAGATGTGCAAACTACAGCAGGACAAAGGTTCTTACCCTTCAGTCAGTGTTTGTAAACAATGTATTTGAAATAGTACATAATAATTAAGAGCCATGCAAATTGCTTTTACTGATCTAACCACATAATTCATTTGAGGACATTAATAATTTACATTATGGATTTAAATGTGAGTATTGTACAAGAGTACTTTGACACTGTTTTTCTCAAGTCAAGAAATATGTGGGTAATGTAATAAATGGCAGAGCAGAGATTTGGTTTGCATTTTTAGTAATCCACACTGAAAATATTGCATCGGGAAATGGCAGGACTTGGGCACTGCACTGGGAATTCCCCGGCATTGGGAAATGGCAGAATGGGTGATAATTAGATACATTCTTGCACTAGCAGTCAAAAAGTAAAAGAAAACAACGCTATTATGACTAATACTTAACAGTGTATGCAAAAATAAAAGTACAAAACTCCACAGGATCTTCGTCTAGCGTTACAGTGCTACTTAAGTTTTAACCCTTTAAAATCTTCTAGACTTCGGCAATAATATGAAGTAAAACATTGTCAGATTTTCTCATAAGCCCTAAAAGTACATAAAGAGAACCCAGCTAAACAAACGAGACAAAATGTACTATAGGGAAATTATTCAATACTACATACTGTATACGTGAGTATCAAAAGTATGTGAACCACTAGAGTAGTGGTTAATTTGAAATTAGCTTGGTGTTCCACTCAATGGGATGACAATCAGGTGGTAATGGGTGCCATGGTTGTATTTAAGGAACAGGGATCTGTCAGACACTGATCTTCATAACACGTTTGTGCATGTGCATCATAGTACAAACTAAGGAGATTTCTGAGGACCTCAGAACGGATTGTTGATGCACAATACAAAAAGTTTGGATCTCCACCAATCCACAGTCAGACAGATTTTGAACGAATGGAGAAAATTCAAGACCAGTGTTACCCTACCCAGGATTGGTCGACCAACAAAGATCACTCCAAATTAGGGGTGGGCAATAAAACAATAATCTATCCTATTGTGATACATTTTCTTATCGCGATAGGCAATGTGTTTTTCTGAGGATATCGTCAGTGCTTAAAGAACACTGACCAACTGCATGTTTCATTGTGAAGACTGCAATGGTTCCTGTTTAAATGAAGAATAGCACATTTTGAATAGAAATCACTTTTTACTAAGTATTGTGATATAATAGTTTTACCATATCGCCCACCTTATTTGGAATTGACCAACAATTTAGCTGCTCATTTTGTTTGTGTTCTCCTATAAACTTGAAGCTTTTGACTGGTCAAAATTAAGATTTAAGATTCTTATTTTATTTACTTGAAATATAATTGTATAGTGTTCTAAAGTGCATTTGTCATGTTCACGTTCTAACAGAATATAAACCATATTTACTGTATGGTTTACTTTTATGGTATGGTAACTTTTAAACAACTAAAGGTTTTTTGACATTGACTGATGTTAATGTTCATGATTGTAAAAGCAGGAGAAAACTGAACAAAATGGTTTGGATGGCAGGTTTGCAAGGAGAAAGCCACTGCTCTCCAAAAAGAATGTTGTTACTTGTTTCATGGCTCGTGGACAGTTTTGTGGACAGTCCGTAATAGAACTGTTTGGTTTAAATCAGAAGTGTTTTGTCTGGAAAAGAAAATTCTGCATTCTGGAATAAGAACCTTAGAACCTGTGAGACACGGTGGTGGTAGTGTCATAGTTTGGGCATGTGTTTTTGTATCTGGGACAGGGTGGCTTGCCTTCATGCATGGAAAAATAAATTATGCAAACATATAAAAGAAAACGTCAGGACATCTGTCTGTGAACTGAATCTTGAGTGTGTATATCTTTATATATGTGTATAAGCGATCTGAGCAGTTACATTGCCTTGAACAAAAAACATGGCTCACCCTTTACCTTTGTGATGAGAAAAAGCATGCCCATGTTCAAGGCTTAAAATAAGAAGTCAAGATTATTTATGTGGATTTGGAAAGGTGAGCTGTGTAGAGCAGGATGTTTTTGTTTTAATTTTTTTTTTTATTACAACTTGGACCGTTTCACTGCAGAATTTATGACAGTACATTAATAAAACTTTAGCCCTGCTGTTTTCAGCCATTACCCCAGTACTGTAGTGTTGAAGAATGTATTTAAGAACATGAATGCGTTTGAAAGGCTACACTGTCCCAGTTTCTCAGCTCTTCTTTTATCTTCTGCTCTTTGCATTATCTTCTCTACTGTTATTGTTACACGCAGTATCAATCCTAATAGACCTTCCTCTTGAAATTTCTGCAACGAGCAAATGAAAAACATCTGTCTAGTGCTTGCTAAGTCTCTCATTCCTGTCATATCTGCAAACTGACTCCATTCCTGCCTGAAACATTAACACCAAAGAAGTAAGGAAAAATAGGATTAGTGTGAAGCTGTGCACATCATGATGAACTCCAGCGTGTTTCAAATGTTAAGGTACACTTGACGTTATTTGTATTTTGCCAAGTTTGTGATTTAAGTTTGTATTTTGTTATTTTTGTGGCTTGTCCTTTTCTGTATCAAACAGATGAGTTTATATGAGTAGTTTAACTTGACACTTTATTTCAGCAGATATTTGACATGATGAACTTAATATTTAGGGGTGCCCATAATGATGACCACAACTGTATTCATATTTGGTGATAAGGATACACATACTTTAAAGAGACAGTGCTCTAACTGAGAGGAAAGCTGACTAGGGCACCATGCCATATTGCTGCTGTATTGCTCAGTTACATAGCATTTCCTCATTGGACATTCCCATTACATTTGTGTTATATACTTGTACTGATCTTCATAGTCATTCTGTGGTACTTATTATTATTTTGTATTTCATTATTTGGGTACGAGTGGATAAGACATGGCAGTGCTGCTGGAGTATTCAAACACTGTGTTCATTCACTGTGTATTCTTTTAGACACATCTACCGTATTGCACCACCTTGTAGATGTAAAGTCAGAGACAGCAGCTCGACAGTTGTTGCACAGTTTGTGTTAGTCATCCTGCAGCAGTACTAAAAACTCCAGCAGTACTGCTGTGCCTCATTAATTCATACGAGCTCAACACACACTAACACACCACCACCACCACCACCACAGCAGTGTGACCTAAGCAGAATGACCTAAATAGTACCTGATCTGTGGTGGTTCTGATCATTGGAGAACAAAGTAAAGTGGATTAACTAAATATGTAGAGAAACAGATAGACTACAGTTTGTGTATATAAACAGCTCATTGGGCATTCATTCATCTCAGTTAATCTCACCGTACTTGTGCAAAGACAATAAAGGTACAGTGGTGCTTGAAATTTTGTGAACCCTTTAGAATTTTCTATGTTTCTGCATAAATATGACCTAAAACATCATCAGATTTCCACACAAATTCTAAAAGTAGCTAAAGAGAACCCAGTTAGACAAATAAGACAAAAACAATTATACTTGATCATTTATTTATTGAGGAATATGATCCAGTATTACATATTAGTGAGTGGCAAAAGTATGTGACTCTTTGCTTTCAGTATCTGGTGTGACCCCCCCGTGCAGCAATAACTGCAACTAAACGTATCCTGTAACTGTTGATCAGTCCTGCACACCGGCTTGGAGGAATTTTAGCCCATTCCTCCGTACAGAACAGCTTCAGCTCTGGGATGTTGGTGGGTTTCCTCACATTAACTGCTTACTTCAGGTCCTTCCACAACATTTCTGTTGGATTAAGGTCAGGACTTAGACTTGGCCATTCCAAAACATTAACTTTATTCTTCTTTAACCATTCTTTGGTAGAACGACTTGTGTGCTTAGGGTCGTTGTCCTGCTGCATGACCCACCTTCTCATGAGATTCAGTTCATGGACAGATGTCCTGACATTTTCCTTTAGAATTCTCTGATATAATCATTTCAGAATTCATTGTTCCATCAATGATGGCAAGCCATCCTGGGCCTGATTGCAGCAAAATAGGTCCAAACCATGATCCTACCACCACCATGTTTCACAGATGGGATAAGGTTCTTATGCTGGAATGCAGTGTTTTCCTTTCTCCAAACATAACGCTTTTTCTTTTCAAACCAAAAATTCTATTTTGATTTCATCCATCCACAAAACATTCTTCCAATAGCCTTCAGGCTTCTCCACATGATCTTTAGCAAACTGCAGACGAGCAGCAATGTTCTTTTTGGAGAGCAGTGGCTTTCTCCTTGCAACCCTTCCATGCACACCATTGTTGTTCAGTGTTCTTGTGATGGTGGACTCATGAACATTAACATTAGCCAATGTGAGAGAGGCCTTCCGTTGCTTAGAAGTTACCCTGGGGTCCTTTGTGACCTTGCCAACTATTACACGCCTTGCTCTTGGAGTGATCTTTGTTGGTCGACCACTCCTGGGGAGGGTAACAATGGTCTTGAATTTCCTCCAATTGTACACAATCTGTCTGACTGTGGATTGGTGGAGTCCAAACTCTTTAGAGATGGTTTGTAACCTTATTTAGCCTAATGAGCATCAACAAGTTTTTTTCAGAGGTCCACAGAAATCTCCTTTTGTTTGTGCCATGATACACTTTCACAACTGTTTACGAGTTTCTGCCTTTTTGTGAGGTCAAGCAGTCATCATAAAGAAAAGTTGTTCATCTAGGCTTGGCGAAAGAACAGCACCGTATATGTCCAATATGATCTGAGATCTTTTTCGGTACAAAACACAGCCGTACGCTAGAAGTGGGCAATATGACCATATTGTATCATATTATGATACATATTGTTATTGTGATAGGCAATATGCTTTTCTGAGCATATCAAGGACTGACGAACTACATGTTTCATTATGAAGAGTGTAATTAGTCATGTTTAATTTGATGAAGTGCAGCACATTTTGAATAAAAATCACTTTACGAAGTATGGGATAATATTTAATTAGTAGTTTTTAGAGTCTGTCACTACTGATGCCTTTTGTCTGTGATCACATGTGTCATGATAAATATCTTGCATCATGAAAATGTCTTTAATTATTGTGATTTTTATCATGTCGCCCACCCCTACCGTCCACATTCACTTCATTCACTACCAGTGAAGATTGTGCTTCAGGGTGTGGCTCAAAATATTGCATTAAAAGATGTTTTTTTCAGTGATTGTTAATCTTTCATTCTATTAAAACACTGAGTACACAGTCATACACTAGACACCCAGAGAAGCACAGCTTCAGTGAGTGTCTATTAGCTGTGCTGTTCACCTGAATGAGAATGAGTTTAATGAACAAACAGCATGATGTTTTGTGATCTTTCATAATTTGATTAGCTAAAATATTACATTTTAGCAAGGCTAAGATGGACACCTTGGCAAATGTTTCATTGCTGCATTTTAATGAAACTGTAGAAGAAGCTGGGCTTTCAGTGTAGTCTTAAGCAGTCGTCTATGATCTGTACTGATGTAGGACTGTCATTTGATCTCCAGTGCACGTCAAAGTCATGGTCACTGGAGTGCTAGTGCTAATATTAGAATGGTTTGCTGAGAGTAGGAATGTGACACTTCACATGTGAGAACATGCATTGAGATCCTCATATTAGTGGCAGCTTCATTACAGTCTGTTATAGTGGATGCAATGCAAATGTATTAAGAGTGTGCATTTTTCAAGTGATGAACTTTTAATGCACATGTACACTAACAATTATATAACAATAAATTCACACCTAAGGCTAACTATAGGATGAATTGTGCACATTATGAAATCCTGATGAAATGCACTACAAAGATAATTTACGTAATTATTAGATGTGCAGTTTTTATTCCTTTGGCAGAACTTTGTGTAGAAGTGTAGCAGTGAAGTATTTTTAATTTTTCTAGTTTGCAGACCCGAGAAATGCGAACTGAAGGAAATAATTTACACAGTACTTTCTCTCTGTTATGTCAACCACTAAGTGCGACACCAGTATGGGCAGCTCACTGCAGAGTGAAACAAGGGTACTGTTTTGATTAATAAATACATATGCAACCTAGCATACTGCTGGAGCAGCTCAGCATAGGACTGTGGTAGCCTAGCGGTTAAGGTTCCGCCAAGCACCTCTGCCAAGCTGCCACTGTTGGGTCCTTGAGCAAGACCCTTAACCCACAATTGCTTGGATTGTAAGACTGTACCAATTGTAAGTCGCTCTGGATAAGGGTGTCTGCTAAATGCTGTAAATGTAAAATGTAAATGCATAGGTCACAGTGATGTGACCTGTAGCTCTGATAAAACACCCCTGATAAAAAAAACAAACAAACAAAGAAAAAAAAAAACCTATAAAATGTTAACACAACATCTGCAGGAAACAAACTTGTACATGCCATGCTTCTGAAATTACTGCATTGAATACATCATTTTTAATTACTGTTAATTTGATGAATTACGCATTTTAGGAAAAACATTCAGTGACTCAGATTCACAATAGCTGTTGCTCAGAGAATAACTGTACTGTGTTTATCGTGTTTTTCTTTATTTTTACAACTATAGTACTGTATTCTAAAAAGGTTAGTTTATTAGAGCCAACTGAAAGCGGAACAGAAATTGAATGCTCCAGAACACAGGCTGCAGCTAGTTAACCAGTAGAGTAAGTGTTTTTCACTGTCAATCCATTACAGACCAAATTACATGAGATTTTTCAACACTTTATGATAAAATAAGCGTTGTGTTAATGATTTTGGCCAACTGTAGGTTAATGTAAGTGTTTTAAATATTAACTTACTTATCATGAGGCTGAATCTACATCTACAGGCTCCATAATGTACTTGCAGTCATTTAAAGTGGACCGGAAGAAGACACATTTACATTTACAGCATTTAGCAGACGCCCTTATCCAGAGCGACTTACAATTGGTACAGTCTTACAATCCAAGCAATTGTGGGTTAAGGGTCTTGCTCAAGGACCCAACAGTGGCAGCTTGGCTGTTGCTGGGACCCGGGACCTTCTGGTCGAGAGTCCAGTACCTTAACCGCTAGGCTACCACAGTCGCACTGGCGAATAAGAAGCCAACTTCAGCCTCGTCTCCACTATGTCACACCAAACACTCATTAAACTATTTAATGTATGATGGATTTCTTGGAACATATCCCCATCGTAAATTAGGGAGCACCTGTGCAGCACAACTCCATGAATGCTTATAATGCCTTATACAGTGTGAATTCATTCAATTTACATTATTCCTTATGGGAAGAATTTGCTCGGTCCTCATCGTTTTCAGTGCTCGACAAACCTTGTGGAACAAATTTGTGATGAGGTACTACTGTATTACTATGCAAGTGTCTGGTATCATTAGTTTTTTTTCTGCACAACCTTATCAATATATCTCATAATCTGATTTCACTTAAACATACAGTGTCAAAGTCATTTCTCTAAAATACTCACTTTTCTTTTACTAAAAACAACAAACACATGCCAAATCTTTTTGGGGGCTTAAAAGACAGCTAAAATTAAACTACAGCATATGCAATGATTTGAAAGTTATTGCACCTTAACTGATGTATTATTGATTCCTGTATGTGTTATACATGTTTCGCACTGCTCACTTCTAGTTTTCTTAACTTCATCTTGCATGCACATCACGCTAACACTCTACTTACAGATTTTCTGAAACATAATGCGGACCACTTCTTTTTTTGTGTGTATTTTTGATATATCCAAATTATGCAAGTGAGAGCAGAGCTGGTAAGAAGCGAAGTACAAGTACTTTGTTACTGTACTTAAGTATATTTTTTAGGTATCAGTACCTTCTGTAATTTAATACTTCTTATTTTTACTTTCTACATTTCAAAAGAAAAAGCTATAGGTTTTACTCATTACATTTTCAAAACAGGCTCGTTACTTTAGCCTTTAGGAATCTGTTGATTTATCTATTTTATCTTTGTTTATTTTCTTTTTTTATTTAGGCAGTTGTAGTCAGGTACCTAACGAAGCGTAGATCAGAATCCTATGTTTATAAGCAGGGACAGTGTTCCAAAGAGTTGACGATAGCTATTGTTTGGGTTAAATATCAAGCTTTACTGCATATTGGCAGGTCTAGTTATGAGCAATTTAGCTTTTTGAATGTTGTTCATGTGGTTGTAGTACAAACCATTATGTATCTTCAGTGTCATGGATGCGTACCTCTTGCCCTCAATAAAAGATATCCTGTTTCACAAATTGAAGTAGAAAGGCTTTTAAAGAAACACTTACTTTTTAACTTTAAGTACATTTAGGAGCTTGCACTTTTATACTTCCGCTTGAGTAAAATATATAAGCTGTACTTCACTTAGTATAGTAAAAATACTCCAGTAAAAGTTGAAGAACTTGCTACTTCTGTGTGACAGTATGTTTCTTCATAGGAACAATTGCTACCATGTCTGAAAGTTAGCCATGGGTCAGGATGGTAGGCTTAAAAGTGAAATTCTATTGAATGAGCAGAAATGATGTTATTTGAAAAGTATGTCTGCTTTATCTTGCCCTCTCATTCTTCTGCATGTGCAGACCCTGGACTGAACCACAGTAGAGAAAGGCTGTGATCAATATGAACTCGTATTGACTCTCAGCTAATGTGCCTAATGGTTTATAATACTGCCTCTCTGTTACTAAAAGGTTATCCAGCTTGAGGTGTAGCAAGACTGACTGTATTCTGATACCATTTAAAGTGTAGATGTGAGAAATGCATGGATAATGTTCCTGTAATGCAAAGCTACAGAAACTTTAGTTACAGTGGAGGCTCCAAATTACCCAGAGTCACGCCCAGGAATCAGAGTTGTATTAGTTAATTTATTACAACTTATCCAGAGTTTTTTTTTTTTCTTAATAAATACATTAAAGTAGGGATGGGTATTGGAAAGGACTTTACGATACGATATGCATCATGTTATGTGGGTCACGATAAGCATATTGCGATATATTGCCATATTCCACACAGTTCACTGAAAATATAAAAACAGCTGAAATACAAGTTACCGTATTTTCCAGGCCATAAAGCGCACCGGATTATAAGACGCAATATCAATGATCGACTGCTAACGGGTATATTTTCATACATAAAGTGCACCGGGTTATAAGACGCATTAAATGAAAGAAAACTCTTAAGTTCCGTCTGTAACTGAGTTTGGTCTTCTTTACCGCAGGGCGTCTTCTTGCTTCCTCCACTTCCGTACCATTGATTCGTTAATGTTGAATTCTCTCGCAGCTGCTCTATGTCCATGTTGTACTGCGTGACTGATAGCGTTGTGTTTGAAATCCGCTTCGAAATGAATGAATGAATGCACGTACCCTAATGCTGAAGCACATACCGTATCACTCCGTGATGCTGTGCACTACGTTTGCCGTAAGCTTCGTAACCTACCAAGGCCGTGCTAAAACATTTTGACAGATTTATGAGCGCCGTGTACCATCTACAATCGGTTCTAGGTCAGAAAGCACAACCAGAATTAATTCATACATTAGACGCACCGCATTTTTAGGCGCACTGTCGATTTTTGAGAAAGTTAAAGGATTTTAAGTGCGCCTTATGGTCCGAAAAATGCAGTACGATGTACAATCTGTGTCATTTACATCACATTCATATTACATCACATTGATAATTCAGCAGACAAATTGTGTCAAAACACTGTACTGCGCCATCTTCAGGAGCAGAGACTGTAGTTTAAAGTTTTTTTTTTTTCTTAATTAAAAAAAAATCTGTATTTTGAGCTGAAAGTCTATATAGCTATATCATGCAAATAAATATCTCGACAAATTGCTGTATTGATTTATTAAAAAATTTTTTTAAAAGCCTTACGCCATAGTTTACCTAGATAATTCCACAACACTACCAAATGAAAGGTAATAAACTCTCTTTGGCATTATAGCTTTTATGGTAAACCTATTGTAACTTTAGTGAAGTCTTTTGAAAGTGTTTAGGATCGGAACACTTGCTTTGTTGATTTTTTTATTTTATTTTATTTTTTATATCAATCATGAAAATAAAAAGCTGGTTTGTTTTGTCTCCATGATTCTCAGCAAACATTTTTGAATGATTTGACAAATAGAAGTGGTAACTGCAATGTTCAAGTCAAACTGATCTGGTATGTATTTGAAATTCAGTGGTTCTCAGACCTCATTCCATCTGTGTGGAGTCTACATGTCCTCTCCGTGCCCGTGTGGGTTCACTCCTGGTACTCCGGTTTCCTCTCACAACCCAAAGACGTGCATTAGGTTAATTGCACTGAATTGATCTGAGTATATATGACTAGTCTTGATGTAACCTTGTGTGTTGACAACTTTGTGTCTGTTGTTGAATAGCCATTGATGCTGAAAGACGTTAAATAAAGCAAACAAACATATTGGAAATGAAAACAATGTTGTATTTTATTAAATTGTGAATTATGTTTTTTTAATTATTAAGCCACTAACATTGCATAGTTACTGTACTTCAGTGTGGTTAAGCTTGGGAACTGCCTCAAACAATTAATTCTGGTGAGAAAGAAAGATTTATTTACCACTCAGACGTCACTATTGTGTTTTAAGTCTGGAAAGAAGGATTGGAATGGAAGGATTACAATTAGTATTACTTAGTTTGGACATTTCCTGACTTTGAAATGGTCTCTCTCTTGCCTCTTCATTTTTGTTTCCTGCTTTTCCCCCATTGGAGTTTCTCTTCTATTCACCACCACTGGAAATTTCCACATTTTCTTCTTTTGTCATATTTGAATATATTGGTTTTGACTACGCCTTTGCATGCTTAGTGCGATTACCCTCTTCTGATTGAGGAGTCATATAAGAACACATTTTTATTCCAGTTGAGCTGTTATTTTGATTATTGTCTGATTATTCCGTTGCATGAAAAAGTAGCCTTTGAGCTCCCTCTTTATACGGCTTCTCACAATTACAGAAATAAATATTGATTGTGAGTCTTAGATGCTCATGACCAGGATTTGTGATTGCATAGGAGCACCGGTCAAAATGCTGTCCTAATAAATACGATTATATCGTCATCCCATTTCTACTGCTCTACCTGTAAATTAAATGAAGCAAAGATAGTACTGTCAGAAGGACAGCACAAAATGAAAGTGAATGTTAACTTGAGAGTGGCATTATGACTTGGTGTGTGTGTACTGAGTAATATTTCATTAGTTTGTATTCTCTTTTGCTGTATTGTCTTGCTGATTACAAGCCAGACTACAAGGATTGTCTGTGGACCTTGGTGAAAAGATGGTGCTGTACAAGGGAGCAGGCTATATTTATTCCCCTTTGAATGTTCTTTTCTCTGTCATCCACGGTTCAGACCTTCTGAACAGGGTGTGGTTCATTCAGAGGGATATTAAAATATAAAGGTAGCAGTGTGCTTTACCTTTCCTAGGTAACTGTTTTAGATTTTTAGACTTTGTTTCCATTTGTGAGTTTTGCAGTAGCTATTTTAATATTGGGGAAGTTGGGGTTCTCAACCTATTTTGACTAGAAAAATATCCCTCGGTTCTCATCATTTCCTCGGTACTTGGCACACTTGCTTAAACTTATATGAGTTGAGCAACTCGTTTCAGCCGAAACTCGATTCACAGTTCAGTACACAGTGATTCAGGTTCACAGTAGCCCTCAGAGAAGATCTCTGCTATTTTTATTGGTGTTTTTCTTGGTGCAAATAAGTCTCCATCTGTCCTAAAAAAAAGTTGGTTTATAAGAGCCAACCAAAAGCAAAACTGGATTTGAATGCTCCAGAATGCAGGCTGCAGCTAGAATTAGCAGCTATTGTAGTGTCCGGAGTTCATCAATAGAGTAATTGTTGCTTTTACTTTCAGTCCATTACTCACTAAATTACATGAGATATTTCAACACTTGATTAAATAAGTTTTGTGTTAGTGATTTTGACCAATTGTAGGTTAATGTAAGTGTTTTAAACATTAACTTACTTATCATTACTTCTCATAGTATCCTTTCCATATATCCGCTATGATACAGTGTAGACGTTCCACCAAACACTCATTAATCTCTTCAGTTCATGATATATTTAACTTATGATGGATTTGTCAGTTTTTGGATTTTTCTGGGTTGTTTTCTGGGATTTTATGACTTATAACGTATAAAAGCACCTCACAAAAAGCCAAATGTGCACTGGTATTGTTCTTGGTTGGTGATGTAAAAGGAGCTTAACGTTACATAATTAATATTTATGCTTATAGTTGAGTCAAATAGAGGCACATGAAGCATCTACAGGTATATAGTTCGGTGGCTTATTTGTGTCACCCCTGACAGATGTTCGGATACTGAATAAAACGTGTCAGTACCAAGGTACACTGGGAAATGGCATGCAGGAATGTGAATGAACAGCTGACACATTACACACAGAGTTTGTAGTCAACTAAGAACACAAACAGTGAAACTGCTTGCAGATTTTAATGATTTTGAAATGAAAGGGCTCTTTGCCATTCACTCATATTGACATGTGTGATGTGACTGATGAACAAAAAGTTTTTGAAATATAAATCCACCAAATCATTGCTTATAATGTGTGTCACAGTTCCTTCATGGAAAATGTGTGAATGGTTGCCGAAGTCCTAAAACTCGATAAAGAAAATCCAGTTAAACAAATGAGACAAAAATATTATACTTGGATTTATTGAGGGAAATTATCCAATATTACATATTAGTGAGTGGCAAAAGTATGTGAACCTTTGCTTTCAGTATCTGGTGTGACCCCCCTGTGCAGCAATAACTGCAACTAAACGTTTCCTGTAACTGTTGATCAGTCCTGCAGGAATTCCTTGGAGGAATTTTAGCTTCAGCTCTGGGATGTTGGTGGGTTTCCTCACATTAACTGCTCACTTCAGGTCCTTCCACAACATTTCTATTGGATTAAGGTCAGGACTTTGACTTGGCCATTCCAAAACATTAACTTTATTCTTTTCTAACCATTCTTTGGTAGAACGGCTTGTGTGCTTAGGGTTGTTGTCTTGCTGCATGACCCAGCTTTTCTTGAGATTCAGTTCATGGACAGATGTCCTGACATTTTCCTTTAGAATTCTCTGATATCATTCAGAATTCATTGTTCCATCAATGATGGCAAGCAGTCCTGGGACAGATACCATGCAGCAAAAACCAGAAACCGTTTTGCAGCAAAATAGGCCCAAACCATGATACTACCACCACCATGTTTCACAGATGGGATAAGGTTCTTATGCTGGAATGCAGTGTTTTTTGGTAGAGAGAGACAGAGAGAGAGACAGAGAGAGAGACAGAGAGAGAGACAGAGAGAGAGAGAGATATGATAAATCGTAGAGATGATAAAAATTCCTCATGCATCACTACAGGAGTGGTCTACTGTATGATTTGCAAGAGATGCAATCAGCTTTTCATTGGAGAAACTAACAGAAGGCTCGCTGATTGATTTGTTGAACACCTTCGGACCATCAAAACCGGGGATTTGTCATTTCCAGTGGCAAGGCATTTTAATATTAACGGACTTTCCATCAATGATGTACGGTATCTGTTTGCATTGCCACTTGTTGCTATGGGAGAAATCATACTAGGAAATTCAAAGAAAAAGAGCTGATCTACACTCTTGGAACTTTTAAACCCCATGGAATGAATGTTCTGATCTAAACATCAACAGCTTCAAACATGAACTGGTCCCTCCTCCCACATATTCAGAAGCACTTTGAAGACACACAGCTGATGAAGGACCTCTGTCTGAAACATCCTGTTCCTCTGGAAATTTTGTCTACTTCACTACAATTGTTATCATCTCTACATATTTTACTAAAGTACACTGCAGTGAAGTAAAAGGTGGTGCATCCAGTATGGTAATAATTTTGTATAAAGAGCTTCAATAACAATTTACAAATAATCCATGACATTTATTTTTTTAACGGAATCCCCTTTATCATTTGATTTGGGAAACATTGAATAACTAATTAAGTTATATAGCTTACAAAATATCTCCATTGGCTTGGAGGTAAGAAACAGCACGGAATGCATATAATAAATAAAATGGTATGCTTTGTGTTGTTTTCTTTTGCTTAGTGCATAGTGCATAGTGCATAGATAAAATAACAGAAACACTATTTGTAAGAGCATCCTTGACTTTATGGTAAATAAATCACAATAGCATGTATTATTGTGTACAGCTGCATAAATGCATTGTATCAGTTTAATCTCCATCAGTAAATTGTATCACCCAAAATAATTCTAACGGTCTAACAGTCACCACTAAGATATGTAACCTGTTAAGGCAATTAACAGAGATTCGAAGAGCCTAAATAGTGAGCGCTTGAAATGCAAAGATTTAATGCTTCCATGGGAACAGTCCCAAAAGCCATGGCAGAATGAGATGAAGAGGGAAAGCCTCAGCAACGAGTTGTGTATCAGAAACAAACAGTGTATCAAGATCTTGCATGCCAGTGTATGGAAAAGCAAGATGTAAGGAGCACAAGTCTGATGAGTCAACTTTCGCCATATTTCCTACATCTGGTCAGATTTATGTCTGGAGGAAGCCACAGGATGCTTTTAACTCATAAGTTCTCTGCCCACTGCTAAGTACAGTGGTTTATCTGACATTATATGGGCAAGACTTGTGGAAACCATTTAAGCCCATGGTTCTTTGCATGGTCATAAACAGCCAACAAAACACTTGACTGTTTTACAGGAACAGATGCACTCTTATGATGTTCCTCTAATTCAGAATCATAATCCTCCACATACTGCTAAAATGACTTAAGAGTTCCTTCATAAACACCAGGAAGAAGTCAAGAATGGCCCAATATTCTATCATACAGGACTTGCATGACAGAACTACTAGAGGGATAAAATATGTTCTAAAGGCAACGGTCACCCCACCCCCTTATAAGGTTCCTTATATTAACTAGAGATGACAGATTACTATTTTCTTGGCCGATTCCGATTTTTTAAAAATTATATGACTGGTTGATTGAGATTTTGGCCGATTCCAATTTTATTTCTGTCTAAGAATTAGAAATGACAGCATACAGAAACAACTGATAGAGGTACTGGGCTTGTACCTGGCTCTGTTCTCTCACTAGCTTTAGCTTTGTGGCATTGGCCACCAGTGTTAATTTTGACAGCACATTTTGATTTAGTTTTAGTCACATCTTTTGACTAAAACGTACTTTAGTACAGTAGATTCAGTTGAATAAAATGACATTTTAAAGGTTGCAATACATAAATGCTTTAACATTTCCCTTGAATTATTTAAGTCATTATTTGCCATTAGACAAAATGAAATATCTACATGCATGCATTGATAATAACAATATACAGTAGGGTAGGGTCAGGCAGCAGACAGACCGGCTTAACCAACTGTCTGCTGGTAGCCATGCACCGTCACCCAGAACCCACATTATTGAAACTGTGTCTGTTACCCGCATTGCGCTAAAAACGGAAACGCTCTCAAAAAGTCTGTTTTAATAATAACTTCATTAGTATAAACACAGATAGCTCCCATAGAAATAACAACCTAAGACTAAAGCTAGGATAACATAACATTAGATCACTTACAAACAAAGCAGTGATTGTAAATGAAATGATCACTGATAAATGCTTACACGCTCTCTGTCTCACTGAAACTTGGATTAGACCTGATGAATATTTAGCCTTAAATGAAGGCTCACCTCCTGGATACAGTCATGCTCACCGCCCTCGTCCTAATGGTCGGGGGGGAGGCATAGCCACAATTTTTGACAAAGAGCTAGGTGTTATAACTAAATCCCATTACAAGGCTAATTCTTTTGAAATACTAATTTTTAATGTGACTGATCCATTGTTATGGAAGTCAAAACCATACTCTTTTCAGCTTATCACCATTTACCATCCTCCTTGTCCCTATTCAGAATTTCTTCAGGAATTTGCTAACTATCTTTCCTGCTTAGTACTGTCAACAGATAAGGCTTTAATTGTAGGTGATTTCAATATTCACTTTGAGAATGAGCAGGTTCAACTTAAAATTGCTTTCGAGTCCATCTTAGAATCCATGGGCATCACTCAGAATGTGATGGGACCAACCCACCGCTGTAATCATACATTAGATCTAATATTAACATTTGGTATCAATATAGATAACCTTGATATTTTCCCACAAAGTGATTCGATTTCAGATCACTATCTTTTAGTATTTGAGCTATCACTAATAAATAAAATCCTTCTGCCTCGTTATCACACCAAGCGCACTATCTCATCTGCTACTCCAGCTGCGTTTATTAAAAACATACCAAACTTGAAATTTAATACACCTACGGAGATCAATCATCTTGAGTGTGTAAATGACCAATTAGAATGTGTGTTTTGCTCATTCCTGGATATGATTGCTCCTGCTAGGGTCAAACACATTAGGGGAAAAAAAGGCTAGCACCATGGTATAATGACCACACCCATACCTTAAAGCAAAGAACACGGCATCTAGAGCGCAAGTGGAGACATAGTAAATTGGAGGTGTTTAAGATTGCTTGGAGGGACAGCATGGCAGAGTATAAGCATGCCCTTACTAAAGCTAAAGCTGCATAATTCTCCTCAGTCATAGAGAAAAATAAGAATAATCTAAGATTTCTCTTTAATACAGTTTCCAAATTAACAAAAAACCCTATAGAAAGTGACTCTCCCGTTCTGTGTAATTTTAACAGTAATGATTTCATGACTTTCTTTAATGATAAGATAGAAAACAGTAGGCATCAAGCTCGATGCTCATCACATCACCAAACTGTTCAGCAACCTTCCAGATGCAGCACTAGTGAAGACATCTGTTTAATGAGCTGTAAATCAAGATTAGAATCTTTTACCCTAATTACTATTACTGAACTATCCACACTTATCAGCTCGTTTAAGTCATCAACATGTTTATTAGATCTAATTCCTACCTGTTTACTCAAACAAGTAATACCTAGTATTATAGAGCCAGTGTTAGTTATTTTAAATTCATCCCTTAGCTTTGGTTATGTGCCGAAATCCTTTAAGCCTGCCGTCATCAAACCATTGATTAAAAACCCAATCTTGACCCTTGTGTGATATTAATTATAGACCAATTTCAAATCTACCGTTTCTGTCCAAAATCTTAGAAACAGCCGTCTATCAGCAGCTCTGCAGTTACCTCCAAAATAATGGTACTTATGAAACATTTCAGTCTGGCTTCAGGCCCCATCATAGTACTGAAACAGCATTAATTAGGGCACTAAATGATTTGTTAATGTCCTCAGATAATGGATGTGTTTTCTTGTTCTGTTAGATTTAAGTGCAGCATTTCACACTATATATCATGATGTTTTACTAAACAGACTAGAAAATACTGTAGGTATTAAGGGATCAGCACTTTCTTGGTTTAAATCCTACTTAACTGACCGGTACCAGTTTGTTCATATAAATAATCTAAGGTCTAAGCTCTCAAAAGAGAAGTATGGCGTGCCTCAGGGCTCAGTGCTTGCCCCGTTTTTATTCTCTCTGTACATGCTGCCACTAATCTCAGTTATTCGTAAACATGGCATTAGTTTCCACTGCTATGCAGATGATACACAGCTGTACTTATCATCCAAACCAAATGACAGCCTTACAATCAACAAAACTAAGGACTGTGTAAAGGAAATAAAAGATTGGATGTCATTTAATTTTCTCTTACTTAACTCAGATAAAACTGAGGTTCTATTAGTGGGACCCAAGGCTGTGAGAGACAGGTTGGCTACATCTATCCTAAATCTATATGGCTATTCAGGATTTCCCAGTCCATCTGTAAAAAACTTAAAGGTGTCATATTTGATTCAGATCTCTCCTTTGATGCACACATTAGCAACATCACTCGAATTGCTTTCTGTCAATTACATAATATCGCTAAACTTAGAAATATCCTCTCTTTTAATGATGCAGAGAAACTGGTTCATGCATTTATTACCTCAAGGTTGGATTACTGTAATGCCTTACTTACTGGATGCTCTAGAAAATCTATAAATAAACTTCAATTAGTGCAGAATGCAGCCACCCGAGTGCTAACTCGAACTAGAAAATTTGATCATATCACTCCTGTTCTATCTTCACTACACTGGTTACCAGTTAAATTCCGCATTGATTACAAAATACTTCTTATAACTTATAAAGCTCTACATGGCCTGGCCCCATATTAACTGAGTGAACTCTTAAGAGTTTTACAATCCAGCTCGTCTACTTCGTTCGCAGGTTGCAGGACTTCTTTTAGTTTCTAGAATTTAAAAAAATCTCAGGAGGGGGAAAGGCTCTCTCATACATGGCCCCCCAACTATGGAATAAACTTCCCACTTTCATTCGAGACTCAGACACTCTCCAAAATTTTAAGTCTAGGCTAAAGACATACTTATTTACGCAGGCTTTTGACTAGATTTCGACCAGGTTGGAATGGGTGGGTTTGCTGGGGCCGGAGTCTGGAGTCATGTGGCCTGCCTGCCTTGTCCGCTAGCCAGGAGTGGGCCGGTCTGGCTGAACTAGGCTTTGGTCCTCGTGGAAACTTTTTCTGGACTCATGCATCCTTGCCTTAGCATAAAGGGCAGGCTGGGGGTAGGGTTCATAGTCAAGAGTCTTAGGTGATCAGAGACGTTGGGTTGCTGTCTTCTGCCGCTCGTGGGGTTTGCAATGTCTCATGTGATACCTCTGGGCTGTGCTGTCCTCCAGTTCTCCTCTTCTAGCTTTCTAGCTATGCTGCTAAGCTAATGGCTTGCCGGGGGGGGTCTCATGCTACACTTGGCAATCAGTGAATTGTACATGGGCATCAGTGATTGTTAAAGACACTGTGCTATTAATCATAACTAATTACATTTCCTGTTTTTCTACTCCGAGCTGTGTTCCGGCAGGTCGGCCTACACATGATGTAAATTGATGGAGCTCCAACTGTGCATAATTCACTTTTATTCGACCATGGACCCATTGACTTTAGTTGGCTCTTAGATTTATCATCAACCCGGGCCACTTAATGTCGATGTGCATACTTCACATTCTATTCAAACTTTGACTCCATGACTTTAGTTCGCTCTTAGATTTATCATCTTAGGTTAGAGAGCTGACAAACCACAATACAGAAAAATTAAGACACCACAACAAATATTGTAAACAGTTTAAAACTTATTTTTTTTCCAAGTCGAACAATACAAGAAAATAATACAAAGAATAAGGAATTCCTTCACTTCAGTGCACTTCTGGCTGTAAGCAAAATAAAAACAATGAGTAACGGAGGAGAGCGCTGAGTGGGCGGGCCAGGCAGAGCCTACCTGCATGGCTGATTGGCTGGCGCCGCTGAGCCACGTGACGGTGCAACAACAAAAGGGGGGGGCGGGTGCTGCTCCGTGCTGTGTGACCCAGCGTTACTCTTACAGACAGAGAGCAGACTTTGATGAATCCGCGTGCGCATCTTTTTACACGAGTATTGCTCAATATCAACACCAGCGTTGGTATCGACATTATCGATATTTGGATCGATCCGCCCACCTCTAGTGCGGATAACTTGACCGCAGTCTCTGGATGACATGCCTGCAGATATCGTTTCAAGTTTGCTGCATGTTTACCGGAGATAGTCACATCACACGGTTTACAGAGAGTCTTGTTTTCCTTGACATTAAATGAGAAATGTGCCCATATATCGACTCTCCTCTTTCTCTCAGGTGTTGACATTGTCGAGCTGGTTTCTTGAGAAACAGTACAGAGCCTACTGGTACGGTCTTCCCGAGAGGGGTCTGGCTGCAGACATGCACTCTCAGCCCCACATGCACTGCCAGAGTATTCATGACATATGGTACGGTAGCTTTAAGTGGATCATTTGTAGTATTTTTTTTTTTTACTACATTACATTGTGGGGTCTTGCTTGTTATGGTGACTTCCAATATGACTGTAGCCAGATGATGCACAGTACCATGACTGTTACTCTGTATAAATCTGGCTAGTGGCTTCCTGGATTATGCTGTACCTAGTTCTACAATGTGTGATAATTTTTTCCTCCAAAAAATCTGCTGAAAGACATTTTAACCAGCTTTACGATGGGTACCTATTTAACACATTTGTGACTTACGAACCCCACATATACAGTAATTACTGTCGTCCAAAACCGCTGTTGAGGTGCGCCTTCTCTTATAAACTACAACAGTACTGCCCTCTAGTGGGGAACACGAGCCTATGTTATGTTAATACGACTTATATTTTCCACAAATAAATAACATAAGTGGTTCTCAAACTTGTTCTGCAGTGCCCCCCCCCCCCACACACACTCCGACACATACGTACACCCCCTTTGAAAATCTTACTGTAATTTATTTTTATCATGGGTCGTGTATCTTAATTTTTACTGGGTGACAGCATTCATTTGCCATACCATGTCACCCCGCAGTAGCTCCACACCACCCCTAGGGGGCGCGCCCTCACTTTGACAACTACTGAGATATACTAAACTTGTATCATAAAACATAGTGTCAGTGCTGTCATTTATTCCATGGTCTTATTCTGATTAATAGGGGAGCAGTAGGCCCTATATTCGGTTATTTGAACAGTACAATTGCTCCCACAGTTGATTTATTCACACCAACCTGCTTGCCTATTGTAGATTCACTCTTCCCAGCCTGGTGCAGGTCTACAATTTTCTTCTTGGTGTCCTTCGACAGCTCTTTGGTCTTGGCCATGGTTGAGTTTGGAGTCTGACTGTTTGAGGCTGTGGACAGGTGTCTTTTATACAGATAACGATGTCAAACAGGTTCCATTAATACAGGTAACGAGTGGAGGACAGAAGAGCTTCTTAAAGAAGAAGTTACAGGTCTGTGAGAGCCAGAAGTCTTGCTTTTTTCTTGGTGAACAAATACTTATTTTCCACCATGATTTGCAATTAAATTCTTTAAAAGTCCTACAATGTAATTTCCTGAATTTTTTTTGTCATTTTGTCTCTCATAGTTGAAGTGTACCTATGATGAAAATTACAGACCTCTCTCATCTTTCTAAGTAGGAGAACTTTTACTATCAGTGGCTGACTAAAACTTTTTTTGCCCCACTGTGTATGTGTGTGTGTGTGTTAACTCTTGTCCACCATGGAAATTGCCTGCAATGTACATTCAAGCGTCAAACTGGGCTTTGAAGCAATAGCAAAAAGGTCCAAATTTCTTGTACACCTTGTGGACTGGAGGAATGGGTATATTGCTGTTATTGTTGTTTTAACAGTATTTAACTCTTTCTCCTTTTTGACATTATACTTACATCCTTTGTCAGTACTTACATTATTATGCAAGGCGTGGCTACACATTTCAACTTGTCTTTATATGACTTTCACTTTCCGTGCAGTGCAGTTGTGTTAAAAGTGCACTACTTCTACAAGATAGTTTGTCACAACAAACATAATCACACGATTTACATGGAATATAACTAAATTTTAATGTTTTTTGTAGTTGTTTAGTCTTTAGCACTAGGGCTGCAACAACGAATCGATAAAATCGATTATTAAAAGTGTCGACAACGAATTTCATTATCGATTCGTTGTGTCGCATGATTTATGTGTCCCCCGCCTTATCATATCTGCTTACGTTACTTGCGGTACTTTGTCAACGCTGGAAAAAAAACCACGAGCGATTGAACAGAGCGAGGCGGAGCCGGCGCGGACACGGAATCTTCAAAATAAGTTAGCATTAAGGCTATGTCCACACGTACACGGGTATTTTCTAAAACGGGGGTTTTCAAATTCGTTTATAAAAAACATCCCGTCCACACAAGCACTGTTTAAACAAAAAACTTCATCCACATGAAAACGCAAAAGCGCAGACGGTCACTGTCAAGAGCAATGCCAAACCAGCAGTCCTATGTGCCGGCGAAGCCGCTCACTCAACGACAACAACAACGTCCTGTGCATACGAACATTTTCTCGCCATTGTTCTTCAACAACCACTTCGTTTTGAAAGCTGTCCCACCAACGAGAGGTCCGACCGGGTCTCGTCTAAAACCGGCGACGCTGAGGGCGGGAACTGCTTCGTGGGTGTGATGGATATAGTAGTGTCCTCCGTAGCGCTTTCTGGCGCCTCTGTTCTTCAGTGTAATGAAAAAGTAATAATTATAAATTTATTTATAGATTTGTAGCAAGTTCGGTCAGCAGTGTTACAGCTGGCACTATTTTGGTTACGTCCGCTATTGCAGAAAATCGCCTCGTGTAAACCAAGGAGGAGCACAAAGTGACGTTACAAGCAAGAAACTCCGTTTTCCCGGTGTACAGGACAACGCTGAAAACGGAGTTTCTGAAAATCTTCACTCTGGAAGGAGTTTTGCAACAAAACAGTGACCTAAAACGCCGTTTTCGTGTGGACGAAAGGTCAAAACGCATAGAAAAAGCTACGTTTTTAATCTCTAAAAAGAGAGCCAGCTTTAGCCTGGAGCATGTTGACATGATAACATTTTTGGATTGCAATGCAAAGTTCCTAAAGAAGGGGAGTGAATGAGTTTGTATGTAGTGTTTGCGTCAGAGATGCACTTATTTTTCTTTATTATTTAATTTGTTATTTTCATTTATTAATAAATTTAATTTATTATTATTCATTTATTGTAAGCACTTATTTTTTCTGTTATTTAATGTTATATTTCTGAATAAAGACATGGAAAGTTTTTTTTTAACCCGATTCATCGATTCATCGAAAAAATAATCGACTGATTAATCGATTATTAAAATAATCGTTAGTTGCAGCCCTATTTAGTAGTGTCTGAAACAAAAAGCAAAGTCAATTTTCCTGTAAAATTGGTTGTTTTATAAAAGTATCAAATTTAAGTATTCAACCCCATGTTATTCTCAAACTCATTATGTATTCAAATTAAGTCTTGTTTGTTGTCATGTGCATTCAGAATACAGAGCATTTAAAGATACAATCTAAATTATAGTAATGAAGCATGCAAGCTCCCACACACACAATACAATATTACATATACTTTGACAAACAAGTAACAATACATAACTGCAAAAAAAGCACAGTGCAGCTGGTTGGTAAGTTGGAAAGGGAAATGACAGGCATAACTAAGGAGTGCAAGTTCAAAGGTAAGGGAGCGTGGGTGACGTAGGCCCAATTCAAGTGTACACCACTGAGGAAGTCAGGGTTGAAGTCTTTGGTAGTACCAGGTCGAGCGTCTCACAGGTATTGTAACAGCTACTCCTGATGGTTCTGTAATGGACTGGCATCCCATACAGAGCATACTTCTGCCCGTGCCCAATGAATTCTGGGATAGGCTTTAGATCCACTAATAGCAATCAATCAAACTACACAATTTGAACTGTGTGTGCTCTTTCTGCCAAAAGACCTTTTGACACAGTCTACGTCACATTTGACCTCAGCAGGTCAAGACCTCTTCCCAAAAACACAGACACACAGAAACCCACTTGTCCTACTAACACACATGCTTTGAGCTTGCCTTTGAGCTTGTTGCTATGGTTATGCCCTTATATTGTGTCTCTATGGCAACCTAGCTTCCTTGAACCTGAAAGGAACATGCAAAACAATAATGTGCCATTTATATCAAATCAAAATATTTGTGACTAGTTAGAAACAAATACAGTGGTGCTTGAAAGTTTGTGAACCCTTCTATATTTCTGCATATGACCTAAAACAACATCAGATTTTCACACAAGTCCTAAAATTCGATAAAAAGAACCCAGTTAAACAAATGAGACAAATATTATACTTGGTCATTTATTTAATGAGGAAAATGCTCCAATATTACATATTAGTGAGTGGCAAAAGTATGTGAACCTTTGCTTTCAGTATCTGGATGTTGGTTGGTTTCCTCACATTAGGTGCTCGCTTCAGGCCCTTCCACAACATTTCGATTGGATTAAGGTCAGGACTTTGACTTGGCCATTCCAAAACATAAACTTTATTCTTCTTTAACCATTCTTTGGTAGAACAGCTTGTGTGCTTAGGGTCGTTGTCTTGCTGCATGACCCACCTTCGCTTGAGATTCAGTTCATGGACAGATGTCCTAACATTTTCCTTTAGAATTCTCTGATATTAGGGCTGCAACTAATGATTATTTTAATAATCGATTAATTGGTCGATTATTTTTTTCAATGAATCGGGTTTAAAAAAAAACCTTTCCATGCCTTTATTCAGAAATATAACATTAAATAACAGAGCAAATAAGTGCTTACAATAAATGAATAATAATAAATTAAATTTATTAATAAATTAAAATAACATTAAAACAATAAAATTAACAAATTAAATAATAAAGAAAAATAAGTGCATCTCTGATGCAAACACTACATACAAACTCATTCACGCTCTTTCTTTAGAAACTTTGCATTGCAAGCCAAAAATGTTAGCATGTCAACATGCTCCTGGCTAAAGCTGGCTCTCTTTTTAGAGACTATATTTCCTGCCGCAGAAGATAGACGCTCAGACAGTGTTGAAGTAGCAGGAATGCATAAATAGGACTTGGCTAGCCTGGCCAATATAGGATATCTGTCTCTGTTAACTCCATCACTGTCATTATCCAGCTAACAAGCAGAAAAACAGCATCAGCCGTGCTGTGCCCGTTCACATAGTGTGAGTGCGCCGTTACGTTTCCTCACTTCAAAATGGAACGAAGTCGGAATATTGTGGTGACTTACGCTGTTGTTGAGCTCCCTTCATCCTCATCGGTGACTCCAACATGTTTCCATTTCGAGGGCTGTATCAGCACCGGGGTGCTCCCGTGCCAGGTCAAATCACTTTTGCAAACCTTGCATGTTACACATTTTTTAGTTGTGTGAAGCGTAAAGTGCTCCTATGCTTTTGAGGACTTAAGCCGAATCTTCTTATCTCCGCCGGTCATGTTTCATTTGTAGAATTTATTTAATTCTTAATGCTAACTTATTTTGAAGATTCCACGTCCGCGCCGGCTCCGCCTCGCTTCGTTCAACTCGCACGTATTTTTTTTCCAGCGTTGACGAAGTGCCGCAAGTAACGTAAGCGGATATGATAAGGCGAGGGACACAAATCATGCGACACAACGAATCGATAATGAAATTCGTTGCCAACACTTTTAGTAATCGATTATTATCAATTTTATCGATTCGTTGTTGCAGCCCTATCTGATATAATTCAGAATTCATTGTTTCATCAATGATGGATTAAGGTCAGGACTTTGACTTGGCCATTCCAAAACATTAACTTTATTCTTCTTTAACCATTCTTTGGTAGAACGACTTGTGTGCTTAGGGTTGTTGTCTTGCTGCAAGACTCACCTTCTCTTGAGATTCAGTTCATGGACAGATGTCCTGACATTTTCATTTAGAATTCTCTGATATAATTCAGAATTCATTGTTCCATCAATGATGGCAAGCCGTCCTGACTGAAAAACAATTAGTCTTGTGTGTTTAAGGGGGTAGTAATTTCAGGCTCCCGCAGATGTCATTGCACGAGGATGATTGCGCTATAAATACTTGTCGGATGGGTGACAGGATTTTTAGATTGAGAAGAGGGGGTACATTGCAGTTAATGTTTCTTTCAATGTTTGGAAAATGGGTCGCAAAGCAGATGTCAACGATTGGCAAAAAGGAGTGATTACATTTGAGCATGCCAAAGGCCATAGTGTGAAGGAAGTAGCTGAATTTGCATGGTCATGTGCGTCTACCTACAGAGGCAAAAATCCATGCTTACAGGAAATTCTCATCAAGATTGTGGCCAAAAGATGAAACTTTTTCAATTCCTGAAAGAACGCTTTGCAGGGAACTGCATACCATGAACATATACAGCAGGGTGGCACACAAGAAGCCTTTGCTCACTTCTGCTCACAAAGTTGCCTGGATACACTGGGTGAAAAGACACAAACATTGAATGATGTAAGGCGTCGTATTCATCGAAGACCTCAGGTCAATTTTATACCTACACTTATGTATTTGGAATTAAGTGTAAGTGCCAGTGGGTGTACATACAGATTATTTTCCTGTAAGGCAGGAAGGGGAAGAGCACACAGTGTGTATATGTGTACTCATGCAGCACTGTTGTGGAGGATGGGTGCTTCTGCTGAGTCAATTGTCCCTCTTATATTGCAGGGTGGATATTCAATCTCCCTTTATTGACCGGATGCTTTTAAATTGACAGAACACTCAAGACTGTTAAATCTCCTACAGGAGATCTTGTATTTAAGCTTAAAAGATAATCCAGGCATTAAAAAAGGCAGGGTAGTGGGATTTGGTGCCCTGCTTGACTCCATGTGCAGTGACTGTGGGTAATTCACTGAAGGTTATTGTGTGGGACAGACAGCAGAAATAAAAGTGTGAAACGTTTTACTTAACAAAGCAAGATGGATCTTATCAAAGCTGGGAAGATCAGTTTTGACCTTTGAGCAGTGGTATATGATTGTGTATGTATTTAAAAATGTGTTACGTTTTACGTGGATGTTCTTCCAACCGAAGGGACATGAGCAAGTGATTTTCTCCATGATGAAATGTGTGTTACTGTCTGTGTAATGTAGTTATGAAGATCATTCTCATTGGGTACAATGCTGCATTTTCCAAGATGTTAGCCCAAAGCCTTATATCCTACTCTCTGGATATGACAGGGTGCTAAAACAAGCTCTTCATTTAGTTGTGTTAGTGGAAAATGTGCATTGAGACACACACACACATTTGTGTTTCTGGCTTAGTGAGGACTTTCCACTGAAATAATATTCCTGTATATAGTATATTAATTAGCTTTATAGGTAATTTTGGTTCATTTGGTTTTTCCTTTGCCATTTACGCACTGAAATTCCTCCAGATTCCTTGAATATTTTAATGATATTATACACTGTAGAGGGAAAAGTATGTAAATCCCTTCCAACCTTTCTTTGAGGAACCATGTTTTTAAAGATTTCGTTAATTTTCTCACGCATTTGTTGATAAACTGGAGATCCTCTGCCCATCTTTGCTCCTCAAAGACTCAGCCTTTTGTGTATACTGTTTTTGTACCAAATCATGATTACAATCACCTGTTGACATCACCTGTTTGAAATCACATCATTATTGACTTTTTTCACCTCATTACTAGACCTAAATTGCCCCCGTCCCAACTTCTTCTGTGTCACAGGCCTGAAATGCAGGAATGGATGTTTATTGACAAATTAAATGATGCTGACCAGAAAAAAACTGAAATATCTTAGGTTCATACTGGCTGCAATGAAATAAAAGTCAAAGTAAATGTAAGTAAATGGATTTTAAATTTTTTAAATTGCATTTTCCATTGTCAGCTTTTCTCTGATTTTGGGTTGTATCTGCGTGAGTTTACTCCGGGTACTCCTGTTTGCTCACACAGTCCAAAGTAGGGCTGCAACAACGAATCGATAAAATCGATAATAATAGATTATTAAAAGCGTCGACAACGAATTTCATTATCGATTCGTTGTGTTGCATGATTTATGTGTCCCTCGTCTTATCATATCTGCTTACGTTACTTGCGGCACTTGCGGTCAGCGCTGGAAAAAAAACACGAGCGATTGAACGGAGCCAGCGCGGACGTGGAATCTTCAAAATAAGTTAGCGTTAAGGCTATGTCCACACGTACACGGGTATTTTCTAAAATGGGGGTTTTCAAATTTGTTTATAAAAAACATCAAAACAAAAAACGTCGTCCACATGAAAACGCAAAAACGCACACAGTCGCTGTCAAGAGCAATGCCAAACCAGCAGTCCTATGTGCCGGCGAAGCAGCTCACTCAACGACAACAGCGATGTCCTATGCATACGAACATTTTCTCGCCATTGTTCTTCAACAACCACTTCGTTTTGAAAGCTGTCCCACCAACGAGAGGTCCGACCGGGTCTCGTCCAAAACCGGCGTCGCTGGAGGTGGGAACTGCTTCATGGGTGTGATGGATATAGTAGTGTCCTCCGTAGCGCTTTCTGACGCCTCTGTTCTTCAGTGTACTGGAAAAGTAATAATTGTAAATTTGATTTGTAGATTTGTAACAAGTTCGGTCAGCAGTGTTACAGCTGGCACTATTTTGGCTACATCTGCTATTGCACAAAATCGCCTCATGGAGATAACGGCGCACAAATGACGTTACAAGCAAGAAACTCCGTTTTCCCCAGTCCACACGACAACGCTGAAAATCTTCACCCTGGAAGGAGTTTTGCCAAAAAAAAGTCAATTTTCGTGTGGACGAACGGTCAAAACGCATAGAAAAAGCTACGTTTTTAAAAATACCCGTGTTCGTGTAGACAGGGCCATAGTCTCTAAAAAAGAGAGCCAGCTTTAGCTTGGAGCATGTTGACATGATAACATTTTTGGATTGCAATGCAAAGTTCCTAAAGAAAGGGAGTGAATGAGTTTGTATGTAGTGTTTGCATCAGAGATGCACTTATTTTTCTTTATTATTTAATTTGTTATTTTAATGTATTAATGAATTTAATTTATTATTATTCATTTATTGTAAGCACTTAGTTGCTCTGTTATTTAGTGTTATATTTCTGAATAAAGACATGGAAAGGTTTTTTTTTTTTAAATCCGATTCATCGATTAATAAAAAAAAAATAATCGACCGATTAATCGATTATTAAAATAATCGTTAGTTGCAGCCCTAGTCCAAAGACATGCGAGTAATTGATTACACTAAATTGGCATTGACTTGAGTGTACATATATGACTTGAATATAAATTTGTTAGAATATTATTTGGGGATGTAGAGCTTTTCTGTCGGGAATCTGGTGGATTATAACTTTTTTTAAAAACAGCTGTACCATCTAATGGCTAGAAAATTTATATAATATTTACTTTATTATGGTTGCTGTGTATATTTTACTGGATATACATGCTTTTAATTTAAACAAAACTGTTCTATTTAAAAAAACATGCACGTTAATTAGGCTACACCAGAAATGTTTAGAGGGACATACAGATTACTCTTGAGAATTGCTGCCATTATACCATTCAAGAAGTAGATGCATGTTTTTCACATTTATTAACATTTCTTCAGGTGTGCAACGTGTTATTTTATTCAGAATCAATCAGAATGATTTATATTATTTAGCTCATGTTGAGTCAAGTGAATCTGCAGCTGAGTTTTATTTTACTTCTCGAGTGTTTTTCTGTTTTAGTGTTATGTGGCTGGTATAGTTAATCTTGCAAATAAAAAAAAATGTACTAATGGTATTGACAGCTGGCTAAGATTTGCTCACTTAATGTGGCAATGTATTTCTAGGCAGACATTAATTGCTTGTCAGAGGCAGCTTTTATGCAAACATAACCACAAAATTGGCAGCCAAGTATGTGTGTAGTGGGGATGGCCAGTTGAATGATTTGAGGTTTGGAGAGAGGCCAGTTGCCTAGACAACTACTCTGTCTTTCTCATGTCTGCAACATGCACATACATGAGAAGCATTTTAAATATTGTTGCCAATATTTATATATTATTTTTGTTGTGCCTTGTAAGACAGATTCAGTTGCATGTGGCTGTGCATAACAGGGTCTGCTAGATGACAATGTAATTGTACAACTGTAATACTCTAACCACTTGATTGCAAAGCATGATTTGTCACGCCAAAGCATGCACTTCCACTGCTCTAGATTCTTCTGGCAGCATATTTTGTATCACAAAGCCTTAAAGCCCTTGATGAACATCTCTTATACTGATATTGCTTCCAGAGGTAAATTGGAACTCATGTTAGATGGCTGATGCTCACTGGCAGATACTGTTTACATTCACAACGCTACTCATTATAATGTAATTAGAGAAGCACCAAAATTCAACCACTGAATGTTTTTGGCCAAAAAAAATCTTTTTGGTTTATGTCAGGTTGGACCAGAGAGCAGAGATGGTAAAAAAATGCAGCTTAGTGAACCAAGGCTCTGCACACTCAGAACATGTATGTATGGAGTTAAAATTGTATCTTTAATAGAGGGCATGAGGAAGGCCAAACCTCGAGCTGGCATGGACTCCTCATGTTTGTGCAAAATCTGATTATACATATTATGTATGGTTTCACAATAAACCAATGAGCATTTTATGACGTTTATGATGAATTCTTGACTTTCTCCATCTTCAGGTGCCCCCATAAATGATCTGACGGAGTTTTACAGACGTCTTTATTTCCTTTTTTTTTTTTTTATATGTTATATTCATTACTGAATAGTTTAACATATTAGAATGGGCAGAAGCAGGGACTCTTTGACACTGTTATGTCTTGCCAGTGATAAAATATTGTTGCTGACAGGGATACAACGAATTCAGCAAGGTAGCTTGCTTTAATAATAATATTTTTAAGTTGGTACCTTTTAAATGATTCTTTAAATTGGGTTTTACACATGTTAATGTCTAATTTAGTTAATTAGTGTCTAATCAACATGATATCCCATCATTTGTAGGTTGATTAGTGAGCAAGTAGATTCAAAGTTCTGGACTAGAGTTTGGTTTTATTGAAAATGTTTGAGATCTAATTTTTTGATAACATCTGTATTACATTTTTCTATTATTGTGTGAATTAACAAAACTGACTTTTATGTTTTTGATTGTTTTCACCAGCTCATGAGTGGTGGAGTCTGAAAGGATGTTTTTCGATCTTAAGAGTGTTCTCTGTTATTGCTATCTGATTTAAAGTGGTCACCAACATTTTGGGAAGAATCCAAACGAAAATTTGTATTGTATTTAATGGCCTTGCATGTGGAAATGTCATGAACTACAGTAACTTGTACAGACAAATATACTAAACGTTTAAAAAGAACAAATACTAATCAGTTAAAACTTGGATGCTCATATATTCATAGTTCTAGAATAAACTTAAGACACGTGGTAAAGCATGACGAGTCTGGCTCATAGGAGTCCGTGTATATATATATAAATAATCAAGGCCATCCATGTGTAACCATATATTATATTAACTATAAAAGGTATATAAAATAAACAGCTAAGGATCTGAATAAAACTTATATGACTGAGGCCTAACACTATGATTAAAATTTGGGCTGTCTGAAGACAGAGATTTGAGTGGCACAGAAAAACCTAGAAAGGTGGAGGAGATTTTCATAACATAACTTAAAGAGACGTATGTAAGAGCAGGGTTGCTGATAGTTGTAAATATCTTTTCACATTTTTATGGTGTGTATTTGTCCTTATTGCCTGTACCCATGGGTTGATTCAATAAAATTGCTGTCTGCTTTTCCACTGAAACTTCGATTCGTCTTCAGTTATTTTTGATTATGTAAGCATGTAATATGTCCAAACATCTTAATTACAGCCATGACAGCTTAATGAAGTTTGGGTCAGGCGAGATTGGAGTAGAGATGCAATGATTGTTATTTTTTTGGCCAATTCTGATTTTGCTTTTTCAATATGATCAGGAGATTCTAATTTTGGCAGATTCTGATTTTCTTTCTAAGAATTAGAAATGACAGCACACAGAAACATTTTTGTTTAACTTTTATTGTAATGGAAACATCTTCATTGCTGAACAAAGATAGCAGGGTCTGCTGGCTTGTGCCTGACTGTGTTTTCTCTAGCTTTAGCTTTCATCTCTTTGCCTTTTAGTTTTGTCAAATTCTGTATATTCAGCAGGTTGATGCTGTATTAAATGTCTTATTTAATTTGTTGTTCCGAATGTTTTTCAGAGTTGTTCCTCTACAGATTATTTTCACCCCGCCTGTATTGCAAACAGCACACTCTGAAGAGCTTCCATGCTGAAAACGTGGCTGTGTCCAAAATAGATCCCTACTCCCTCATTAGTGTTGGGCTGTACAGTGGTACCTCGGTTCTGATTGTTAATTCATTCCAGAAGGCTTGTCGAGTATCAAAAACGATGAGTATAAATGTTTTCCCATAAGGAGTAATGTAATTTCAGTGAATCTGTTTTAGACCTTCAGAAAATCCACACTGTATAAGACATTATATGCATTGATGGAGTTGTATTGTACAGGTGCTCTCTGATGCATGATGGGGATATGTTCCAACAAAAGTTAAATGTGTCATGAACTGAGAAGTTTAATATTATCTATATTCTAATATAACGGAGCCTATTAAACATTAACACTTACATTAACCTATTGTTGACCAAAATCATTGAAAGTAAAAGCAAAACACTTACTCTATTGGTGAAATCAGGATCGCTAGCATAGCCGCTCAGCTAAATTCAGCCTGAGTGTTCTGGTGCATTCAGTTTGTGTTTTTCTTTCAATTTTCTCTCATAATTAGCCCTTTTATGACCCATAGAGACTTATTTGCACTAAGAATACAGTACTGTAGATGTACAAATAAAGAAAAACACAATAAACACAGCAGAGATCTTCACTGAGCAAGCACCATTATGAAAATCTGAATCATTGTGTACTGAATACTCACGTTGCTCGACTCATACAAGTTTAAGAAAGTGTGCTGAGTACCGAGCACATGACGAGAACTGAGACAAATTGTGCTAGTCAAAATGGGTCGAGAACCAAATTCTATGAGTTTCGAGGTGGTCGAGAACCGAGGTACCACTGTATAGAGAGAGACTATTTAGTTGACTAAGCAGAACCCCAACCAAAATCTACCACTTCCACATCATGAACATGCATCAGCCTCTCTCTTATAAGCAGTCTGATGAGTGGCTTAGCCATGCTTGAAGTTCTGTACACACATTAAACAAATTCTGAATTAAAGTCAGTAAAAGGCACTGTCATGTACCTGTGCACGTCATGAGCTGTACAAGTGTAAATGTGAACAGCACATAATTGGTTGAGAGACTCATCGGCTTTTCACTTGTTATGGCCGATGACACTAAAAAACGGCTGATTCCAGTCACCGGATCGATTGATCAGTGCATCTCTACTTTAGAGGAAACAAAATTCACAAAGACCCAAACAAGTCTCCAATTTATGGCATCCGCATTCCTGGAGTCAAAAGTGCTGCTGCCTGTTGCTTAAATGTGAATCCACAAAACCTTTCCCACATACACTTTTATCGAGTACCTAGTAATTTAATAGGTACAGGTTCAGAGATGAAGCGGCATCTTGCCAGGACGGGATCCAGTACCATCCTAGAGAACTTGCTGTCAATTAAGAGGATGAACAGTTGAAATATCAGCAAATTAGTGTGATTTAGATACAAATCAGCTGGCAGCCTGCTAAAGAAAATGATCTGGTGAATATCGAATATAATGCACTCGCATTCAAGTGAACCCACAAATCACTTACTTGGCAGTTAGTAGAGAGAAAATGCAATTTTCATCAAGTCTATTTTGTGTGTGATTTGTTATAGGCCATTTGTATTGGATTTTTCTTGGCAAGTCTGATCTGTCCATCTGTAAAATGCAACTGGAGATTTACAGTGTGAAGTCTTTATATGTTCCTCTTTCGGCTGCTCCTGTTAGAGGTTGCCACAGCAAATCTTCCTGATCAGCCTGTTAGATTTGGCATTGGTTTTATGCCAGATGCCCTTTGGAACCGGCACTAGGAGCGCCCTGTGCATCTCCAGTAGATGGCGTTTCATAAATGCACCACTCGATCTTCATGCAAGCCCCACCCAGGATTAAACTGTTGTTCCAGCTGTGTCTTTGTGCTCCCTGTTAGACTAACAGGGTCTAATGGGGCTAGACAATTAGTGAAAACTAATGTATTCTCCATCTTACTTACAAGACTGTCAAGCATGTACACTTCATAAGTTACATAGCTATTGAGGTACTAAGCAGTCCATTCTGTTCTGTCTGTCAAAGGCATTTTGTTTGTTCATTGGAGCCAACACAATTGTCAGAGTTAAGCTTAGTCAAGACATGAACCTTTTATCCTATGCTAATGTTTGGTCAAGGGAGTGAGAGAGAGCACAAGAAACTACAGCAGAGTGGGTGTTATGGAGCTGTGGCTGTTTTGTGGCAACAAGCAGTGCTTTTGACAGAGTGACATTTTCTGATGCACTAACTGGGATTAAAAAAGGTTGGGGGATACGAGTCCCAGTTTTGTCCACAGTATATTTTGAATGGAAATGATCTCAGCACTAACGACTTCCATGTTCCCCATGTTTATTACTGAAATATACACCAAATATTTTACTTTCTTTTTGTTCACTGGAATAGGATTGGTAGACGTATTAGGACACACGTCTTAATCACTGAATTCAGGTGTTTCTTTCAGTCTCCTTGCCACAGATATACAAAATCAAGCACCTATCCATGCAGTCTGCCTTTACAAACAGTTGTGACAGAATGGGTCATTCTGAAGAGCTCACTGAATTCGAGTGTGGTACTGTAATAGGATGCCACCGATGCAACAAGTCAGTTCATGAAATTTCTTCCCTCCTAGAGAACCGAGTGGTATTATTGAAAAGTGGAAGTGTTTAGGAACCTCACCAACTCGGCCACAAAATGGCAGACTACGTAAAGTTACAGAGTGAGGTCACATGGTGCATATAAGTGTTCCAAACTTCTGGCATTAATGTCAGCACAAGAACTGTGTGCCAGGAGCTTTAGTACGTGGGTTTTCATGCAGCTGCATGCAAGCCTTACATCACCAAGCTCAATGGCAAGTGTCGGTTGGAGTGGTATATAGCACAATGCCACTGGAGTAGTGGAAATGTGTTTGAAAGTGTCTGAAGTGACGTATCATGCTTCTCAATCTGATCGACGAGTCTGACTGGTCAACATGCCTGACTGCATTGTGCCAATGTAAAGTTTGGTAGAGGAGAGATAATGCTGTAATGGTTTTTGAGGGTTGGCATAGGCTCCTTAGTTACAGTGAAGGGAAATCTTAATTCTTCAGCATACCAAAACATTTTGGACAATTGTTTGTGGGAATAGTTTGGGGAAGGTTCTTCTCTGTTTCAGCATGACTGTTCTCCAGTGCACAAAGCAAAGTTTAGTGTGTAAGAACTTGACTTTTCTGCCTCTCAACCCCATCGACACAAGAGTGGAGATTGGGAGCACTGTGTTACATCACCTTTCCTTTTTAACAACACTCAATAAGTGTTTGGGAACTGTGGACACTAATTGTTGAAGCTTCGTAGGTCAAATTCTTTCCCATTCTTGCTTGATGTACAACTTCAGTTACTCAACAGTCCGGTGTCTCCGTTGTTGTTATTTGCGCTTTATAATGTGCCACACATTTTCAGTGGGAGACAGGTCTGGACTGCAGACAGGCCAGTCTAGTACCCGCACTCTTTTACTATGTAGCCACGCTTTTGTAACGTGCAGAATGTGGCTTGGCATTGTCTTGCTAAAATAAGCAGGGACATCCCTGAAAAAGACATTGCTTGGATGGCAGCATATATTGCTCCAGAACCTGTATGTAAGTTTTAGCATTAGTGGTGCCTTCACAGATGTGCAAGTTACCCATGCCATGGGCACTAACACACCCCTGTACCATCAGAGATGCTAGCTTTTGTACTTAGCATTAGGGCTGCAACAACAAATCGATAAAATCGATAATAATCGATTATTAATAGTGTCGACAACGAATTTCATTATCGATTCGTTGTGTCGCATGATTATGTTTCCCTCACCTTATCATATCCGCTTACGTTACTTGCGGCACTTCGTCAGTGCCGGAAATAAAATACATGCGAGTTGAACGGAGCGAGGCGGAGCCGGCGCGGACGTGGAATCTTCAAAATAAGTTAGCGTTAAGAATCAAATAAATTATACAAATGAATCATGACCGACACAGAGAAGAAAGTTCGGCTTAAGTCCTCAAAAGTGTCGGAGCACTTCACGCTTCACACAACTAAACAATGTGTAACATGCAAGCTTTGCAAAAGTGATCTGACCTGGCACGGGAGCACCCTGGTGATAATACAGCCCTCGAAACGGAAACATGTTGGGAGTCACCGATGAGGATGAAGGAGCTCAACAACAGTGTAAGTCACCACAATATCCCGAGTTTGTTTCGTTTTGAAGTGAGGAAACGTAACGGCGCACTCACACCATGTGAACGGGCACAGCACGGCTGATGCTGTTTTTCTGCTTGTTAGCTGGATAATGACAGTGATGGAGTTAGAGACAGATATCCTATATTGGCCAGGCTAGCCAAGTCCTAAATATGCATTCCTGGTCCTTCAACACTGTCTGAGCGTTTATCTTCTGCGGCAGGAAATATAGTCTCTAAAAAGAGAGCCAGCTTTAGCCAGGAGCAAGTTGACTTGCTAAAATTTTTGGCTTGCAATGCAAAGTTTCTAAAGAAAGAGCGTGAATGAGTTTGTATGTAGTGTTTGCATCAGAGATGCACTTATTTTTCTTTATTATTTAATTTGTTATTTTAATTTATTAATACATTTAATTCATTATTATTCATTTATTGTAAGCACTTATTTGCTCTGTTATTTAATGTTATATTTCCGAATAAAGACATGGAAAGGTTTTTTTTTTTAAACCTGATTAATCGAAAAAATAATCGACCGATTAATCGATTATTAAAATAATCGTTAGTTGCAGCCCTACTTAGCACTGATAACTATCCATGATTTCCAAAAACAATTTGAAATGTGGACTCATCAGACCACAGGACACTTTTCCACTTTGCGTCAGTCCATCTCAGATGAGCTCAGGCCCAGAGAAGCCGGCGGCGTGTCTGGGCTTTCCCTTTGCACGGTAGAGTTTTAACTTGCACTTGCAGATGGAGTGACGAACTGTGTCCACTGACAATGGTTTTCTGAAGTGTTCCTGAGCCCATGTGGTAATATCCCTTACAAAATGATGTTGGTTTTTAATGCAGTGCCACCTGAGGGTTCGAAGGTCACGGGCATTCAGTGTTGGTTTTCGGCCTTGCTCCAGATTTCTCCAGATTCTCTGAATCTTTTGATGATATTATGGACTGTAGATAATGAAGTCCCTAAATTCCTTGCAACTGCACGTTGAGAAATGTTGTTCTTAAACTGTTGGACAATTTGTGGTGAACCTGATCCCATCCTTGCTTGTGAACGACTGAGCCTTTCGTGAATGCTCCCTTTATTCCCAATCATGACGCTCACCTGCTTCCAATGAACCTGTTCACCTATGGAATGTTCCAAACAGGTGTTTTTGGGCATTCCTCAACTTTCCCAGTCTTTTGTTGCCCCTGTCCTAACTGTTTCGGAACGTGTTGCAGGCATCAAATTCAAAATGAGTGAATATTTGCAAAAAAACAATCAAGTTTATCCGTTTGAACATTGTGTACTGTCTTTGTAGTGTATGCAGTTGAATATGGGTTGAAAAGGATTTGCAAGTAATCGTATTTTGTTTTTATTTATGTTTTACACAACGTCCCAACTTCATTGGAATTGGGGTTGTAAATAAGTGATCCGATCTGTATTCTGCATTACAGTGATTTTTTTGTAAGGGTAAGGGTTTTATTAGGCACAGCCAAATGACATAGCCAGTCGTGCCTGCATCTGATGCCCCACCCAGTTGGAAGGTCCCTGCAGTGGTGCTTTAGTATATTAGAGCGCCCTGAGTCCAGTTTGCTATACTTCAATTAGCCCATTCATTTCATTTGGTAAATATACATATGTAGGTGGTAGTATTCTGTATAAATAATAACACCTTTTAGAGGTATTACCTAGATGTGACTTTAGTTGTTGAATTATCCTAGAAAAAAATGGATATCCAACAGAACCTCTTCTTCAGGGGTGCTTCCAAATAAACATTGGTGGCAGCTGCTGCCATGGCAACACCATTGTGCTCTTCCCTGTTTTGCTCTGCCTCCCCTCCTCCTCCTCCATCTCTCTATCTCTCACTCAGCCACTCCCCCTGTTCCTGTGCTTTGTGCGCCACTCAGTGCCAGAGTCATTGTAGACTAGTGGATTGGATAGAGTGGATAGAGGTGCTCTGTTGGATGGAGGAGTGGATGACTCACTGAGCGAGTTAAAACTCAGAATTAAAAAGGTTTTGCGTGGAAGCGCATGAATGAAGACTCCCAAGCCCATCTAAGGATGGAGGCTACAGACAGACTCAATGGACTTGGAGGGAGACGGAGGAAACCCAAAAAGGTAGGAATCAGTTTAATGGGAGTGATCTGTTTTTGATGCTTGCATATCTAAAAGTTGTTATATTTGTCAGATCCTGAGTTTTGACAAGTGGATAAACATTTTTCATACAAATCATGTGATGTTTGTAGTCGATCAGACATAGTTGACTTGGTGGCATGGTGAATTGAGGATTGTTCCTGTTGGATCAACAGCTAAGGGGGAACTTGGGATCCTGTTTTTTGGGAGGCGGCACTGGCTGATGCTCTCCCATGATGCTGACTGGTAGGCAGGCATACTGTTTGAAATGACATTACATGGGGCTTGGTGCCTGGATGCTGTTTTTTTCCAACCCTAATGAGAACTATCAAGATGCAGTGACAATGGACTAAAATTGGTGTTGATTATGGAATCCAGTGTGTGTATGTTTAAAAGTGCTACTCATGTTTTTCTCTGTGCTTATTGAATTGAATATATGTATGACTTGACCTTTTAATGATTCAAGGAAAATGGATTGAAAAACAGATCCCAGTGGTTCTAATAAGCTTCTGCTGCTGTATAATTATGAAACACCTTTGTTCATCAGAGTGGTGGTCAGTGTTGACTGTAGGGTGGGTCCAGCTTTGTTTTTGTGTCTCTTATACATCACCTCTCCAATGTACTATATTCTGTTCTGTTCAGTTCTGTTATATTCTACTCAACATGTTGGAAATGTAAAGTAATGACGATTTGAAATTACATTTGGCAATTTACTGCGTGCATTAGTGTTTCCGTGAGGTGGGCGTGTTAGTGAGGGAATGTTATTGTGTCTGATGCACCTGTGTATTCCAGCTTCTTCTTTGGGAAGAAACATAATAGTAAGTGCTTTATGAAAAATATAGACCATTATCTAATAATAATAATAATAATAATAATAATGATGATGATGATGATGATGATAACAATAATAATAATAATAGGTGCAAGAAGTAGATTTTGGAATGTTAACAGGCCTATCACATCTGAAGTGCAGGAACAATGGATTCAAGCTGAATTAGCACAATCTAGTCTAGCCTGGCTCACTTTCATGGTGTGGCTCAGGAGGTCAAAGAGGGATCGATGTTTGAATTATTGATATGCCCTCCCCCTCGAACCCTCCGCAGCCCTGGGGGCAGGATGACTGGGGTGTAATCAGTGCAGAATAGAGTTGGGTAGAGTAGTGTTTCCCTGTGCTCAGCACTAATGAGAGAAGACATGCAGAGATGCTGCTGCTTCTCACTCTGGAGGTAAACACAACTGGGTAGGTCTGCTTTCTACTTTTAACAGAAGATTCACATATAGTCAGATGGTTCAGCTTATCACTGGGTGAATCAAACCTTTTGATTTAAAAAAAAACAAAACAAACCTTACAGTGCATTTCCACTCTATTCCTAACAAAATGTATTAGTTTTTCGTAATAGTTTTTTATAAGCAATACTAGTTTCGATTTGACTAACACTATTCTCGCAACTCCGTTTAACTTTAAACTAGGAGTGGGTGATATGGTAAAAATATCATATCACTTTTTTAAACATTTTCATGATACACGATATTTATCATGATACATGTGATTGTGTCTGGGCTATGATAAATGTTGTTACCCCATGTTTGTAAGTGAACATAGTACTTACTTACTTTGGTAAGTATGCACATTTATCTCCCACCATGGTGCCATTACCATTCTGACACACTATGTAGTATTCAGTATGTGATTTGGAACACATACTTTAGTTTATCACAGCCATGTTAGCAGATTGACTATAGCTAATAAGGAAAACTAGCTAATATGTAGAAACTCATTGTTTTTCAGTACGAGGTTTTAATTTACATAATATTCCTGATTCATTCAATAGTAGCCAAGCTTGTAAAATATACCATAATAACAGCATTGTTCTATAGTTAATGTTAGATATATCAAATTTACCGGGAGCTAGCATGTCAACTAGCTGAAACAGTTGTGAAACGTACTTGTTGTAGTGAGTAGTGAGTGACATCATGCTTTAAGATTAAATGTCACATATATGTATATATGTGTGTGTGTGTGTGTGTATGTGTGTGTGTGTGTGTATATATATATATATATATATATATCTATATATTAGATATATATATATATATATAATATATATTTTACTCTATATATATATAGTGTGAGTGGGCATCTTTAACAAAGGGGAGGGGAGAAAAAACAAAAATGATAAGGAAAAAAGTGGACATTAAATAACTCTATAAGACAAATAAATAAACAGAAGTAGTACAATGTTCTCGTTCACCTCCCCTTCTACTCCGGAGGTAACGTCACACTCCCCAATGTACTAAGGACATGAAGACATGTTTTGTTACATGTCTGCATTGACCCTGACCTGTACGAGCGTAGTTCTAGTTTAATACAGCTTAAGATCTCCCAAAGCCACCATTTATGGGTAGGGGTAGAGAGACACTTTGACCTCAAGAGAATTGCACACCTAGCCAGCAGAGTACAAAAGGCCACCAGACACTGCTTTCATGCAGGCATAGGAGGGTCGAAGGGGACTTCACATAAGGCTACAATAGGATCTGGGTGTAGGGTGATTCCTAGTGCCCGGCTAAGTGTCGTGAAAACATCAGACTAAAAGCCTGACAGTTTGGGGCAGGACCAGAACATGTGTAAGTAATCTGCCGGTGATTGACCACATCTGATACAAGCATCGGATCTATCTGGAAATATTCTAGCTAGCCTGGCGTTGGTAAGGTGAAGTTTGTTGGTAAGGTGAAATTGCAATAATCAGTGCCTGGCACATATAGAAGACGACTGCACCCTGTTTAAAATAAGAGGCCACTGTTTGTCGGAAATAGACATTGTAATGTCTCACTCCCAGGAGATAGTTTAAGGGCATTCACAGAGCCACCATCTGAGAGACAAATAATAGTATAGATAGTCGAAATCAGCTTCCTTTGAGTTGGGTCACAGGCAAAGATACGGTCAAAAATACCAATTTTTATGATGAGAGTCAGTCACTGAAGTCAGGTTAACCATCTAAAAGTTGTGTCTTGAGTTCAGCAGATATGTCTTCTAGATTTGCAGTTAAAATTGTTGCTTCCAATAAAAGCAGTATATCGCAGAAACCTGTAGAAAATGAAATCTAAAAGCTATAGATGAGCATGGGTAGCTTTTTGGCATCCATTATTTTACAGCATTGCATCCTCAGGGGACCGCTTAGCGCTTTAGCATGTATCTCTCAGCATCAATGCAAACTCAGCAGCAGGTTTAAAAGAGGATGATGTTGCTGATGAAAGACCTTCTGTTATTGAGCAACACCCGAGAGAAAAAGAGACTCGGGTTTCTTCTGTTAAAATAAATACACCTTGCCAGACAAAAGGCAGTCTTTGTATAACAGTGTGTTGCCTTTTAAGAACAGAACCCAGAATTCAGACCTCTTAAGCTACATGACTTGCCAATGCCATGTGATTTTTATCCTGAATGTTTAGGATTGCCTTATCTAATATACAACATTTTTCCCTGTTACTAATGTTTAGCAAATGCAATCACAAAGGAACTCAAGCAAAGGTTGTGGTCCAACAAAGCCATATGTCACCCTGTTAACAAACTGTAAAATACCACATATTTTCTTTTTGACTGGGAGAGGCTTCAGAGAAAAAGAAAATTGGCTGACAGCATGGTGACACCATGGATGACTCAGACCTACCTGGGGAAGAGGCATTAATCGACACTACAGAATGACTAGACCACTAAGGGGATATGATTGAACTAATTTAATTTGTGTTTGCATAATTTATTAAGCTCATGGGCAGTTCATGAGACTGAATTCTCCAAATGTGCAATAAGCACTCATTAGGTACATCTGTTCAACTGCTTCTTAATGCAAATACCTAATCAGCCAGTCATATGGCAGAAACTTGATGCATTTAGGTATGTTAACATGTTCAAGACAAGTTCAAACCAAGCAAGAAAGGTGATTTATGTGACTTTGAACATGGCATGGTTGTTGGTGCTAGAGGAGCTGGTCTAAGTATTTCAGAAACTGCTGATCTACTGGGATTTTCATGCTCAGACATCTTTAGGATTTGTAGAGAATGGTGCGAAAAAGAAAATGATCTAGTCAGCGGCAGTTCTCTGAGTGAAAATGCCATTTTTGATGCCAGTGGTCAAAGGACAATTGCCAGAATTGCCAGCTGATAAAAAGGCAGCGGTACACGGTATGCAGAAGAGCATCTTTGAGCGCACATGTCTAACCTTGATTCAGATTAGCCACAGCAGCAGAAGACCACATTGGATGCCACTCCTGTCAGCTAAGAGCAGTCAACTGAGGCTACAATTTTCACAGGTTTCACAAAATTGGACAATGGAAGATTGGAAAACATTACCTGGTCTGATGAGTCTCTCTGGTGTGAATTTGGTATAAACAGTATGAAAGCATGGATCCATCCTGCCTTGTATCAACAGTGTAATGGTGTAATGGTGTGGCAGATATTTTCTTGGCACACTTTGGGCTCCTTAATACCAACTGAGCATTGTTTAAACGCCACAGTTTACCTGGTTATTGTTGCTGACCATCTCCATCCCTCTGTGACCACAGTGTACCCATTTTCTACACGCCATGTCATAAATCTCAGATCATCTCAATGTGGTTTCTTGAGAATGACAGTGAGTTCACTGTACTCAAATGGCTTCTACATTCTCCAGATCTCAATCCAATCGAGCACCTTTGGGATGTGGTGGAAAAGGAGATTTGCATCATTGGTGTGCAGCTCACAAATCTGCAGCAACTGTGTGATGCAGTCATGTCAATATGGACCAAAATCTCTGTGGAATGTTTCCAGCATCTTGTTGAATCTATGCCATGAAGAGCCACTCAGGGACATTCACATTCCTATATCTAAGCCTCTGTGTTGTTTTGGGTCGTTGTTATGAACAAAGGTGAACCATTTGTCCATCCTCAGCTGTCCAGCAGAGAGATTCTATTTTGCAGAAGCCAAAACCACTAATTGATGTCAGGTGGGGCCAGTCAACCTGGGGTGAGAACTAGAAGGTGGTTGGGTCTATTCTACTATATAAATTATAATAATTGATATTTTTATACATTTTATTTTCACTTTGATGTTAAGGTATATATTGTGTAAATATAGCTACTAAACGTTGGGTTTATGTGCATTTTCAGAGTGTAATGTTTCAGAAGTTAAGGATTTGGACAGGGTATGATGAATTTCTGTTGGTCGTGATTGAAATTGTGGTTCTTCACTGAGATTATTTATAATGTACTTTGGTGGGCAGGGTTCAGTAAATGTATGCTGTGCAGTGAAATTAATCTGGACTAATGGCCAGAAGCAGCAGGCACAGCACAACTGATTTCATTTTATATGTGCTTGAAGGTGATGTTTTTTGGCTTTGACCTTAGCAACATTTGTACAGTTCATGTGAAAAGAACCATGCAGCTCTTGAGGTTGTTACCACGCATGTGGTCCATTATGGCTCCGCTGACCTGCTTTCTGCCCACTGTGAAAGTTTGCTAAACTAGTTAGAGCCTGTTGCATGACTCTAAATGTTTGGTTTGATAAATGGTGTTTGCCCAGTGGCATTTTTCCTTATTTAGCATAAACAAGCACGTATTTCAATGGAAAAGCAAAGCAATAGGGCAATAAGGATTCGAGTAACCTGTCAGCAACAAGGCAAACATTAAAGGAACCTTATAAAGGTACTAGTCCTCTCTGGAATATGTCTGGAATATGCTCTGACTCTACCCTCTGATCATTGCTCACATTGGAGTTCTAAAGTAATTCAAGAATTGGTGCCATTAGTTTTATCAACAGACTGCAAAAATAACAGTACATTTATGAGTACATATGTCTGAAGTTACACTAGATTCATCTCCCTGCTGTGATGGAGGGGGAAGATGGAGACGCACGTCTGTTAAAAAAAAAAAGACATAAGCAAAAAACAGATCCAACATTTGTAAATACACTCACTGATCACTTTATTAGGTACAACTCCTTGTTTCTACATTCACTGTCCAGTTTTATCAGTTCCACTGACCATATAGAAGCACTTTGTAGTTCTACAATTACAGACTGTTTCTCTACGTCTCTTGTTAGTCCCCTTTATTCTGTTCTCTAATGGTCAGGACCATCACAGGACCACCACAGATCAGGTACTGTTTGGGTGGTGGATCATTCTCAGCACTGCAGTGACACTGGTGCCATGGTGCCATGTTGGTATGTGTTGTGCTGGTACAATTGGATTCGACACGGCAGTGCTGGTGGAGTTTTTAAACACCTCAGTGCCACTGCTAGACCGAAAATAGCCTACCAACCAAAAATGTCCAGCCACCAGCATCCTGTAGGAAGCATCCTGTGAGCACTGATGAAGGATTAGAAGACTAACACTAACACAAACTGTGCAGCAACAGACTTGCTACTGTCTCTGACTTTACATCTACAACATATAGCAATATGGTAGATGTGTTTAATAGAGTGCACAGTGAGTGAACAGTGTTTAAAACCTCCAGCAGCACTCCTGCGTTTGATCTCCCGTGACCTGATCTGTGGTGGTCCTGACCAATACAACAGAGTAAAGGGGACTAACAATGTCTATAGAGAAACAGATGGACAATAGTCTGTAATTGTAGAACTGCATCTGTGTGGTAAGTGCAATAGTTAAAAAGGTCAATGATTGTATAAACAAGGAAGTGTACCTAATAAAGTGATGGTGAGTGTATGTGGAATGTGTTTATGCAGGCATTTATTTACATTTACATTTACATTTATGGCATTTAGCAAACGCCCTTATCCAGAGTGACTTACAATTGGTACTTAGAATCCAAGCAGTTGTGGGTTAAGGGCTTAACCCAACAGTGGTGGCTTGGCAGAGGTGGGATTTGAACCCAGGATCTCCTGGTCCATAGTCCAGTATCTTAACCACTAGGCCACCACAGTCCCATGTTAGTGTTGTGATAATTCAAACAATTTTTTATAGATGAATAGATTTATAGATAAACACGATAGATTTTTTTTGAATGCAGGCAAAATTTGTCAGTTTTTTTTTTTTTTTTTTTTTTTTTTAATGATTTGTTGCTTGTATGTGTCACTCCTAACCTCGTTTCCCTTCCCGTCCCCCACTGTGCTCTTTTTGTTCTCTCGTTATGTCAGGCTCGGTCTGTTCTTTTTTTGGTTATATGGATATAGCTACAATTTGAAGACTAATACAGATTTTGGCATGGACTGTTGGAAGTTTGCAAATATACATGGTTTATAATTATATCCCTAACCAATTTCCATAGACAATTTACACTGTGTCCTCCCAATGTTTCTTCCTTAGAACTTTTAGGGCGTGCTCAATTTGGGAATGGCCCTAGATATTAGAAGATAATCTAAAATTATTAAGCTGCTTTGAGACAATGCTCCATTGTAAAAAGCGCTATATAAATAAATCTGACTTGACTGGGTTGATTCTGTTATTGTTGAGAGAGTAATACATATTTACATATGAGTTTGTGGTGCACAGTATTAATGGGACCGGCGACAGGCACGATGCTTTTTTTGTGCCTGGTTTTTGGCCATGCTCTGCTGACCCTCATGCTATGCATCTTCTGGAAGGCAAATAGCGACACAGATGGGAAATGCCCGTGATGCTCAGCTGTTACTGTGGCAACGAAGGGACCCAATAAAAGAAAGACCAAATTCTAGCACCTTCCCGAGATCACTATAAAATGATTTCTCAGTATGCTTCAGAAATCAACAAAATGCATTTGCCATGCCATAAGAAATACGAATATAGAGATGTCAAGACTAAGTGGCCTCATGCTGTCTTCTCTCTATTAGGTAGGGTGGGGTTGGTAACCTAGACAACAGTCATGCACCGAGGGGATTGATCGATAACCTAACCCATCGCAGAGGGGTGGGGAGAAGATGGAGCGAAACAACAAAAGAAAGGAGGCGTGACGGAGATATTGATCAGTGTTAACATAATTGTCCGAATGCTGGGTGAACATTGGGAATAATGCAAATCTGAGAGAGAGAACAGGAGTGAGAAAGAAAGCTAAGCCCCACCCTGTTCCATGCAATTTTGTAATGACCGACATCTTGTTCTATGGGCAGCAGAGCAGGGGAAAATACAGACAGAGTAAGTCAGTAGGGTGTGGTGAGCACATTGGTTTACATGTATTTTTGTGTATATAAAAGCAAGGAATTTACTTAATGCATCACCATTAATCTAGCAACGCCGCATGAAGTGCCTAGTGATTGGAACCTGAGGTCTGACCAGCTAAGGCAAAGTAGGCCAGCAATGACTTTCTAAAGAGTGCAATTAATCAGATTTCCCTTAATGACAAGGATTATATGGAAGCTATTAATGTGTATGCCTTGCAGCACTTACTGCTACAATCATTACTTGTTTGTGTTCATTCATGGATGCTGTGATGTGGCACACATGGCAATATTGATTGCTTAATTTAGCACATAGGCTAAATATTTATGCACCTTAATGTAGGAGTTTGTAATTATGACAGAAAAATGGCAAATACATTAGTGTGTTGTCATAAATCAAAAAAGCACCAGTACATCCGCTGGATGTGGCTAGGTCTTAGAGATACAGATGCATTTACTTTTACATCATGGTTTTTTTTTTGTTTTTTTTGCATGCTGTTAAAACATGTCTCAAGCCATCTTCTATAGCAGTATAATATGTTAACCCACCACCACAGCACGATGCGTCTGGTCTGGCTGAGTACTCCTCAGTCACAATTGACCTTGTCTGTGGGGGGAAGCTGGGTGAGGGGTAATCTTCCTTCCATTGCAACAGTGACTATTACCATCCAAGGGTGGAGGATGGATATGAGGAGTGCAGCAGGCTCCTCTGTGCAAGCTCATTCCCATAAAAAATCTGCCGCCCACTAGTGAAAAGAAGTACAGTGGTACCTCGGTTCTCATTGGTAATTCATTCCAGAAGGCTTGTCGAGTACAGAAAATGATGGGTACCGAGCAAATTTTTCCCCATAAGGAAAAATGTAAATTGAATTCATTTGTTCCAGACCTTCTAAAAATCCACACTGTATAAGGCATTATATGCATTAATGGAGATGTATTGTACAGGTGCTCCCTGATTTATGATGGGGATATGTTCTGACAAATCCATCATGAGTTAAATGTATCATGAACTGAGGAGTTTAATATAGTCCTACGACACATTAACACTTAGAGTAACCTACAGTTGGCCAAAATCATTAACACAAAGCTTATTTAATAATAAAGTGTTGAAAAATCTCATGTGATTTAGTGAGTAAGCCAAACGGATTCAGTTCCTGTAAGTGCTAATTTCATTGGATCGTTGGTGATCCAATCAGTAGTGCGGTAACATTTGATCTAACCCCGGGAAGACCATACTAGTTAGACAACTTTAACACCTGGGAGAAAGAGGAGACTCGGTACATGGGCACACATCTCATTTGATGTTAAGGAAAACAAGACTCTTTGTAAACTTTCTTTGTGTGGGGCGACTATCTCCAGTAAAGCAGAAATGACATCTGCATGCATGCCATCCTGAAACTGCAGTCAAGCTATCCGCAACTAAATAGCGAATAAAGTAGGGATTAAAATATGTTCTCAGTTTACGATGTGGATATATTTTAACTTTGGCTAGTGTTCATACTATATTCGGGTAACACTACAACATAACAATAAATGCATACAGAGCGTGAATGTCCGATCTTCTGATCTTATATGTTTAAAATAGCTCATAATATATCATTTATTCCAACTTGATTCTATTTTACAATATCTCATGAGTGTCCACATCGAGTTTGAAGCAGATCTTTGAGGAAATTGAGTTTTGTGACCACTTTCCTGTATACTGTTATTATCAGTGCATGCATATAGACCTGAGCTTATCTTAATTAGGTCTTATAATATATCATGCATTCCAACTTGATTCTATTCTAGAATATCTGCTGTATGTCCACACCAAGTTTGATGCAGATCTGTGGTGGAAATTTTGAGTAATAACCATTTTAATGTATACTTTTATTATCAATGCATACATGTAGATGTTTCATTTTAAAAGGGAAATGTTAAAAAGCAGTTACGTATTGCATCCTTTACATTTCATATTTTAGTTTTACTATTTTAGTTTTTATTTTACTATAATCGTATGTAATTAGTCGACAAAAACTAGACTAAAACTAAACAATTCAGAGGACTAAATTATGACTTAAACTAAATTACATTTTAGTCAAAAAACTAAATCAAAATTTGCTGTCAAAATGTACACTTTTTCCTGGTTTCCTTTTGGTTGGCTGTCATTACTAACCATTTTAGGAACCATGGGGACTTATTTGCACTAAGAATTTAGTACTGTAGATGTAAAAATAAGGAAAAACATGATAAACACTGCTGAGATCTTCACTGAGCAAGGGCTATTGTGGATCTGAATCACTGTGTGCTGAATCATGAATCGCATTTTGGCTGAAACACGTTGCACTGCTTGACTCATACGAGTATGGTGCTGACTACTGAGCAAACGACGAGAACTGAGACAAATTTTCCTAGTCAAAATGTGTCGAGAACCGAATTTGACGAGTTTCGAGGTGGTTGAGAACTGAGGTACCACTGTAGTTGTAATCCTTGGTCTAAAGGTCTTGTATACAGGAAGGACTGAACTAAGAATTAGGCAAGATCAAAGGGAAAAATGCATTCTTACGTATTCACATGATATTTTATATGACTAATCTCAGTTCATTTTTTAATTCATACTACTCCTGAATTTTCCAGGCCTCTTTCGAAAACCCAATCCCCTGTCCAAACCATTTCACTATGATCCACATAGGTCTTGGCAGAAGTAAGAGTAAAGTCTGCTAAAGCATATACACATGTAAAAGCAGGTAGTCAAAATCTCATCAGGAACCAAGCCAGAAAACAAACTCGGATAGATATGTTTGATCAAAATTGTTCCCAGTCAGAAGAGTTTAAAAACTCTTTTCCTGTCTTTAGTTCTGAAACCTGTCTTTCCAGCTTTCCTTCATCTTGTTTCCATGGCACCTGTGGCTCCATCCTCTTACTACATTCCTGAAGATACTCATTGTGCCTCAGGGAATGTGAAATCCTCAGTGTCTGCCCAGACACAGATCTATCTTTAGCTCTTTTACTGTTTCCTTCAGGTCTGGATTTTGCCACTTTGGACTTTGTCGTGTGATAAATTTGGTCTTGCAAATCAATTATAAAACATGAAGTGGAAACTGGCCTGAATTATAACAAGTGAAAGTAGTATAATGCCATCTCCTGAGGCTCAAAAGAACTCCAATTAGAAACTGTGACTGAGATTCATTTGTTACATACAGTGGTACTTTAAAGTACGAACTCTTTAGAAACCCGTATTTCTGCATAACTTGGTCATTTATTTATTGAGGAGAGTTTACCAATATTACAAATCTATGAGTGGCAAAAGTATTTGAACTTTTGTTTTTGGAATCTGGTGTGACCCCTTGTGCAGGACTAATTGCAAATGAGCATTTCAATTCTGCACATCAGCTTGGAACTTTAGCCCATTCCATCAAATAGAACAGCTTCAGCTCTGGGATGTTTGGGGGTTTCCTCACATAAACTTCTTGCTTCAGGTCCACAATCTTTCTATTGGACAAGGTCAGAACTATGACTTGGCCATTCTAAAACTGCATTCTTGAACTGCATTGGATGAAGCGTGAATGATTGAATGCACAAAACACATTTATTTATATTTTCACAGTTTTGTTTACACTGTATATACCCAAAATGCAGTTTGGATAGTAGTTGTATGCCTATTTTACATTTACAGCATTTAGCAGACGCCCTTATCCAGAGCGACTTACATTTCATACAATCTGACAATCCAAGCAATTGTGGGTTAAGGGCCTTGCTCAAGGACCCAACAGTGGCAGCTTGGCAGAGGTGGGATTTGAACCCTGGACCTTCTGGTCCAGAGTCCAGTACCTTAACCGCTAGGCTACCACAGTCCCCTATTTTTAATCATGGAAAAGCACTGTGTCTTACATTAACAACTTTATCCAAAACAACGTTGGGTCGAACAGTTGAAGTTAAAGGGTTTTGCTCAAGAGCCCAAGATCTTGATGGAGATTTGAGCTCACTGCCTTCCAATTAGTAGTCCAGAGCCTTAACCACAGATCCCCCATAGTCATAGTCTTAGATGTGGTTATTATGTTTCTTAAGAAGATAAGAAATTACCTTGCTGTTATAGTTTTAAACATCTGAGCCCCTGGAGAAAGCTTGAAGCAGCATTAACAAAACCACCACTGCTGTAGCTGCTTTCTGATAATTCTGAATTCCCCTTTCATTAAAATCATAATTCTCAGCACTCAATCTTATATATTTTAAAATATAACAAGCTTTTACTTTGTCTCAATTACGTTGTATTGCAGAAGTATCACTACATCGTTTCCTGCAGAGATGCGTTACGTAAAAACAATGCTACTGCTACTTTTAACTTTGTCATACTATATTACAGATAATCATTAGATATTGCCTCTTCACAACAAAAAAATGACAGTTTCCAGTTTGACATTTGTACTTGAATGGGTAACTACCAAACTGTACCATCACATTTCTGTGCCATAAACCTGTGCAAAAGTACATATATGGTATAAATAGCTCAAATAACAGACAGAGATTATTTTCAGATATAATGCATACGGTTTGATGGCCCTACCATTTAATGTCTGTTTCTGTAGTGGTATTGTTATAGTTAGGTCACATAAACAGGCTACATGCAATACATAAGGTACACATTACAGAGATTACACCCTATGTAGTGCAAAATGTCTGCAATATGATGTAATTTAGAAATTGTCTCACAGTTAGACTTGCCAGTTATAGTGATAACTTGTTACTTAGCTGTGATTTTTTGTGCATAAGTTAATGATGTAAGCTTATAAACTAACTTATTAGCCAGTATGCTGCCTGTGAATATGCTGTATTTTATGAAATGGGGAGCCTGGGTGTAGTCTGCTAATTCTCATCACTATTTCATTAAGCAAATTCAAATCATATTAAAGGTTATCATAAGAACTGTAAATCTGCACGTGAATCAGTGTACATATATAATAGAATTTACTTTCGACTGGTTACAAGGTGATTAGCTCTTTTATTAAAGTTCCTGTAATACAGTCACTATGCTGTGTAAATCTACAGTGGGGCAAAAAAGTATTTAGTCAGCCACTGATTTCACAAGATCTCCTACTTTGAAAGATGAGAGAGATCTGTAATTTCCATCATAGGTACACTTCAACTATGAGAAACAAAATGAGAAAAAAAATCCAGGAAATCACATTGTAGGATTTTTAAATAATTTAATTGTAAATCATGGTGGAAAATAAGTATTTGGTCACCCACAAACAAACAAGATTTCTGGCTCTCACAGACTTTCTTTGAGACTTTCTCAGACTTCTTAAAGGAGCTCTTCCGTCCTCCACTCGTTACCTGTATTAATGGCACCTGTTTGACCTTGTTATCTATATAAAAGACACCTGTCCACAGCATCAAACAGTCAGACTCCAAACTCAACCATGGCCAAGACCAAAGAGCTGTTGAAGGACACCAGGAAGAAAATTGTAGACCTGCACCAGGCTGGGAAGAGTGAATCTACAATAGGCAAGCAGGTTGGAGTGAATAAATCAACTGTGGGAGCAATTGTAAAAAAATGGAAGACATACAAGACCATTGATAATCTCCCTTGATCCATGCAAGATCTCATCCCTTGGAGTCAAAATGATCATGAGAATGGTGACCAAAAATCCCAGAACTACACAGAGAGACCTGATGAATGACCTGCAGAGAGCTGGGACCAAAGTAACAAAGGCTACCATCAGTATCACACTATGCCGAGAGGGACTCAGATCCTGCAGTACCAGGCGTGTCCCCCTGCTTAAGCCAGTACATGTCCAGGCCCGTCTGAAGTTTGCCAGAGAGCATATGGATGATCCAGAAGAGGATTGGGAGAATATCATGTGGTCAGATGAAACCAAAATAGAAATTTTTGGTAAAAACCCAACTCGTTGCGTTTGGAGGAGAAGAATGCCGAGTTGATCCCAAGAACAACCATACCTACTGTGAAGCATGAGGGTGGAAAACATCATGCTTTGGGGCTGTTTTTCTGCCATAGGGGCAGGACGACGATTCCGTGTAAGGGAAGAATGAACGGGGCCATGATCGTGAGATTTAAGCTAAAACCTAAAGTCCGTGTTGCCCAGCGACAGCCCCAAAACATCACTGCTCTAGAGGAGATCTGCATGGAGGAATGGGCCAAAATACCAGCTACAGTGTGTGCAAACCTGGTGACTTACAGGAAATGTTTGACCTCTGTCATTGCCAACAAAAGTTATGTTACAAAGTATTGAGATGAACTTTTGTTATTGGCCAAATACTTATTTTCCACCATAATTTACAATTTAATTCTTTAAAAATTCTACAATGTGATTTTCTGGATTTTTTTTCTCTCATTTTGTCTCTGTGTTCCTATGATGAAAATTACAGACCTCTCTCATCTTTGATATAGCTTTGATATCTGGAAAGTGTCATTGAGGTCATGTTTGAAAGGTCTTTTCTTCATGATTTCCTTTACAGTGCTAAAGCAGTCATTTGATCTTTAGAAATTGGCAAGGTTCAGATCTCACTGACACAATTCCTCTTCTGTATTTGCTTTGTTTTTATTATTTTTTAAATATCATTTCTATTGCTTATGAATGAATTTAACATTAAACTTACCTTTTGTCATTTCCAATAGATAATGACCTGCGTATAAACCTTCATCAACATGCACTTGAAGACAGAGGCTCGTTGTTGACCATGCTTCATCTGCATTGTGTCCCACTTTTAGCCCATGTCCTTCTGATGATTCGTGTGTGTGTGATTGAATTTGCCCTGGCGATAGGCGGTTTGTTATTGTGGGAAAATCGTGGAATCTTACAATTGTACACAGTCATGCAGGATAACAGTTAACCTGGCTTTTATTCTGTCTCTGAGGGTCAAGACTATTTGGATCAAGACTACTGGATGTTTTTGTCTTTGACAGAATCGATGGTGACATTTATATGTAGGCTGTGTCGTGGCTGTCAGAACATATAAGGATCACATTAGTGTCTCCTATTCTTACATTATTGTACCATTGTCCTTTTAGATCATTACATGTTTTATGTTTTGATGACCAACGACTTCTATTTCCATTTTATTTTATTGTATTCTCAGATGGATTCTTTACATAACTTGTATTTCTCAAGCAGCACAACTTCCAGTTGTGTTACAGATAGATATATTTCATCTCAGGGAAAGGAAATGAGATCGCCTGCTTAAACATATTGATCAGGAATCTCCTATCTGGAAAGGACTCAGTAGATGTTGTTTTTATTCTTTCCACCTCCAACATTTAATTTCTTTCTCTTACTGAGGCTGCTTTCTTATTCTGTTCTTTCTTAGCTCTTTGCTTTTTTTTTTTCTTGTTGCTTTCTTTAGCACTTTTTTTTCACCATCCCTCCCTGTGTACCACTCCCACAAGTCTTAAGTTCATTGCATAAGCTGTCTTTGCTATCCCTCAGAATATGCTATTGGGTTGGAGGCGTAATACGAACGAAGCCACTGTTTTCATAACAACATCTTTGCACAATTAGGGATAATCTAGTTATAAGGACATGCATACACCCCTGCTTTTCCACAGCCGGTGTAATGTTCCTTCCAGCAATCCCGTTGATACGGTTTTTGTCTCAATTTCTCCCTTTTCTATCACATAATAAGCTTGGAGCAATGCCTGCATGGTAATTGTAAGTTTTATTTTAGATGAAATTCACTGAAGGACCCTAGAGAAACCCAATGCTCATATTCTTCTTTAAGGTTCCTTTAGTGGTTCAGTAGCCATCGCTTATTTGCATACACTGTGTCTTTTTAATTGGTGCCATATATGAGTTAGGTAATAAATAAATAATTAATGAGTTTTGGCTCTGTAACATCAGTGGTAATTCTTGACCATTTGAAGTGGTAGTGGGGCTATTTTATTGGGGGTAATTATTTTCTACCAAGGCAAGCTTGTTGTCACAGGGGTACTGGCCGCCGCTTTTGTATAGAGGATGGCACATATGCTGTAGAACATGTTGCAGACAAAAGGGTTGTCTAATTGTGATTAATGACCATACACCCATGCAGGAGCTTTGTTACTTATCGAGGCTGCAGCTAATAGCGTAACAGACGATTGCAAGTCCTCTTTGGTAGGAAGTCCATTTTGAAGGCATGTAATGTAGGATTTCATGGGAAGTCAGACATAATGGTGGATGTGTGTGTATTTTCTGTGAGATTGACAGGACATGTGAAGTCTGTATTCCAGGGAAATGCTGTATTTACAGATCAAAGGAATACTGCAGTGTTTTCTACCTAATCTCTGACCAATGCATCTGTGGCACCAGTGATTACCACAGTCAATGCATTTGACATTTTTATCTGTACTGAGATAAGGGCAGGTAACCATTGCAGCACACTCATAATGGAGGTGTAATGGCAGCTGTTAATGTCCATCAATACAGCTTTAGGTATTATAGGAATTCTAATAATTCTTCTGTGTGTTACAATGACAGGGCAAAAGTGTGGGTGTGAGAAAGTGAATGGCATGGTCATTTCATGAAGGCGTGAATGTTGCAAAGGAACAAGATTTCTATTGAGTGGTCGTGTCGGACTGGATAATGCTTCAACTGTGAGCTGCCTTCTGGCATATTTTTCAGAAAATGTCAAGCATCTGAAACACTGGAGACTGTGTCATGTCCTGTGTTAAAAGCTTTGTTGAGATCCTGGTAGCATTCTAACGCTGAGAGAACATCACTTTGAGTCTTTTCCATTCATTTCCAGACGTGACACTGTCTTCTTGCATTGCTTTATTCTACCCACACAATGGCTCCCCAGTCATTTCCACTTGGGTCCAACTTTGCTACGTTGCTTTAATTCAATTTGCTCAAAAACATCACACAGATCTTTCCTCTTTGACATTTTCTTGGTCTGTTGTGTCTGTTTTATAAGAGTTTGATCTGGATTGTTGAAAAGGGAATACTGTCTGGCTTTGCATTTGATAGTCAGAGCTGTTGTTGACTGTCAGTCAGCACCAAAGAGCTCTCCAACTCACTCACCATCTGACCTCCGCTTCACATTCGAACACATAATTACGTCTTTTTTATAATCGACCTCACAGTGACGTGGGATCTCTCCCTGCTTCTCGAAGATCGTTTTAGTGAGAGGTGTTTAAAACCCTTCATTATACTGCCTGAATGCCTGCCTGAATACTTTGCATGAAGTATGGTTTGGGAGAGAAGGATGTCAAACAGCCATCTTTTTACAAAATTGAAAATATGGAAATTAAATACAGGCCTAATGAGCACTGCCACACGCTTCCACTTTTGGGGTGCCCCAGGCTATCTTGAATAATGGACCTCTCCATTGCCCCAGACCGATTGATACATTTTCCATTAAAGTCTGAGGGGAATCATGGAGTGGATGTCTCTAAACAGCTAAGAAGGAAAATGGTCTTGGCCACTTGAGGAAATGTTTCTGCGACAACTGCTATAGTACAGATGTGTAAATATTTATGAAAACCTGCCTGATGCTAATTTGTAGAGATGAAAGCTTTGGGTGAGATGACCAAAACACAGACACAGCTGCCCCAAACAAGGTAGCTAATGAAGGGCTGTCTGAGCCCATATAATCAGGAACGCTTTAATAAAAATCCATGTGGCTTTAAATACGATGACCCTGTTTACACTGGGTCTTTTCATACCTCTTGTACCTGGATTGTATCCAGGAGAGATTTTATCCATATGCATTTACACTTCGTAGTCAAATCGATCTCCAGTAATACAGACTGATATCAGATTGTGACTGTGGTAGCCTAGCGGTTAAGGTACTGGACTCTGGATCAGAAGGTCCAGGGTTCAACTCCCACCTCTGCCAAGCTGTCACCGTTGGGTCCTTGAGCAAGGCCCTTAACCCACAATTGCTTGGATTGTAAGACTGTATCAGTTGTAAGTCGCTCTGGATAAGGGTGTCTGCTAAATGCTGTAAATGTAAATATAAATGTTGTATCCTGTGTAATATGTTAGCTCAGAACCCTGGACCACACACTTCCTGTGTTGTTCACAGTTTTTATTTGTAAAAACTCTACATTTATTTAAACTAAGAGAAAGTTTCTAACTTTGGGAGTTAATGTTTATTACACTTATGCAGCTGTAACAAGCACACATATCAAGATCAATTTGGGCACGAGAGTGAAAACTGGTGGGAGCCGATCATAGTACAGTTTATTTTGGATAAGTGGTTTCTTGTTGAAATTACTTTAAAAAATTTAAAAGTTTCTTGCAGTCGCCAGCTCTGTGCATCCATTATTCTTTGTCTGGCCATGCAGAGATTGATGTCATAGATGATGTGTGCTGTGTCGTAAAGGTTTTGGCAGTCAGATAAATCTTGGGGAACCTTATGTTTGGTCCCCACAACGTAGCGCACACACACACACACACACACACACACACACACACACACGCACACACACTCTATGTAAAATGCATAATATAACATATTTCATGCATCATTGAATAATGGCAGATATAAGGTGGAATTACATTAATATGACTAAAAGAAATTACATACATTTAAGTATTTTAAGAATTTGTGTTATATAGTGAGGGGTGAGCACAGAAAAGATAACACGTTTCTGTTTATTCTCTGCGGAGGTTTTGCTAAGTTTTTTCGTTTAGAAAGTTGACTAAACATCTTTGCAAAGGGTCACATAACCCTATTACATTTAGACTATAGGTATATGGATCCATTTCACAGTACATTCTGGATTGTTACAGACTATAATTCAGTTGTCCCTAGATTTACGATGACGATACGTTCTGAAAATCCATTGTGAGTTGACTTTATCGTAAACCAAGGAGTTTAATATATACTACACATATCATGGCGAAGCCTATATGTTTAAAACACTTGCATTAAACTACACTTGGGCAAACCATTAACATAAAGCTTATTTTAGTATAAAGTATTTAATACCTCGGTAAATTATTGCATAATTTATTGAATGTGAAAAACAAAATTGATTATTGTTGTGACTACAGCTTTTCCTCAATACATTTCCCAGCGCTCATCACTCCGGCACTGCTGGGATTCTCATTTAGCATGGGAAAGTGCAGCAGAGTATCATACTGCATATCGCTCGGCAAGGGCAAAATCGGAATTCAAAATTCACACTCCGGTTTCTGCTGAATGTGTATTTGTTTATTATCGAATTCCCATTGTAAAGTCGAAATATCATAAGTCGGGTCATTTGTAAAACGGGGAGTCATGTTTTAAAATATAAAATAACATATACTGTGATATTGGTTTTTTGATATACTGCTCTTTCCTGCTTTCGTAAGCTCTGCCCTACTTATTTTGTTGGCATTAATTCATTAATTCATTAATTCATTAACCTGGGTGTATATCTATCTTATCCCAGAAGTTGAATCTGTGAAGTCAGACTGAAGAAGTCACTTAGATGAGTGACGAAACGTTTCTCCGACCAAACCTTATGTCCAGATGAACAGATTCAACTTCTGGGATTTTCTTACCTGGATCATTGAGCATGCATCAAGACATATATCTATCTTAGCCACTGGTTTACTCCTTGTGCATCATTGGAGATTTCTCATGTATTTTTTGTTGTGGCCACTGGCCAGATTATACTGTTAGGGTGTAATTAGGTTGAACTTTAAATAAACGCTAAATAGTACTCGCATTCAGAATGCCAGTGGCCTTTCCTTCTAAGCAGCTGATAATAGCCTGCCATTAACTTCTGTTGTCGGGTTTATTCATGTGGAGTGTGCAGATTAGCTTTGGTTTAAATGAGTAATAAGTGTCCCATTTGGTGTTATTCACTGCATTGAGTTACACCTGTTAGACACATGATTAGAGGTTTTATAGATCAATCTCAGACTCGGTACATATGGCGTACTGCCTTGTCCATGAGTTTACTGCAAAAGGATGTAGTTCATGTCTGTATTCAACATCTACAACGTCTTTCCAGTACAGTACTGTCCTTGGTATGGCATTAAAAACTTTACTGAAAGAGGGGAAATGCATTGTCTCTGTTAACTAATGTGTTAATTATTTATTATTGGTTATTATTTAATTGGTTATTATGTTTAGTTAACCCAGTGCCTGATAATATTGTGCATGATTTATCAGTGTCAATCAATTAAAATACATTTAGAAGTTATTGTAAATAGCAGCGATCAATGCGCAATCAAATGCTTGGTTAGTCTTTGTTTCCTAATATATCCATCTGTAGATTAATTCTATATGTTAATGAAATGTATTGTAATGGTAAAAGTTGCTAATTGTAATTAAATTAAATATCAAATTTTTATTATGTTATATTCTATTTCATTTACTATAACATGTTCATAGCTTTCAAGTTTGGAAAACTCCCATGTGTGAGATTTTGCAAAAAATAACATAAATGGCTAAATAATTGCCAAAGCTATAAAATAATACATATATACATTTAAAACAGCTTTTTGTGGTAGGAAGAAAGATACTGGACCATTCTGTATGAGAATATCATCCTATCAATGAGGAGCCAGGACAGTGAACCTTTGAGATCTGGGCATGTTGGCATGGTTTGGCCTCAGATAAGTATGTACCAATGCTCTGAACCTGAAAACCTGAGTTGGTGTGTATGTGCATGTTCTTCTGCTGTTGTGCATTAGAAATCTGCAAGATCTGTTGACATAATGTGGGGGGGAAACTTCAGGTTGTTGTCCAAGGAAAACTGAGGTTGATCTACTCCTGCTTATTCTGATCAGGGGAGGGTCTGGAGCATAATCCGATATTCACTGGGCGCAGGCAGAGTTACACCTTGGACATGGCGCCATTCTGTCGCAGGGTTCCAAAACATACCAACAGCCTTTGCTTTGCAAGCCCCATCTGGGATCTGTTCCCAGGCCTGTTGTTTCCGTCATGTGATACTTAACACTGAGTCACCAGAGCTGCTGGCTTCACTGTATTAATAAATCTGGCATAACTTTTATGAATGTCATTAGTTCTTTTTGAAAATTTGTGAACCCTCATAGACTTCGTGCTTGAAATTTTGTTTAGCAATTAAATTTTTTTTTACATGACTATGATCAAAAACATCATGAGATTTTCCTAAAAGTAGATAAGGAGAACCCAGTTGAACAAATAAGACAAAATATTACACTTGGTGATTTATTTACTGAGGAAAATTGTCCAATATTACATATTTGTGACAGTGGTATGTAAACCTCTAGGATTAGCAGTTGATTGGAGGTAAACCTGGTGTTTTCAATCAATGGGATAACAATCAGGTGTCAGTACGTGCCATGTTGTAACTCATGTTGGGACTGTGGTAGCCTAGCGGTTAAAGTACTGGACTAGAAGGTCCAGGGTTCAAATCCCACATCTGCCAGGCTACCACTGTTGGGTCCTTGAGCAAGGCCCTTAACCCACAATTGCTCGGATTGTAAGACTGTATTAATTGTAAGTCGCTCTGGATAAGGGCGTCTGATAAATGCTCTAAATGTAAATGTAACTCAGACTATTACAGCTAAAGGCCTCTCTCACATTGTCTTAGTCTTCATGAATCCACTATCATTAAGAACACTGACATTGTCTGGACAAAGGAAACCACTGCATCCCAGCCTGAAACCACAGTCTATATGTTTAACATGGTGGTAGTATAAACATTTGAGCCAGTTTTGCTGCATCTGGGCCAGGATGGATTACAATCATTGGTGGAACAATGTGACAAAGTGACGTCAGCTCCGTCTTCTCGGCGATGCAAGCTTCTGTTTTGTTTCTCGAAGCATTTACTGATTAAAGGTGGGTATTTGTCAGCGTTCATTCCTTTTGCTCCCCGTTAGCTGTGCAATTCTCAGCATTTCTATTTTGACCTCACGAGCCCAGCTTGTTGAAATTGCGCGAGTTCTGCCTTTCGATTTACCAATCGTATTCGACACGGGAAACCGGGTCACACGGCCCAGCTAACTGCACTTGGGTTCTCTTCACTGAACCCTAACAGTCCTGACCATAACTCTATACAAGTGTTGTGGATGGACCTAAAGGAAGCAGTTCATGTGAGGAATGAAAGACCAACATCCCAGAGTTGAAGCTGTTCTGAAGGGAGGAATGGGCTAAAACTCCTCCAAGCTAATGCGCAATACTGATCAACAGTTATCTTAAACATTTAGTTGCAGTTTTTGTTGCACTAGAAAAAATCGATACAGCAGTCTATTGCAATATTTATTTCCATGATATACTACATCGATTTTCAGATCAAAATATATATATTTTTTGAAGGATGAAAAAACACATTTTAAACGGGGTGCAAACTACAATCTCCGCTCCTGTAGATGTCGCAGTACAGTGTTGTGACTCAGTTTGTCCGCTGAAATATCAATGTGATGTGGTGTGATGTATTAACTGTGGTAGGGACTGTGGTAGCCTAGCGATTAAGGTACTGGACTATGGACCAAAAGGTCCAGGGTTCAAACCCCACCTTTGCCAAGCTGCCACTGTTGGGTCCTTGAGCAAGGCCCTTAACCCACAATTGCTTGGATTGTACAATTTTATCAGTTGTAAGTCGCTCTGGATAAGGTCGTCTGCTAAATGCTGTAAATGTAAATATTAAGGCGACTCAGACTGTACACCGTAATTTGAGTTTCAGCTGTTTTTATATTTTCCATGAACTATGTAGAATATCACACATATCTCAATATGCATCGTATCGCAATGTATCGTACTATAATCGCATCGTGACCCATGTATCATGATGCATATCGTATTGTGAAGTCCTTTCCAATAAACACCCCTAATACACACCAGACACTGAAAGCAAAGGTTCACATACTTTTCTCACTCACAGATAATATTGAAATTGTAGGTTATTTTAACAATAAGTAAATGACCAGGCATAATATTTTTGTCTCATTTGTTTAACTGGGCTCTCTTCATCTGCTTTTAGGACTCGTGTGAAAATCTGATGTTGTTTTAGGTCATATTTATGCAGAAATATCGAAAAATCTAAAGGGTTCACAAACTTTCATTTGCCACTGTATAGGTATACCAATACACACAATTTAGCATGTACTCCATTGTAAGGACACAAACAAATGTTGCTTCTCTTCCAACATTTAGCTGTGATCGGTTGTTGGCTTACCTCCCAGTCTGCTAAATACTAGCAGAGTAGCGAGTAGCTAATTCAATTTGTATTCAGTATCTTTGCCCTTTGGTGATTTTAGACTGAGTTGTGTTAGAGGCCTCTGTGAAAGCTGTGATATCACATGTCCATGGTGTAGTGAGTCATTGTAATATGAGTGTCCCAAATGCACTCTGGAAAGAAGCTTCAGGACTGAGGCTTTTGAATTTGGTGTAGCTGAGAGAATACATGGATCTGCATGGCTTAGGAATGATAGAAAATACAGACAAAACTTTTCACAACAGGTATTCATTGTATTTCTTTCATTCATTAGAATCAGTCAGTGTTTTTACTATTTTGTCAGAGTAGGGCTTAGAAATATAATAAATGTAAGGATAAATCTGAATTTAATCCATATCTATACAAGAAACAAATTAAAAGCTTAAGGGTGTGTTATTTTACACTAGAGTTATTTATATTGTTATTCAGCTTGTAGTTCAGATCAATGAGGCTTAAGAGGAGATTTACTCCTTCACAGACACACACACACTCATGTACACAAACCCACACTTAAATGTCTACTCAAATTCTGTTCTATGGTCTTTCCCATGCACACTCTGCATGTGTAGAATGTGTGATGTCTAAGACTTAGGCCTGGTTCTGTATCAGCTCAGAAGAAACTATTTGTAGCAGCTTAATCCTCTAAGCATTTTTTTAAATCTGTGAGCATCTGTGTATGTGTGAATGAGTGTGAGTGGGAGTGTGATGTCATAGTGTGCTAATGCCTCCAGCCTAGTGCACAGTAATCCACTCTGTGACCGTCTGTATGGCCTTCCCTTACTGCCGATCTGTCCACCCTCTCCCTATTTTCCTCCTTGCGTCCATTCTTTCACGTCTGGGTATTGCCCAGAGGGCTGGGCTTCGACGCACAAACCCATGAGTGGGCGGATCATGACTCGAGCATATGTCCAGGTAAGAAATTCTAAATAACTAGATCTGATGCCGAATGCATTAAATTCTAACCAGTAAGAACAATCTAATTTAGCTTCTTTTTAAAGAACTGTAATGAACAAGAGCAGAATTTGTAGGAACAATGAAGAGAATGCAAGTTAATGCAGAGTTTACTGAAATCGTAACAAGGAAGAGGAATCTAATGATGAATTTCTAGGTCTTCTAATGAAGTAAAATGTCTAGTGTAAAATAATTCATTGGTTTATAAGCAGAATTTGAGCAATCGAATGCAGAATCTGTAGAAATCGTGAAGAAAAAGAGCAATAAAATGCCACTTTATTACGTACACCTGTTCACCTGCTCTTCAACATAAATATCTAATCAGCCAGTCACATGGAAGCAACTCAGTGCATTTAGGTATAGGTCAAGACGACCTGCTGAAGTTCACACCGAGCATCAGAATGGGCAAAATAGTGATTTGGTTGTTGCATGGTGTCTTATTTCTGAAACTACTGGGATTTCCATGCACAACCATGTCTAGAGTTCAAAGAGAATGGCAAAAAAAGACAAAATATCCAGTGAGTGGCAGTTTTTTTGCCTTGTTAATGCCAGAGGATGGAGGAGAATAGCCAGACTGGTTGAAGCTGATTCAAAGGCAAGTATAAAGTATTTAAAATAACCAAATAACCACTCGTTTTAACTGAGGTATGCAGACGATCATCTTTGAACACACAACATGTAGAACCTTGAAGCAGATAGAAGGCGGCTACAGCAGCGGAAGACCACACTGGGTGCAACTACATTTGGCTGAGAACAGGCAACTGAGGCTACAATTCACACAGGCTCACCAAAATTGTACAATAGAAGATTGGAAAAACGTTGCCTGTGTAATGAGAATTTGGTGTAAACAATATGAAGGCATGGATCAATCCTGCCTTAAATCAACAGATCAAGCTGCTGGTGGAGTAAGGGTGTGGGAGTTATTTTCTTGGCACAATTTGGGCCCCTTAGTACCAACTGACCATTGTTTAAATGCCACAATCTCTCTGAGTATTGTTACTGATCATGTCCAGCCCATATTCTGAAGCTACTTTCAGCAGGATAACACACTGTCACAAAGCTCAAATCATCTCACTGGTTTCTTGGACATGACAGTTCACTGTACTCAAATGGTCTCCACAATCGTCAGCTCTCAATTCAACAGAGCTCCTTAGGATGTAGTGGAATGGTAGATTTGCATCATGGATGTGCACCTGACAAATTTGCAGCAACTGTGGGATGCTGTCATGAGGATATAAGCCAAAAGCTCTGAAGAAATTCTCTGTTTCTAGCACAGTTGAATCTGGCACAAAAAATAAGGCAGTTTTGAAGGCAAAATGGGGTCCAACCTGGTACTAACAAGGTGTACCTGATAAAGTGACTGGTGAGTGTGTAGCTATTTTACTATACTATAAGTACAAACAATTTAATGCAGATATTGTAAATATCCTAATGAGCAAACAAGTAGGAAAATCACTCTTATTTGCAGTGATGTATTCAAAGCATATGCATATACTCTTTTTTGACAAATAATGATTAAATATAAAATGTATGTTGAGGCCTTGTGCTAAGTTTAAATTTAAATTAGCTTTCACCAGTGAGTCTCCACTGAATACCCCATAATGAGAAAGTGAAAACAGAATTTTTTTAATTTTTTGCAAATTTTGGCATGGACATAAGTATTGAGACACTTTCTGTGACTTTTGAAATTTACAGTAGCTCTGGTGGCCTCCATTTCTCTTGATCATCATTTTTCTACACCTTGATTGGAGTCCCCCTGTGGTAAATTCAGTTGATTGGACATGATTTGGAAAGTCACACATCTGTCTATATAAGGTCTCACAGCTGACGATGTGTATCAGAGCAAAAACCAAGCCATGAACTGCCTGTAGAGCTCAGGACTGTGTGGAGGCACAGATCTGGAGAAGGCTACAATAAATCAGCTGCACTGAAAGTTCCCAAGAGCACAGTGGCATTCTTAAAAGGAAGAAGTTTGAAACAACTAGGGCTCTTACTGGAGCTGACCGCCCCACCAAACTAAGCAATCGGGGGAGAAGGGCCTTGGTAAGAGAGGTGACCTACAACCCAATGGTCACTCTGGCTAAGCTCCAAAGATGGGAGAAACTTCCAGAAGGTCAACTGTCACTGCAACTCTGCTCATCATCTGCCCAATACTATGGGGCAGGGAGACTGGTCAGGATTGAGGGAAAGCTGAATGGAGAAAACTACGGTGATATTCTTAATGAAAACCTGATCCAGAGTGCTCAGGACCTCAGACTGGACTAACGTTTCACCTTCCAACAAGACAATGACCTTAAGCACACAGCCAAGACAACACAGGAGTGGCATAGGAACAACTCTGTGAATGTCCTTGAGTGGCCCAGTCAGAACCCTGACTTGAACCCAATCGAACATCTCTGGAGAGACCTGAAAATGGGTGTCTACCAATGGTCCCCATCTAACCTGACAGAGCTTAAGAGGATCTGCAGGGAAGAATGGCAGAAAATCCCCAAATCCAGGTGTGCAAACCTTGTGGCATCATGCCCAAGAAGACTGGAGGCTGTGATCGCCGTCAAAGATGTCTCAACTAAGTACTGAGTGAAGGGTTTGAATACTTATGTCCATACATTATTTTAGTTTTTCCTTTTTCAATAAATGTGCTTAATTTTTTTATGAAATAGCAGCTTGACAGTGCTGGGCTTGATCCCTATTGGTCCAAAGTCCAGTTCCTCACAGTTTCCTTGTGGTTTCAGTTAATTAAATTAAAACGCATGCCACAGTGTTGCTTAAGCACATGCCTTTAGGTTCAGCATCCCAGCACCCACATCGTTTCTACTAGCTAAATTGTTTTGTATGTGTTATTTCCTCATGTCTACTAAAATTAACATTGTATGGTGTTAATGGCCCCTGACACCCCCTGAGCTGCACTGTATCTGGTGGTTGTCTGTGCTTAAATCACACAATAACTATGCAGCAGATTACACTTGTGGTTTCATGAGTTATGAGCTTCATCTGCACTGCGGGGTTTTTGCTGACGAGCCTTCTTTCAGCCAAGCTGTTTACTCCAGTCCAGTCCAACTGTGTCTGCCTTTATTTGGCTGAAATCGTTAATTAAGAAGGAGCCCTAAACTGTAGCGAGGAGGACATGAGGGCAGGTCTGAAAGCAGCCGGCAGATTAATGTTAATCCCTGATATAGCTGAACCCCCTCATGGCCGATAATTATATTGGGTCATTGAGCACAAAGAAAGGAATTTCATTTATGGGACAGAGCAATTGTGCTCTTTCATATTCACACTACAGAAATGATGTTCAAGGCCATTTGAGGTCATAGTAACAGTGTGACGTTAAGTGGGGTTTGTAAATCTAAACTGAAAAGCTGATTTCATGTGGTTGTTCCATTCCCTCCGCTCTTTATTTGTACTATTTGAAAGGGCTTCTGGATCCAATTTGGTTTATATCTATGGTTTTTATACTCTCTATGTTACATTCTCTATGTATTATTATATCAATTATATATTTTTATAAATTACTCAGAACTGAGATTAAGAGAATATGGAGTTAATATTTAGTTAAACTTTTGTTAGTATATGAAGCAAAACAATGGCTTGGTACAGTCGTATGAAAAAGTTTGGGCACCCCTGATAATTTCCATGATTTTTCTTTATAAATCATTGGTTGTCCAGCTCAGCAATTTCAGGTAAATACATCATATAGCAGATGAACACCGTGATATTTAAGAAGTGAAATTAAGTTTATAGGTTTTACAGAAAGTGTGCAAGTAATATTCAAACAAAATTAGGCAGGTTGCATAAATTTGGGGCACCCTTGTCATTTAAATTACCTTTAGCCTAATTATTGGAACACAAATTTTGTTTTGGTCAGAATCAATTGACCCTTTATCTACGTACCACAAGTTGAATCCAACTATGAGAAAGGGTTAGGTTCCAATTGGAAGTTTTTCTCCTCTTTTGCATCTTCCTCTGAAGAGTGGCACATGGGAGCCCTCAAACAACTCTCAATGGCCTGAAAACAAGGTTGTTCAACATCATGGTTCAGGGAAAGGGAAAAGCTCTCTCAGAAGATTTGTCGCTGTCAGTTTCCACTGTGAGGAACATAGTGAGGCAATGGAAGACCACAGGCACAGTTCTAGTTAAGGAACTCCCAAGTGCAGACCAAGAAAATCTCGATAGGCAGAGGCGAGGTGGTGAGAACGTCTAGTCAAGCCACAGACCCCTCCAAAGACTTCAACCCTCTTGCTGCAGAATGGTGTCACTGTTCATCGTTCAACTATACAGCGGCACTTTGCACAAGGAGAGCTGTATGGGAGAGTAAATGCAGAAGAAGCTTTTCTGCCAGATAACACGCCACAACCGAGTCACTTGAATGTGGCTACAGCACATTTTGGACCATCCACTCATTTTGGAAAAGTGCTGTGTACTGATGACACTAAAATTGAGTTATTTGGACATAACCAGGAGCGGAAAAAGAACCAGCATCCCAAGACAAACACTTTGCACCCACATTAAAATTTGGGTGGCTGTTCCATCATGCTGTGGGAGCTTGTGGCCATTGCCGTACTAGGAATCTTGTTAAATTTGAGGGTCGCATGGATTCCCATTATTATCTCCAGATTCTTGAGAACAATGTTCAAGAATCAGTGACAAAAGTTGCACCCGGCCAACGACCCCAAACCCGGCTCAAAATCTCTAAGGCATTCATGCGAGGAACCATACAAACGTTTCTGATGGCCATCTCAGCCCCAGACCTGATATTCTGAAAATGTGGGCTGTCCATGCTCGGAACCCATCAACCTGACTGAACTGGAGATGTTTCTAAAGAACAATGGTCCAAAGCACCTTCAACCAGAATCCAGACTGGAAGCTGAACAACCAATGATTTATAAACTAAAATCATGAAAATTATCAGGGGTGCCCAAACTTTTTCATACGACTGTATTGCACGATGAACATATATGATGTACAGCAATCAATGAACAGTGTGATTATTGTGCTCTCTCATGTCTGCATATGAAAATTGAACAATATTTGTGTAGCTGTGTGGTTATGGAGGTGTACAAAGGTCTGTTTGTTAGTAAGGCTCAGGTATCGAAAGAGAGAATCAATGCATGTGTAAAGCATATGAGATTTTCATGTTGGGGTGTGACTCATGGTTCTGTCTGTAACAAACATACACAGCAACACTCACACAAACACTAAATCCTAACTCATTTGTAATTACATCCACAAGTCCCAAATAAAAATGTACAGTAATTAGGAGCTGTGAACTGGCTCGTGCCCTGAAGCTCTAGGGACTTCCCGTCAGGATGAAATGCTCCATGCTTGCCTTCTCCTTTGGAAACGCCAAGGCTTTGTATCCATGGGGACGCAAAGCTGCAAACAGAGAAGGTGGAAGCTGTTCTTATAATAGCACGAGTTCTACTACCATCAACCTACTAATCTGAACAGTGTTCATTATTTCTTAATGTAATCGATTATCTGAATGTAGGTAATGGATAACAATGTGTGATGCAGAAAACACCACCTTACAAAACACCTTTATTGTTATTTATCCTGCAGTAAGATTGTAAGATTGTTGTATGGCTTAGAGACAATGGCACTGACAAAGAGACAGGAAGCAGAGCTGGAGGTGGCAGAACTTAAGATGTTGAGGTTCTCTTTAGGAGTGTCTAGGGTGGACAGGATTAGGAATGAGATCATCAGAGGGACAGCACAGGTTGGAGGGGGGGGGTGGGGGTTGGGGGGGGGGGTGGGGGTGGGGGGGGGTTTGGAAAAATTGGGAGACAAAATTCGAGAGGGAAGACTGATGTTTGGACATGTGCAGATGAGGGATAGTGGATATATTGGTAGGAGGATGTTGGAGATGGAGCTGCCAGGCAAGAGACGGAGAGGAAGACCAAAGAGGAGTTATATGGTTGTGGTAAATGAAGATATGCAGGGAGTTGGGGTGAGAGTAGAGGACGTGGAGGACAGGGTGAGGTGGAAACGTTTAACTCGCTGTGGTGACCCCTGATGAAGGGAGAAGCCGAAAGAAGAAGAAGATCCTGCAGTAAGATACTGACCAGAGGGTATATCTTCCTTACATTTAAGATCTATGGACATTAGTACCTGTATTAAATTAATGGAAACACCACATCACATCACATCACACCACATCTCTACTAAATCCTGCTCTGTTGACTGAACGTTAGGTGAGATAAAAGGTGTTTGTGCATGCATTGCTCTACAGACTGTCTGCACTGCCTCATGCTTCCCATCACACATGCTCCAGTGCATAACAGAGCCGGACACGGATGTTACTGAATACATTATCATACATTTCCATACATTTAGTGGATGACATCGTAATTGGGCTCCTGCTGGGTAATGAAATCACCTAGGATATTTTATGTTGCAGTCAAAAGTAGCTGGGCGAGGCACGGTGGTGCAGCAGTTAATGTGGTTGCCTCACAACTCCAGCATCCCCGGTTCAATCCCGACCTCGGACTCTGCCTGGGTGGAGTTTGCATTGCCCTCCCCATGTCCGCTTGGGTTTACTCAGGGTACTCCGGTTTCCTCCCACACTTCAAAGACATACATTTGGTTAACACATTAGGCTAAATTGGCCTGATCTGAGTATGTATGTTTCGATATATATATTCCTTGTTTAAGTAGCCATTGATGCTGAAAATGATGTTTAATAAAAACTAAATAAACAAGTAAAGTAGCTTGTTTTTTGAATATTCAATTCAGTGGTTTTGTATTTTTTTTTAGTATTTTTAACAGTAAAGAGTTAATAATATGATATAATATAAGAAAACCAGCTCATAATTGCAAATGATCTTTTTGAGTGCCTTCTTTGTGCACTGTAACCCACAGAGAACATTTCTGCGACAGTTTTTTGAAATAACAACAGCGATCTTGGCTGGCTTGGGTTTTGGTAGCACAGACTGAAAGCAACACCCTCTACTGTACATCCAATTTCAGTTATCATTCTGGAACCTGGTAATATACTGTACTTATTACTGCTTTGTTTTGCTATTTTAAACTAGCATATCATTTTAATTGCTTAACCCAATTGTCTGCTCAGCTAACATCAAAACACACAATATAGCTTCTTTATTTATTCATTTTTTTATCTGCTTAATCCTGGATAGGGTCACATGACACCTGGTGCCTAACCAGCCGCATAGGACGCAAGGCAGGATCAACCCTAGACAGGACTCCAATCCATCGTAGGGCACACAGTCACTCACACACTCGGGCCACTTCAGCATAATCAGTTAAACTAAAGCTGTATTTGGACTGGGGGAGTAAACTGGAACACCCGGAGTAAACCCACGTAGACATGGGGAGGACATGCAAACTCCCCACAGAAAGGCCCCAGACCACTCCATCTGGGATTGAAGCCAGGACCTTCTCGCTGTGAGGCGATAGTGCTACCCACCGAGCCACTGTACTGCCCAATGGAGCTTCTCATCTCTGTTTGTATTATTTCGTATTTATAAGCATGAACCCACTTTGAATATTATTCACAATGAGCACTGTAACCCCAATCCACGGAAAAAATCAGCCTCAGTAAATGATTTATGAAATTATGTGGGGGAAAAATATGACCAGGAAACTTCTCCCAGTCATACTGTCACTTACACCATGTTATGGGAGGCTGAAACTGGTCATACAATGCTCATTGACTGAATCTTAGTAAATAACACACAATATATATCAATCATATTTTATATGTACCTCCCATTTGCTTGATCCTTCCTCAGATGGATGTACCTGAGAAGCGTGTTACTTTGTAGGCAGCATATAAAGTATATGCTATTGTCATTTGCAGTGGTTTTCTAATGCAAGGAGTACTTCTAACTTTGAGACTACTGACATGTATACACTCCATATGCACAGAGGTTAAAAATGGTTAAGGTACAAAGTTATTGCTAGCCAAGGTACACCACCAGTCTGACAGTTGTGTCCTGTTGCAGTTGTTTTCATTGTGGGACTGTGGTGGCCCAGCAGTTAAGATACTGGACTATGGAACAAAAAGTACAGGGTTCAAGCCCCAGTGCTGTCAAGCTGCCACTGCTGGGCCATGAGCAAGGCCCTTAACCCACACATTGCTTGGCTTGTGTGTTGTGAGATTATATCAGTTGTAAGTAGCTGTGGATTAGAGTGTATGCTAAATGGCTTAAAGGCTAGTCATTTTGTATTAAAGCATCTGTCATATTAAATATGTTAATCAGTAATAAAGGTACATGTGTATGCTATTGTAACCTGTGCACACAGATAAATAAGTATTATATTATATATGAGAATGTTCTTTTTGAGTATATGAACTGTAAAATAAGAACTTGACACTTTGTTTTCTTGGCTCACATCAGGCACTAGTGCTGCTATGATTTCGGTATCAGTAGGGTGAAAAGGGTAGCCATCTGTTCTCTCTCTCTCTCTCTCTCTCTCTCTCTCTCTCTCTCTCTCACTCTCTCTCTCTTCCGTCATGGCTAAATATGTGGATATTCTAGATTTTTCTGTTGTATTTGTTGTAATTTCCAACGCGACTGCTGGGTTTGAGAAAGCTAGTTAAAAATTCCTCAGACAAGCAGGTGGTTTTGTGCTTTAAATGTCGTTTCATAAAGACGTGGTCCCGATATTCGGTGCTTTATGTGAGAAGCAGAGCCAGCCAGCAGATGGCACTGTAGTAAAACAAACAACAAACAGAGGTGTTGCATTGAATTGTGACTAGCCAGAACTGTGTTGTTTTGTTGTCCTAATATCAAAGCCTCTTTACTGCTGCCCCACCCGTTGCTCGGCTCTGGTGCTTGTTTGTGTTTTAATCTGCGTAGTACCTATCCCAGTACATAACCTGTTGTATTCTTTTCACAACTGCGAATCTTTTACTAGAGAAAAGGATTGTCTGTGTCTGGAAGTACATTGGGTAGATTAATGCTTTGACTTCATATTTTAGAGAAGAGATTACTAAACAATAAAACATATCAGCACTAACCCTAACCCTGGTTAATGAGTTTTCTCCAACAAAATATGTGCATGCTTTATTACAATGACTAGAATAATTAATAATTGAGAAGACATACACACACAAACTGTCCTGGTGGGGACATTACATTGACATAATGATTACAATAGCTAATTAATGCCACACCCACACCTGACACTAACATTTATCTCAATAATCTAATGGAGACCTTTTGACTCTTGGCATTTCAAAAGAAAGTTGCAGTGTCTGTAAAAAAAAAAAAAAAACAGTTTCCCTGTGGGACCAGCAATATGTCCCCAGGATGTAACAAATGTCAGAACTTTCTATCCATGTGGGGATTTAACATAATCATGACATCTCTCTCTCTCTCTCTCTCTCTCTCTCTCTCTCACACACACACACACACACACACGTTTCTATCATTGTGAGGACTTGGCATATTACTGTAGCTACAGCAACTGTTTTGCCCACCCCAAGGTGAAAATGTTAGATCTTTCTATCCTTGTCATACTATATAATAATATATCAACCCAACCACACACACACACACACACACACACACACACACACACACTCACACACTGTGCCACTTGATAGCAGGAGCTTCTGGGACCTCTTGGCAGACACAAAGGCTATACAGGATTTTATTTATTGATGAGAGGACACACCCTCACATACATGAAATCCCACATACTCCCTGAAACAGCTCCATGTTTACTGACACGCCTTTTAAAATATTAAGTATAGTATAATAAGTATAGTGTAATGCTATACAAGGCATTTATGGAGAAAAAAAATTTAATCCTTTAATTTATTATTTTTTGTACTTTGTGCAACCACACTATATAACCGCACTAAATATTTTCTTAATACTTGATCAGACTGGATATGCAAAAGAAGAAATCCGAGACACTCCATAATACACATTCTCTCCAGATCCTCCAGGATCATAAATCCCAGTGGGAGTGAGGTGGCACTATGAGAAGCTTGGTTTTGTGCTTATTTGCCACTGTGATACCTTTTTGTGAGGATTTTAAACTTCTCTAAAATCTCTAAACCATGGCCCAGTTTACTGGCCAAGGCAGACATTTTTTTGTTGAGCACTTCTTGTTTCAGTTGTGTTTTCTCTAATATGGCCCATGTTGTTGAATGGACTATTCAGCTGGCAAACTGACTATTTTTCTCAACAACTAATTTACTTTAAATAAAGTTTAGGTGTCTCTTATACTTCAGCCTGACATTAATCACATATTAATCTAATATTTATTTAGTATTATCAGTGGATCCTAAATGCAGACATTTAAGACATTAAAAAGACATTTTCAAATAGCCTTTTACCTATCTTAAGGATGCCAATGAATAGATAAACAATCCACATTAAATGTCTCATGTTTTGTAGAGGCATTTTATTTAATAATCCATAACCAGTGATCTGCTCTCACGTCAAATGAAAATACAGGATACAGTACCCTGTAATGGAACAAAGAAGCACATTCGGTGTATGTGCAGGCTGAAAATCACAAACAGTCATTTTTCATCTTCTGGAAGTGGACTGCTCCATTCTCTCCTGCTGATGGGTAGGTCTGAGAAACAGGAAGAGTGGGGGACCACTAGAGTAGAAGGGTGGAGAGGTGTTGTAAATTTTTCATCATCCCCTCAGCTTTATCATACATGGCTGCACCCATTTGCCCCTCCTCAGGGCCAGTGAGTGGAAGCAGGAAATGTGATTGGCTGTTGATTGTGTTTCCTCATGATTGGTGATGACACAGTCTGGTGCTGAAGTGGTGCTCTGTGGGATGGGGCAGTACCTCTCTCGCTGTCTCGCTGTCTCCCTCTGGTTCATGTCATATTGCATGTTATCATACACACCATTACCTATGATAGGTGGTGCTAACAGGGAGTAGGATGGACTGAACTAGGCTATACTAGACTATTCAGGGAAGTGTCGTGGGAGGACTACAGCATTTCTCTCATTCCCTTTAGTTCTCTCCCTCTCTCTGGTTTTTGTCTGATGTTATCTCATAGCCCTCCCTTGTAATGTTTCTTAGATGAGGCTGATCTGGACTGGTCAATTCGGAGATCTGTCTACCCCTCCCCTATCTCTCTCTCTCTCTCTCTCTCTCTCTCTCTCTCTCTCTCTCTCTCTCTGTCTCTGTCATTCTGCGGTTCTGCAGAGGGAGCAGGTGCTCCTCCTCTGCCCTTGAGCTTTCAAGTCACTTGCTGCTGAAACTCGGACTCCTTTCCTCATACCTCGTTTTCCTTCCTTGGTTACTTGAGAGAGCTCGGATCCATCATGGCGCATGCGGCAGCACACCTCAAAAAGGCCCGAGTGGAGATGGAGCAGCAGCCTGATGCAAAGGCGTTAGAGAAAGCGCGTGAAAGGAGGAGGCGCTCCCGAGAGCGGGCTGAGCGTAGACGCAAGGTACGCCGGCTTTTTCCATGCGCCCATCATCACCGACCAGGGCACCGCTGCTTTCCAGGTTCCCCCCTCCACAACTTCATACCCATCTCACCTTACATTTCTTAAGTCATGCCTTACATCTGCCCAGAATTCACTCACCCACCTTCATCTTTGCCGTTCACTTGACATTCCTGCCGTCAGTCACAGTGCCTTTATAATGCAGGCTCTCATCTGCCTGTAATAAGGAGGAACCTTCACCATTCATGGTGATGCTCCTGGATCTGCATTATCTCTGAAACTACAGTACCTATAATGACTCTCTTTCCCTTTCTAACGTTTATCAATAAGTGAAAGTGATGAACATCACATGCTTGTTTCTTCATCCGATCTTTTACATAACACCTGCTTTTCTCTTTCTGCACTGTCACTCCGATTCACCCTATACTATTCTGTCTCATTCTACATTATTCAGAACTAATGCGCCAAGGCAGACCTCTTCACAGTGCATCTGAATGCGTACTGAGTCGAATTGAGTCACATGTTTACTGTAAACCTACTGCAGCATCACGGATTCCAGCAGTATGCTGCTATGCGACTGTATTTGGGAATCCTCTGGTTGTAAGCAGTGCCTTGAGATCAAGGGCATAGCTCAGACACAGAAACTACATCATAGTCTTATAGCTACATATACGTACCTGGAAATATTTCATGATGGAGTATTTGTGTAGAGGTGTGACTGCTGGGGGTTTTGAGAGGTGTGTGTTATTGTCTCCGGCTAAGTGTGTCATATGTGATGTCAGTGTGTGCCGCTCTCATGGAAAATATGCAGTGATTCCCATAAGATCACTTTCCTCAGTTTTGTTTCCAAGGAGACTGAAAAGCATTGGTAATTGTCTCACCACCTCCCTCTATATTCATGTTTTTAGGACTACTAGTAAATTGCTCGTAGTCCATGTCTCATTTGGCCTGTGTTTATCAGCCTTACAAAGCAATGCAGAACATTTTAACAATATATTTCACTTGTGTAAAGATATTCAGACGTCTGTTTCCTGCTGTTTTTTCCATAGTAGTTACTTTGTCTGTTAACACCAATACTCGGGCTCAGGTAACCATATGACAGGAGATGTTTTTTAAGAGCCACAATTATAATCTAAATCCCAATGCTTTATAATTGCGATATTAGAAACAAATTTAGCTGCGTCAGCTTTTCTCCCAGAGTGGTTTTTAAATGTCAGGCTATCAGCATTCTAACCACATTTGGATAAGAAGTCTTTTTAATTCTGGAAAAAAGTGGCACATGCTAAGACCAGAGAGTTTTTGGCATCTCACAAAAGTACACGGTCTTTTACAGGAGATTGTATTTAAACTGAAATGAGGAAATTATAACTTTTTGGCATACGTTTGGGTCACTACATCTTTTGCTGCTTCAATTTCTTACATCCATCCATTTTGAATTACCCACATGCCTGGAATTCATTAGTGAAGTTTTCAAATGGTTTTACATTTACAGCATTTAGCAGACGCCCTTATCCAGAGCGACTTACAATTGGTACAGTCTTACAATCCAAGCAATTGTGGGTTAAGGGTCTTGCTCAAGGACCCAACAGTGGCAGCTTGGCGGAGATGGGAATTGAATCTCGGACCTTCTGGTCCATAGTCCAGTACCTTAACCTCTAGGCTACCACAGTCCCGTATTATGTTAAGTATTATGTTACCAAAGAATAAACAAATCAAGTGCCATGTTTTGAAATCAAAATGCTGCAGGTGGCCGCATATTACAACCTTAACCCTGGTTCAAGTTTCATTAAATGTGGTTCTGAAGCCCTGTAATGTTCAAACTTTATCAGTAAGAGATTTTTCATAGTCCAACCCAGACAGCACATCCGGTCAGTACTTCCCGTTGGGTCTGGGCCACCGACCAGTTTAAATACTACAATGCGAAAACAGTAAAGACAGTTGATGTTTTTTTTCATTAGTCATACTCTTGTGATGAGGCAATTATTGAGTACTTGGCTTTTAAACAAGCAATCATCATTAACAGCTGAAGATGGAAGTAAATCTGGAACACCACTGAGCAGACATCAAGCTGTTGCAGAGGCATTTTAGTGGCCACAGTGATTGATTATGCAACATCAATAACGTGCACCAGCGGGACTCAAGCTGAACAGCAATGTGAATTGTGTATTGCATAAGAGTACATGAGGAATTAAACACGGCATAGCATAGTTTCCTGGACTTTAGGGATACTGAAAGAGTGGAATAGCTAGATCATGAATATTGAAAGGGAACATACAATATCCAGGTATTAAAGTCAACTCATAAATGCATCATGAAGGTTATTGTTCTGAAGATGTTGTAGTGCAAATGGATCAATGGACTTAATTCTAATAATAAATAGTCAATCGAGGAAATATGGCATGAGATGGCTAAATTAATTATCAAAAATCCATCTTTAGAAACTGCCCAAACAATAAACTCTGTCATCTACGTAGGGAACCACAGAGAAAAGCACCTTGCTTACCTGTCTGTTGTGTAGAACTCAATGCATGTTTTAAAAGTCTTGTTGACTACTTATCTCGAATTCCTTTTCTTTCATCAAATCAGTGAGACAAGATATTTTTTCCCAGTGATTATGTCAGCACTATCTATGGTCTGCAGCAGGGAAATCAGCTGTGGTGCATTCCAAATGAATTATGACAGTGCATTTGCGGTATCCTCTGTTTGAAGTGAGGCAAACCTGACAAATGTGATTCTGCTAATTATTTCTTGAATCAATTTGGTTACTGTCATTACCTGTTATAACAAAGCGACTATATATAAATTGTTGATTTGACTTCACATTAGCATCAGTGGCTATTCACAACAGGAGCAAGGTTACATCGATATACAGTCAACCTAATTCATGTCTATGGAATGTGGGAGGAAACCGAAGTACACAGAGTAAACCCACACAGACACAGGGAGGACATGCAAAGTCCGAGGTCAGGATCAAACTAGGGTCCTTTGGAGCTGTGCGGTGACTGTGCTAACCACTTGCGCCACTGTAACGCCCCCATATAGGCTAGGGGCACTACAGGTTGTTCTACAATTACAGACTGTAGTTGTCATGAGGATATGGGCTAGAGAGAAACTCCTTCATGACACAGCTTCCTTTTGACCATTTTTGGCTTCCACATAGCATATATAAGCCCTCCCTCTTTGTACATGGGTTGTCTGGCCTTGCACACGGTTGTGTTTTTCAGGTTTATGGTTCTTTTGTGTCTTCCTTATCTTTCTTGTGTGTATGTTTGTTCCTGTTCATTGTGAGCTTTTCCGTGGTGTTTATATTCTTGTTCATGTTGTGTGTTTACTGTTGCCTGTCTGCTGGTTTGTGTTAGGTTGTTGTTATGTGTTGCATGTCTGGTTGTTTTTATTACTGCATGTTCCTAGTTTTTGTATCCTCGCCTCTGTAGTGTTAGAGTATTGTTTGTTAGCACATTCTATTGTCTGTTTGTGTGGCATATGTCAGTTAGCCTTAGCATTAGCCATTTTTCTGTTTAGCACTTGTTTGTTAAACAGAACAGACTAGCATTTAGCACGGTCCTGGGATTTGGGAATTCCTCCATCTATTGTGTTTCCTTTGTTTCATGCCATGTATGTGTGATTAAAAAGAGCACACTGATGTGGAGCGGTGTTAGTGTGTTGCACTGGTACAAGTGGATCAGACTCAGCAGTGCTGCTGGAGTGTCCACCAACCAAAAATATCCAGCCAACATCATCCTGTGGGCAGCGTGCTACCATAACATCCTTATCCAGAGCGACTTACAACTGAAGAAGAACTGAATGATAACAAACACAAACTGTACAGCGACAGGTGAGCTGCCGTTTCAGACTTTACATCTCCAAGGTGGAACAACAAAAAAAGTGTGTCTAACAGAGTGGACAGTGAGTGGGCACAGTATTTATAAACTCCATCGACACAGCTTTGTCTGATCCGCTTGTACCAGTGCAACACGCACTAACACGTGATTATAGAATTTGGGTATTGGTCAACCTTGTGAATGTTTCACACTTAAAACTTACAGTGGTGCTTGAAAGTTTATTTCTGCATAAATATGATCTAAAACATCATCAGATTTCCACACAAGTCCTAAAAGTAGATAAAGAGAACCCAGTTAAACAAATGAGACAAACATAATATCCTTGGTAATTTTTTTATTGAGGAAAATGATCCAGTATTACATATTAGTGAGTGTCAAAAGTATGTGAACCTCTAGGATTAGCAGTTAACTTGAAGGTGAAATTAGAGTGTTTTCAATCAGTGGGATGACAATCAGGTGTGAGTGGGCACCCTGTTTTATTTAAAGAACAGGAATCTATCAAAGTCTGCTCTTCACAACACATGTCAAGTCAAGTCAGGTTTATTTATATAGTGCTTTTTACAGTGGAGCGTTGTCTCAAAGCAACTTTACAAGTTTAGATTATGTTCTAATATCTACGGCCAATCCCAAAGTGAGCAAGCCTAGGGCGACAGTGGCAAGGAAAAAATCATGTTTGTGGAAGTGTATCATGGCACGAACAAAGGAGATTTCTAATGACCTCTGAAAAAGAGTTGTTGATGCTAATCAGGCTGGGAAAGGTTACAAAACCATCTCTAAAGAGTTTGGACTCCACCATCAGAAGAAAACTGAACGACAATGTTGTGCATGGCAGGGTTGCAAGGAGAAAAGCACTGCTCTCCACAAAGAACATTGCTGCTCGTCTGCAGTTTGCTAAAGATCACATGGACAAGCCAGAGTGTTATTGGAAGAATGTTTTGTGGACAGATGAGACCAAAATAGAACTTTTTGGTTTAAAAGAAAAGCGTTATGTTTTGGAGAAAGGAAAATGCTGCATTCCATCATAAGAACCTTATCCCCTCTGTGAAACATGGTGGTGATAGTATCATGGTTTGGGCCTGGCCAGGACAGCTTGCCATCATTGATGGAACAATGAATTCTGAATTATATCAGAGAATTGTAAAGGAAAATGTCAGGACATCTGTCCATGAACTGACGCAGGACTGATCAACAGTTACAGGAAACGTTTAGTTGCAGTTATTGCTGCACAGGGGGGTCACAAGAAATACTGATAGCAAAGGTTCACATACTTTTGCCACTCACTAATATGTAATATTGGATCATTTTCCTCAATAAATAAATGACCAAGTATAATATTTTTGTCTCATTTGTTTAACTGGGTTCTCTTTATCTACTTTTAGGACTTGTGTGAAAATCTGATGATGTTTTAGGTCATATTTATGCAGAAATATGGAAAATTCTAAAGGGTTCACAAACTTTCAAGCACCACTGTATAGTGTATTGGAATCCTAAAATATCTGGGACAATGTTTTAGCTTAAACATTGATGTTACAGAAAAAGGTTATCAAACTTGATCAGGATTGAGTGGAAATTGAAAATGAATGACTGATGATTTAAACTGATATTTAGATACATTATATTTTAGACACGCCCATGTATGCCTGTCAGAAATGCAAGCAAGTTTGGAGAAGTTAGCTTGCCGGCTAATGGTATGTGCTAAGGTTACACAAGGTTAATCTAGCGTGTTCCTTTGAGACACATTAATACTGAATATTGATGACGATATAACAGCCAGTCAATGAGAGACTGAAACCTGCACCAGCTATAGCATACGGCATTTAAATATTGGTTTCATTATCATCTTTATTTTCCTTTATCGATATATCAACATTTTCCACCACAGCCAGTTGTATTTTTCATATCAATTTCTTTACACTCCAATTATTATTATTATTAACTTATAATATTAACTTACAAAATATATGTACATGGCCTGATACCACTCTACTTTTAAAGTTGGTTTCCTTTGATTCTCGATTCCTTGTTCTACAATTCTGTGCACCAAACCATCAAATTCATTGCATTGAAGCAGTAGTGAGTGCGAGTGGTGAACAGAATAGGGCTGGGATTTATCCCAGAGTAGTTTGGGTTCATTTCAAGCTGAAGAAACATGAAAGCTTTGTACAGCGAGTCTGTTGTAAAACTGCTTCAGTGTCTCAGCAGAAGGCATTCAGTCTGCGCATCCAGTCTACAGAGCGGACCCGACACAATGTAACGTTAACGTTTAACATAAATCAGAGTGATTGTCTGTACATTACCGTATATTTCGGACCATAAGGCGCACTTAAAATCCTAAAATTTTCAAAAAAATCGACAGTGCGCTTTAAAATGCGGTGCGTCTAATGTATGAATTAATTCTGGTTGAGCCTTCTGACCTAGAACCGATTGTAGATGGTACACGGCGCTCATAAATCTGTCAAAATGTTTTAGCACGGTCTTGGTAAGTTACGAAGCTCACGGCCACTGTAGTGCGCAGCATCGCTGAGTAATACGGTATGTGCTTCAGCATTAGGGTACGTGCATTCATTCATTTATTTTCGAAGCGTATTTCAAACACAACGCTATCAGTCACGCAGTACAACATGGACATAGAGCAGCTGCGAGAGAATTCAACATTAACGAATCAATGATACGGAAGTGGAGGAAGCAAGAAGATGCCCTGCGCCAGGTAAAGACCAAACTGAGCTTCCGAGTTTTGTTTCATTTCATGCGTCTTATAACCCGGTGCGCTTTATGTATGAAAATATACCCGTTAGCAGTCGGTCATTGATATTGCGTCTTATAATCCGGTGCGCTTTATAGCCCGGAAAATACGGTACTTATGGCTTTATCTATCACTAGTTAAAAAAGTAAAGCAGGTTGATTATTATGTCCCTAAATTAGTTAACGCTAAGCTTTGCCCAAGAACATAAATACAGAAAATAAAATGCTTGTGAAAGCCCAAGTGTCACTTGCGTTACCTTTATGACCAGAGTCTCTCACACACACCCCTACTTGCCTCAGAGTGATAGATAAAATACACCAGGAAGCAAAACATCACGTGGGGTAAAGTAGCAGTTGGAGCCTAAATGCACTGATTCAGTACAGCAAGTTTATTCAGTTCAGTTTGGTTGAAGCATGTGCAGAACAACACTTCAACATAGTAATTAATGTAGAGGAGCCAATCTTCTGAACTTGTAGTATGATATTTACGCCTATTAATACATATCAGTAGTTATTATGTAATGTCTTTCTAAATCACAGCTGCTTATTATAAGAGACGTCTTACTTTATATTATATTTACTATCACTCTTTAATAAAGCAAAAGTATTTCCTATCTGATTACTCGATTAATCAATGATACAATCGCTAGAATACTTGATTACTAAAATAATTGATAGCTGCAGCCCTAGTTCTTCTCTTACTCACCCAACATGGCATCACATTCAAAAGCACAACATCTTGTTTGAGTGACCGGGTTATCCTGGTGGGGTGAGGGGTTAAAGCAATATGTGCATCGCTGCTGGCTTTAGATCCTCAATAAAACAAATCCTTCACATCTGGCATCACTGCCTGGGATTGGCATACGATAATCCAGCTTTTGTAATTCGAACAAGTGACTGCCTCATTTGTGCCCTGAACGATAAAGCATTTATTTAATTTTGAGAGTATTTGATGCCACTCTGTATGTGCATGCCGTGAATTGTTCCATTTAGTCAACTTATCTGTCTGAAAATAACAAAACTGTGCTGTAATAGATTGATTCTGCCTTAATATATTTGTTCTATACATGGTATTAGTTTAATCTTAGTATTTTGCATAATGGAGACCAGACGGCCCTCGGGGTTTCATCCTTTTTTTATTTCATATTTTTGACTATTAAAGTTTGTCTGTGTTGTAGAGAATCTCCTTCTACACTTAGCTAACCCCATCTCTTATAGTCAGTATACATAACAAAGGTCAAATGCTGAAGAAATAAAACATCAAGCTCTGTGCTTAACGTAGGCAGTTCAGCTATATCAGTTGCTATGGCAACGTAGCCCCTGACATTTTTTGTCTTTCGTCCTTCTATCGACAATTTATACTAGACTAGATATGTTTCATTGGATGTTATAGATGGCAGGAAATTGTTTTGCTCAAGTCGACTTTGACTCTGATGCCTTACCTGAATATTACCAGTGTCACTCACTACTACATCTGTTTGTTCTTACCATTATGCTCTGTCACTTTATCTGTACACCTGCACACCTATACTATAGATGAAGGAAAGATAATTGGCATGTATCTGTGTTTAGGCACATTTACTATCATATCATACTCTATACTATTTTTGCTATATTCATATTGGAATAAATTCACTTGGCTTTTTGTCAGTGTGATATGGCTTATCAATCTTAAACCTATTCACCACTGAAGGCAACCGTCACTGCACTGACACTTTCATAATTCATGTATATTAATTTTTTACACATTCTCTGGAGGTTATTTCATTGTTATTACTTGATTTTTTTTTAAACATAGCTGTAGTTTAACCTCGCCCTCTATGAATATCTTGCTCTTGCTTTTTGTTTGACTTATGCCACTGTAAGACACGAATTTCCCTCTGGGATTAATAAAGTGATCTGTATATTTCTCTCTATATATATCTCCATCCATCCATCCATCCATCTGTCTATCCATCTATATATCCATCCATCCATCCATCCATCTATCCTTCTATCTATCCATCCATCCATCTGTCCATCTATCTATCTATCCATCTATCTATCCATCTATTCATCCATCCATCCATCTATCCATCCATCCATCCATCTATCCATCCATCCATCCATCTATCTATCTATCTACCCATCTATCCATCCATCTATCTATCTACCCATCTATCCATCCATCCGTCTATCCATCCATCCGTCCATCCATCCATCTATCTATCTATTCATCCATCTGTCCATTCATCCATCTGTCCATCCATCCATCTGTCCATCCATCCATCCATCTATCTATCCATCCATCTATCTATCTACCCATCTGTCCATCCATCCATCCATCTATCTGTCCATCCATCCATCTATCTGTCCATCCATCCATCTATCTGTCCATCCATCTATCCAGCTATCTATCTATCCATCTATCCATCTATCTGTTCATCTATATATCTATCCATTCATCCATCCATCTATCTATCCATCTATCCATCCATCCATCTGTCCATCCATTTATCCAGCTGTCTATCTATCCATCCATCCATCCATCTATCTATCTATCTACCCATCTATCCATCCATCTATCTATCTACCCATCTATCCATCCATCCATCCATCTATCCATCTATCTGTTCATCTATATATCTATCCATTCATCCATCCATCTATCTATCCATCTATCTATCCATCCATCTGTCCATCCATCTGTCTATATATCTATCCATCTATCCATCTATCTATCTATCTATCTATCCATCCAGCCATCCATCTATCATCCATCTGCCCATTCATCCATCCATCCATCCATCCATCTATCCATCTATCTATCTATCTATCTATCTATCTGTCTGTCTGTTCGTCTATATATCCATCCATCTATCCATCTATCTATCTATCTATCTATCTATCTGTCTGTCTGTTCGTCTATATATCCATCCATCTATCCATCCATCCATCCATCTATATATCCATCCATCCACCACAAATGCATTCTTTTAGAACCACAGCTTTTCTTGCTATACTCTTTAGTTATATTTACAAGTACGTGCCACATAACTTTTGTTAACTTACTTATCCCATATACAGTGGTACCTCGGTTCTCGTCATTAATTCGTTCCAGAAGGCTTGTCAAGAACCGAAAACGCTGATCTTAAAATCACACTGGAACACTTTAGAGATGCCAGCTGATCCAAAACATGTCAAGTCAAGTCAAGTCAGATTTATTTATATAGCGCTTTTTACAATGGAGCATTGTCTCAAAGCAACTTTACAAGTTTAGATTATCTCCTAATAACTACGTCCAATCCCAAATTGAGCGAGCCTAGGGCGACAGTGGCAAGGAAAAACTCCCTAGTTCTAGGAAGAAACCTTGGGAGGACCAAGACTCAAAAAGGGACCCAACCTCCTTGGGCGGCGTAGATGATAAATCTAAGGGCGAACTAAAGTCATGGAGTCCAAAGTTCGAATAGAATGTGAAGTATGCACATCGACATTAAAGTGGCCCGGGTATGATGATAAATCTAAGAGCGAAACTAAAGTCATGGAGTCATGCTCGAATAAAATGTGGAATTATGCACAGTGGAGCTCCATCAGATGTACATCATGTGTGGGGGCCGGAACTGCCGGAACACAGCTCGGAGAGAAAACAGAAAATGTAATTAGTTATTGATTAAGAGCACAGTGTCTCATTAACAATCCACTGATGCCATGTCAATCACTGATGCCAAGTGTAGCATGAGACCCCGGCAGCATTAGCTATAGCAGCATAGCTAGAAAGCTAGAAAGAGGGAGAACTGGAAGGAAACACAGCCAAGAGGGATCACATGAGACATTGGCAACCCCACGAGCGGCAGAAGACAGCAACCCAACGTCTCTGATCACCATAAGACTCTTTTATGACTATGAACCCCCAGCTCTGCCCTTATTCTAAGGCAAGGTTGCATGAGTCAAGATCACGAGGACCCAAGCCTAGTTCAGCCAGACCGGCCGCCCACCCGACACTCCCGGCAAGCGGACAAGGCAGGCAGGGCCAGACATGACTTCAGACTCCGGCCTCAGCAACCCAAACCATGCAACCTGGTCTAAATCTAGTCAAAAGCCTGCGTAAAATAAGTTCTCTGTATCCCCGGAGCCAGAGTGCCGGACATTGTAACGAGTCTTAGTGAACTCGAGAGCCGCAGATTCTCTCTAGGATAGTTATTCATGTAGGGGCTAATGATATACGCCTTCGTCAGTCAGAAGTTACTAAGGCTAATTTTGTAGAGGTGGTTAGCGTGGCGAAGGCGATGTCCGATGCTGTAGTTCTGCTCTGGCCCCATCCCAATGCGGCGAGGTGACCAAGCCTACAGCAGGTTATGGTCACTGAACTGCTGGCTGTCCAAGTGGTGCTCTGAAAACAACGTGGGCTTTATAGACAACTGGACAGCCTTTGAGGGTAAGCCTGGCCTTTTAGGATGGGACGGTGTCCATCCCACTCGGGAGGGTGCTGCTCTCATCTCCTGCAACATTGCAAAACATGTCTTTGGATTGTGGGAGGAAACCAGAGGAATCCCACACACGCACATGGGCAGAACTTACAAAGTCCACACAGGCACCAATTGGTTTGGGACTCAAAGCAGGTTCTCTGAAGCTGTGAGGCGACAGCACTAACCACTGCACCACCATGCTGGCCATCATGAACATGTTTTTCTAAAATCCTGTTGATTTAGGCTAGGTAAAGAAACAGATCAGTAGTTAAGAAATTAATTGTAATAAGAGATGAGTGCTGACCTGCTGGGTGCAACTACAAGTACTTGATGCTCGTAGGGTAGAAAAGGAACAGTGTGAAGTTTAATTAATGCCTTTAGGGTTGTAAGGGGATTTTTTTTGTCTTGTAGAATGTTTTACAGTAGATCTGATACAGGCAGCTATATTAAACCCATGGAGTGAACACAGTAACAAGGTAACATGTAATCTAGGCTATGGCTGTATTCTTAATCAGGTGATGGTCTAATGGCACACATGGGAAAACCTGTCAGGAGTGAGTTGTAGGAATCCAGTTCTGAGAAGATACAACTTTGGAAATGCAGCTGAATAGCTTCATGTAGAGAAATGGCTAAGTCCTGTTCATGATCAAAGAATGCCATGCCAGAACAAAGGTTGCCTGTGATTTTTTTAAATGGTGGAGATTTGAGAGTTCATAAGGGAGCTCTCAAGACCTCATAGTGAGGGGGTGCCTCCATGAACCTATAGCAGCTTAGACTTGCTGCTGTGTAGCTTGTGATGGGCTGACAGCAATGAGATGTCCTCCAGACAGGCTGAGAAGCGAAACGAGACCAAGTGAGAGTGTGACTTGATCTACTGAAAAATATTGAATGCTTCATTTTGTATTTTGTGAATAAATACGATTAATACAGCAGTTATAGACTGTAATATGAATTTATTTACTTATCTTCTTTTGAAGCTCAAAAAAGCTTTTTCTAACAACACATACTGTATAAAACGCACACATGTTTAATTAAATCATCTCCTTGTTGCCTATGTAGGTATTTGTAGTCATTAGCACTGCGTATGTTCTCTCAGCACGAGAGTGCAGCTCTTTTGTGCCCCACCCCCACTTAGCCTGGTATGTGGTTTACCACAGATTAAACGTGTTTGCTTTCTGCTCCAAACAAATGATTAAATCCTGCGATTTGGTTGTAGTGACTGTTAATTCGCAATCCTCTGGATGTTGCAGTGCTTAATTCAATGGGTGTGAGGGACATTGTTCTGAAAGTGATTGGTGCTTCTGAAGGAGGGTGGCTTAGCCACAGCGCTAACATATTTTAATGCCACACAGAATGTGATGCTTGATGTTATTGCTCAATGTAATTTAAAACCTCCTATCTTATATCTGTTTATAGTACTTAAGGACAATGAAACACCCTAACTGGGGAAGAGACAGAGTTATTCAGTTGTTATTGACTGTAATCAAATTTCTATTACAATGTAATAATAGTGACATCATTTTAATAATTTGGTATTGTTGTTGTTTTATTTCATGATATTCACAGAGGAGCCAAACATGACAACTCACAGATCGAATAACTTTGATTATCTGCACATATCAAGGTCAGGGGTGTAGCAGACAGTAAATAAACAGTTGGTTCTTGTAGACAACCTCTTGGATGTGGGAGAAAGGTGGTGTAAAGCCATGAGTGAAATTGACAAGGACCACATCATTATGGCCAGACTACCGAGTTGGAGTATGGCTTGGTGGGCATGATTTTTGGACTCATCTTGGTATATTTAGGGTGTGTTTATATTTTTGGTTTAGTTCACTTTGTCTAGACCAAAGCAGAAAGTGATACATTGTTTCGTTTTAGTCCTGGCTTGCATAGTGGTCACTGACATTCTTACATCAAACCAAAACATGAAAACATAAGTCACATGAATAAGGTCACATACTGATTGGACAGCTTTTATGATGTTTTGCAACCGAACATGCCGAACTTACCAAACTTCTACAACCGTGTGCTGGTATTTTTACTAGTTGTCACCTCACAAAATGCTACTACAATTTAATTCCTTCAGTATCCACGCACAAAAGAACACAGGAGAAGGCGGTACTGGCTTTCAATGGGCAACTATACTATATTGATAAGAAGCATGTACAGTTTGGCAAAGAAGTATTTAGTCAGCCACTGATTGTGCAAGTTCTCCTACTTAGAAAGATGAGAAAGGTCTGTAATTTTCATCATAGCTACACTTCAACTATGAGAGACAAAAATGAGAAAACAAAATCCAGGAAATCACATTGTAGGATTTCTAAAGAATTTAATTGTAAATTATGGTGGAAAATAAGTAATTGATTAATAACAAAAGTTCAACTCAATACTTTGTAGCATAACCTTTGCTGGCAATGACAGACGTGAAACGTTTCCTGTAAGTCTTCACCAGGTTTGCACACACTGTAGCTGGTATTTTGGCCCATTCCTCCATGCAGATCTCCTCTAGAGCAGTGATGTTTTGGGGCTGTTAGCTTTGTTACTTTGTACCTTTGTCACTTTGGTCCCAGCTCTCTGCAGGTCATTCATCAGGTCTCTCCGTGTAGTTTTGGGATTTTTGCTAACTGTTCTCATGATCATTTTGACTCACGGGATGAGATCTTGCGTGGGGCCCCAGATCGAGGGAGATTATCAATGGTCTTGTCAAGTCAAGTCATATTTATTTATGTAGCGCTTTTTACAATGGAGCATTGTCTCAAAGCAACTATACAAGTTTAGATTATCTCCTAATAACTACGTCCAATCCCAAATTGAGCAAGCCTAGGGGCAACAGTGGCAAGGAAAAACTCCCTAAGTGTTATAGGAAGAAACCTTAGGAGGACCAAGACTCAAAAAGGGACCCAACCTCCTTGGGCGGCGTAGATGATAACTGTAAGAACGAAACTAAAGTCATGGAGTCATAGTTCAAATAAAATGTGAAATATGCACCTCGGCATTAAGTGGCCCGTCTATGATGGGGCTGGAGCTGATGAGCTTGTATGTCTTCCATTTTCTTACAACTGCTTCCACAGTTGATTTAGTCACACCAACCTGCTTGCCTATTGTAGATTCACTCTTCCCAGCCTGGTGCAGATCTACAATTTTCTTCCTGGTGTCCTTCGGTCTATACAGATAAGAAGGTCAAACAGGTACCATTAATACAGGTAACGAGTGGAGGGCAGAAGAGCTTCTTAAAGAAGTTGTTACAGGTCTGTAAGAGCCAGAAATCTTGCTTGTTTGTGGGTGACCCAATACTTATTTTGCAACATGATTTACAATTCAATTATTTAAAAATCCTACAATGTGATTTCCTGGATTTTTTATTCTCATTTTTTCTCTCATAGTTGAAGTGTACCTATGATGAAAATTACAGACCTCTCTCATCTTTCTAAGTAGGAGAACTTGCACAATCAGCGGCTGACTAAATACTTTTTTGCCCCACTGTATACTTGAGTATTCTGTCCTTTGCAATGAAAGAATCAAGTACAGTTTTTTTTTTTAAACATAGCCAGAATTGCTATTGGTAACTGTTACATCAAGTTATATATATATATATATATATATATATATATATATATATATATATATATATATATATATATATATATATATATATATCTATGTGTGTGTCAGGGAAAACTGGGACATATACTACTTGTGGCCACCCTGACAGAAAATGTAGGAGCATGTAGTAATTGTGAGCTAAACATATCCCTTTGTAAGCCTAAAGAGCAGTTTATCAATTAGAGTTAAGAAAAGTGCTCATGAGGTCAAGAGGTAAATGAATTGCATATTATTGATCATGATGGCCAAATCAATGCATCCGCTGGGAGCTTCATCTGGTTGTTCATGGATCAATATTCAGGCTTGCTAGAAGATTGTAGAAAATGAACTGGGGAATAACCAAGCATTTGATATCTATTAGCTCTGCATTGCATTTTATTGTTAGTGTTTTGAATGATGGATTATAATAAGCTGCTTTAATTAGTGATGCAGTTGTATATCGGGCAGATATATTATTTGCAGATATACCTTATTTTCCGGGCTATAAAGCGCACCGGGTTATAAGGCGCATTAAATGAAACAAAACTCATAAGTTCCGTCGGAAGCTCAGTTTGGTCTTTACCTGGCACAGGGCGTCTTCTTGCTTCCTCCACTTCCGTATCATTTATTCGTTAATGTTGAATTCTCTCGCAGCTGCTCTATGTCCATGTTGTACTGCGTGACTGATAGCGTTGAGTTTGAAATCCGCTTCGAGAATGAATGAATGAATGCACATACCCTAATGCTGGAGCACATACCGTATTACTCCGCGATGCTGCGCACTACGGTGGCCGTAAGCTTCGTAACTTACCAAGGCCGTGCTAAAACATTTGACAGATTTATGAGCGCCGTGTGCCATCTACAATCGGTTCTAGGTCAGAAAAGCACAACCAGAATTAATTCATACATTAGACGCACCGCATTTAAAGGCGCACTGTCGATTTTTGAGAAAGTTAAAGGATTTTAAGTGCGCCTTATGGTCTGAAAATACGGTAATTACTCTTGTTGCTGCCAGTACCAATTCAATACTAAACAAGGATTCTTACCTTCTGAAAAGTATGTTTAGAAAATAAAATGTAACATAACCATGTTTCTTTTGTGTGAGCTGCAACTTGTGTTTACAATAATCGTCATGTCGGATTTACCCATTTTGTTGCTATGGAAAATGAATTACTGATCCGATTTTTAATAGTTAAGTGTTTTAGCAGTTCATATATGGATTATAACGTGACCTTCTTGTAAATACAGAAAGGTTAAATTATCAGTTTTAATATGTCCAAAAAATGTCCTAATAATCGGGTATCATATTGGCCCAAGAAATTCAATATCAGTGCATCTGTAGTTTTAATAGTGTAATACAGCATGTTTATCATCCATGATCCTCAGGTTTTGGATTTATTTATTACAAGGTGCAGTGAAGATATGAGTACCTACAGAAAACAGTACCCAGGGGTATGGTGTTATGGCAGGCATTGGAACTTGTAGCTCCAGCTTTCAGTTGTACCTTCTTGGCTGTATCTGTGTTCTTGTAACAAACATACCAAGTACCCTTCATTCACATGCACACTTGGGCTGGTGGGAGTATAAATAGATCAGGCTCAAATTAACAACCAGGGTAGAACACACAGTAACTAGCAGCAGTAGTTGGGCTTCTCTGTTTATGGAAGGAGCTGCACAGACTAGCTGTCTAAGGACTATTAATTTAGAATGAGAGAATTGTTTCAAGTTTAGTTTGAAACTTTTAACATATGACGTAAGGCTCAGATGTTGATGATATGGGCAATGCAGCAATGCATAAAACACAAAAGGAAAGGAACGACAGTCCTGAGCGGAATAGCCCTACTCTGCTCAGTTACAGTTCTAACCAGAGCTGCACTGAAGAATTTTTGGTAAGACTCTTGCATCTGGGCATCACTGCTTAGTGTTTCGTGTTGGTTTTATTCTTTAGATTTAAGTTTTATGGATTGAACCTTAACCAGGTTCCTCATAACAGTCACACTTATGCTTTTATCCACAGATAATGCTTTCAGTTGTCATGATTTGTTGCTTTTCTGTACTGGTGCTTTTTTTTGCCAACCTGGTTACAGTATTGGCAGTCCACCATGTCTGTCCAGATGCAAAAAAAACTTTGATCTCCAGTCTGGCCATTTCCTGTGGTGTAATTCAGTGTGAAATAGTGGGAACACTTTATAAAACAGTCCAGCACATCTAGCTGTATAAATATATGTACCATTGATTATTCAACTTCTATTTGCATTTGACAAATATAGTCTTGACCTTAGAGTTTTGCTGAACAACATACTGTAGATCGAGCATAGCGACATGGGGAATCCCAGATTCCCCAGACAGTCCCAGCGTTGTCCTGGCAACAGTTATATGGTACATCTGCATTGAAGAGAGTTAGGATTCCCAAGAAGTATTGCTGTAATTATTAACCTTTATAGTTCAATTAAAACTTATTTACAACATGCTATACCTTGGTTCTTTGTATTACAGTAGGCTACTGGTTGTTTTTTCATCTGCTGCTGTTATCTTTAGAATGCATTCACATTGTCAGGGGAGGATGAGTTTCCCAGTTGTTTCTGTTTCCTCTGAAGGACTCTACCTTTTGCATCTTAGGAAAGTTGACTCATCGGGCTTGCTCAGTGAGGTTTTGACCTGGTGCCTGTAAAGCTGCTTTGTTGTAGAGCCTGTTGTTAAAAGTGCCATATACCGTATTTTTCAGACCATAAAGCGCACCGGATTATAAGACGCAATATCAATGATCGGCTGCTAACGGGTATATTTTCATACATAAAAGCGCACCGGGTTATAAGACGCATTAAATGAAACAAAACTCCTAAGTGCCGTCGGAAGCTCAGTTTGGTCTTTACCTGGCGCAGGGCGTCTTCTTGCTTCCTCCACTTCCGTACCATTGATTCGTTAATGTTGAATTCTCTCGCAGCTGCTCTATGTCCATGTTGTACTGCGTGACCGATAGCGCTGTGTTTGAAATCCGCTTCGAAAATAAATGAATGAATGCACGTACCCTAATGCTGAAGCACATACCGTATTACTCCGCTATGCTGCGCACTACGGTGGCCGTAAGCTTCGTAACTTACCAAGGTCGTGCTAAAACATTTTGACAGATTTATGAGCGCCGTGTACCATCTACAATCGGTTCTAGGTCAGAAGGTCAAGTCAAGTCAGTCAAGTCAGATTTATTTATATAGCGCTTTTTACAATGGAGCATTGTCTCAAAGCAACTTTACAGGTTTAGATTATCTCCTAATAACTACGTCCAATCTCAAATTGAGCAAGCTAGGGCGACAGTGGGCAAGGAAAAACTCCCTAGTTCTAGGAAGAAACCTTGGGAGGAAGGACCAAGACTCAAAAAGGGACCCAACCTCCTTGGGCGGCGTAGATGATAAATCTTGAGAAGGCTCAACCAGAATTAATTCATACATTAGACGCACCGCATTTAAAGGCGCACTGTCGATTTTTGAGAAAGTTAAAGGATTTTAAGTGCGTCTTATGGTCCGAAAAACGGTAAATAAAAACCGATTTAACCTAATTGCATACAGTTAGAATATCACTTAAATCCTTATGTTACATGTGTACCAACATGGTATAATACCAGCTAGATCCACAAAGCAACACCTGGATCTAGCTGGGATCCCCAGCATGCTATGTTGGCGAGCATTTTCTTCCAGTCAGCAATCTGTCAAGTTTTTGTCACCATGGTAACTCAGATGGCCGTTGACTTTTCGAAAGATGAGTGACATTTTAGTCTAACTTACCTCCTGAGGAGCCTGGTATACCATAGGCCTATATAATGGAAGCAATATATTGCCTGCTTCCTTTATAAAACCCTTGTGAGTTACTTCTTCCCAGGACTCCTACAGGTCTTGCAGTATAGAATTGATGCAATCAAAAAGAAAAATTGAACAATTTGTGTCTAGTGATTTAATAGACTGGTTGAAAACATGCTACACAGCTCAAATAACCAAAGAGTATTTTGTACTACCCCTGGCAAAAAGTCACCACATGTTTTACTTAATAGAAAATAAGCAAATCACAGATATGAAACCAAAACCTTTTTGTTTATGAGGCCTACATCAAACAGATTCAATTCAATCATTTAAAATTGTGGCATTTTTCCAGATAAAGGGATAAATCATGGAATCAGTGTTGAGGAACAAAATATGAACTCACTTTGTATTTTGCATTATGAAACATATATACCAGCACAAAGGCTAAAAGTGAAAATTTGTCTGTTGGTTGTTCTCAGTCATCTGTGCCTAAAATTTGGAAACTGGAAACAACATGGGAAAGCTATAAAAGGATAACATACAGTTAGAACAAATAAGACGTGAAAGTGTCAGGATAGAAAACTCGAAGCAATATGTGTTGAAAACATAAAATGCACAAAAGAAACCCCAAATGAAAAACCAATTGGTGGAAACGGGCATCAACTTTTGTGAGAGAACTGTAAGAATGTGTCGAAATTGTAATGGGACTTACATATAGAAAAGCCAAACGAAAAACCAGCACTAAAGCCTAAAGGGAAGAAAACAAGGATATAGAGGTTTAAAGAGGAGCAGTGATGGAGTGTGGATGATTGGATGATAGTAATGTTCAATGATGTGCCAGTGCTAAAGAGAAGCAGTAATGGAGCGGGGACGATTGGATGAAAGTGATATTCATTTATGATATGAGGTTGCATGTCAGGTAAAGAACCAGGTTAGATGGCAGTCATTACCTTTCAGTGGTGTACACTGAAATTTAGGACACTTTTCGATCATTAGAAAATAGGTTTGGAGATGATGAAGTCATTTGTCAAGATGATAATGGATAGGATAACGACTGTTTGCTGTAGACCTTATGAATACAGTAATCAATGCACAAGAAGAAGAATAGACTGGATTACTGTACACCCTCCTGTTAGACCTTGCTGTTATGCAAGAAGGACACGAGGTTACAATAAGTGATTTTCCTTACCAAAATTTAAACCAAACATTCTGCTGTCTGTTTCCCCTGTTCTGCAGTGGGTTGTGACTCAGATGTACATTTGTGCTGTGTATTTTTATACAGCAGTGCAGCATAAATTGTCCTGTCATTGCATCAGGTGTCCTTGAAGTAGAGTGTGTTGCAGTGATGAGAGCGCTTCAGACAGCCAACAACGTAAATTCATTTGTCATTTGCCAGAGTCTGTCAGCATAGCAGATAGTTTTGGTGGTACCACAGCACCAGGGTTCAGTCCTCGCCTTTGGTTAAAATCTATGTGGTGTTTGCTGTGTTGTTTACAAATGTGTTTGGGTTTTCTGTAGGTAATTCAGTGTCCTATCACATCACAAAGACTTTTTATTAGGTAGATTTGCTACTCTAAATTACTTATAGGTAGAGGTTGGCAAAATATTGCCCACCTCTACCCATAAGTAATTGAGTGGCAAATCTACCTATTGAAAAAAGGAAGAGCATATGTGGACCCTGAGGTGCCTGGACCATGCCCTTCAAAAACGAAATCAGCAATGGCAGAGCTCTTTGGTGATTTTTTTTAACCCCAGGAAAGCAAGCTTGGAACATGGCTTGCTTTGCTGGGGTTAAAAAAAATCATAGTCCAGGCACCTCAGGGTCTACACACTCTTCTGAAGGATTTGTCTCCATCTTTTCTCTAGCTTTGCACTATAGAGATACATTATGGAAACTATATATTATTTATTATATTTGAGTTTCTATTTCCTCACATTAACAAAACCAGCATCAAGCTGACCTGTTTCTGATGCTTAAAGTCTCTGTGGTGAGATCATATGCTCTTTCCATACTTACGGTATCTACATGGAGCACAGAACCTATTACACAATCTGCCACTAGATGTCGCATGTGTACAACTACAGCATACCTGAATTGTTGGTCTAGAACTGCTGCTGGCTCTGTGCAGATGACTGCATCTCAGTAGCACCTGTTTATGAACAGCTTAGTAAAGTCTTTTTTTTATCTTAATGTATTTGATTCACAGCTCATATTGTATCAAAACCCCTGTATAAAAAAAATGAATATTACTATGTGTATTGTGACACCCCTACTAAGTATGGGGTAATATTTGAATATTAGTTTAAGAATCTGGCGCTACTGATGCATTTTGTATGCGATCACATGTATCATGATAGATAACGTGTGTTGTGAAAATGTCTTTCATTATTGTGATATAATTTTTTACCATATTGCCCACCCATACTTGTGTGTTGCACTGTGATGGATTTTGGCCAGAGTTCAGGGCCCTTGGTCAGGGTGAAATGCTTACTTAAGATAAATGAATTAATGATTATTATCTGTATTTGCACCTGCCGACATGTGAACTGATGAACTGCACGTCTTGTTCTACTTTTAAGTTGACCTATATATAATATAATCCATAGCATCATAATACATACCAGAGAATGCCGTGCGAGATTTTAGAAGATTAAGCCAATTCGTTAATGTCAGGAAGGTGTGTCTTGTGGTGTAGCTATAATGTGTACGTGTTCTGATCAGTGTGGCGTTGTGTGGTTTAATTTAGATCTACATGTAAAATGTACAGCTTCAATGTCACCCTTCGTAAACTAATTCTCCAATGGCATGTCCTCAAATGCATACTATGTCCCTATGCTACATTAGTACACCAGAAGTGGTGCCATCATTATTTTTACATACTGTGTGTGGTATGTAGTTGGGGAAATAGTTTGTGCCTAATCTCAAATTCATGGCAACAAATAAACCTCTATGTTGTAGGTTAGACTAATGCACAGTTAATATTTTGGAGGTGTGCACGTTAGCTCTTCTGCAAGCCTCTTGTATAAGAACAGGAGAGTGGTGTGTTCGATTCATGGAGCTCCTGCTTCCACAGAATATAAAAAGGTATTGAACTGAAATAAACTGTGACTCGTACTATAAATGCAGTTTGGCCGATGCAACTGCTGTCTGGATGCATTGTGTGCTGCCTCAAAACAAATTTTAAATGTATATCTATGCAAAAGTATATATTACCAAGTATCATGATGGAATAACAGTTAAGGACTATTATAAGCAAGTGATGTTATAATTGCGTATATACATGTCGTGTATGTAATAGAAAATTCCTTTAGTAAATTCCAAAGAGTTCAACTTTTGTCTCGACAGTCCACAGAATGTTTTCCCAAAGTCTTGGGAATCATCAAGATGTGTTCTGGCAAAATTGAGACGAGCTTTAATGTTCTTTTTGCTCAGCATTTGTTTTTGTCTTGGAACTCTGCCCTGCAGGCCATTTTTGCCCAGTCTCTTTGTTATGGTCGAGGCATGAACACTGACCTTAACTGAGGCAAGTGAGGTCTGCAGTTCTTTGGATGTTGTTGTGGGGCTTTTGTGACCTCTTGGATGAGTCGTTGCTGCGCTGTTGGGGTAATTTTGGTCGGCCGGCCACTCCTGGGAAGGTTCACCACTGTTCCACTGTTCCATTTGTGGATAATGGCTCTCACTGTGGTTTGCTGGAGTCCCAAAGCTTTAGAAATGGCTTTATAACCCTTCCCAGACTGATAGATCTCAATTACTTTCTTTCTCAATTGTTCCTGAATTTCTTTGGATCTCGGCATGATGTAGGTTTGGATTTTTTTCTCCCTTAATAATAAACACTTTAATTTAAAAACTGCATTTTGTGTTTACTTGTGTTGTCTTTGACTAATATAATATTTAAATTGGTTTGATGTTCTGAAACACTTAAGTGTGACAAACATGCAAAGAAATAGTAAATCAGGAAGGGGGCAAACACTTTTTCACACCACTGTATATGTACCATTTGTTTATATTTGTTTATATTCTATATATTATTATATTATATTATATTATATATTTTTAGATTTTTTAAAAATATGTTTTATGTTTAGCTTATGAAATAAAAAATGTATTTGCTTATGCAAAAAAAAAAAAACATATTTAAACTATTACTATAAACATATTAATTAAGTAACTTAGTGAATTCTTACATATAAAGTCTAGGCTGCTCAAGGAGTTTGGATTCTTTTGAGTCTTAGTCCTCCCAAGGTTTCTTCCTTATAACATTTAGGGAAATGTTATGAAATCCTTGACACTGTTGCCCTTGGCTCAGGTAAGACTGTGGTGCTTTAAACAATGGTCTGTCATAAAAATGCACTATATAAATACATTTTGATTTGATATAAAGCAGTTTTTGATATAAATCCAGCCAGTGCATCCCAGAATAGTTTTGAATATTGTTTGTCCTTTGTAACCACAAGCTTCAGTGTGATGATGGGATTTCCAGAAATAGCTTGTTATTTTAATTGCTCTGTGGTGTATGGTGATCTGTCCTGCAGGGACGGTGGTAGTTCTCAAGATACCGTGGTAACAAGTTTATATCGCGTATGCATGTAAGTGCTCAGAATCTTGGCAGTTGCATGCAGTGACTATGACAGTGCACAAAACCCCTTGGACACACAAACCTAGTCTTTAGGTGACCCCAGTCTTGTTGGACAACGATATCATGTGTCATGTTTATAACTTTGATTACTCTCTCCCAGTACTCCCAGCTTGAAGCAGCTTGTACCAGCTAGATGCTTTATCTCTGGTTGGCACCATACAATTTTCTGTTTTGAAAGTGGTTTCTGTGGGAAGATGGAAGGATAGTGAACAACAGACTTGTATAGTGTCTCCAGATTGGAAACCTTAGTTCTGAAGATTTTTCCCAATTGCTTTCATAAAGAGCTCACAAAAAATTAACCAAGGATTTAACCACTGTCTTAACTGTCATATTTGGCATATTATTTTTAACTGGGTGCAAAACTATTGGTGCACCTATTGCTTGTGGGATTCTGTTTTGGCATACCTCCTGCTTTTCCTAATTAAATTTACGTAAATACCATGGGTATTTAAGTCTGGTGATTTTGTTTACAGGTCAAAAGTGTCTCAGGTTTTGCATTACAGATGTCCTTTTTCCATACCATTTCACCTCTCTGTACCCATTCAATGCAACCCTACATTATATGGCCAAAAGTATGCAAACACCCTTTGTATGTAGTGAATTCTGTTATTGCAGACACTAATTACCTGCTTCCTCAGCCGCTAGAGAGCGGTCGGCGTGTGCTTGTTGTTGCCATATGCAGGCTTGCGTTGCGGTGTCTTTATTCCAAATGACATGGGTGGTAAACAGTATTGTTTGTCTCTATGTGAATGTGCATGTGTGAAACTTGAAACGAAGACAGAGGAGTTTGTTGTGCTGAAAAGTGAAAGAGATGTTATGAAAGACAACTGATAGTTTGAAGTTTGAAGTGGAGAAGAACTTTTTCCAGAAGTTGTGTACAGATTACCGGCACCCTTGCTAAGAAGCATAAAGTACGAATTGGTTTCTGGCACCAAGAGCTACTGACAGTTTTAAAGAGATCTGGTGACTCTCTAGTGAAAATGCTTTTATTTGGCTTTTTTTTAATTTCATACAATACACATTTTCTTTTCTTTCGAAGTTTGTTTAGGTCATTAAATGAAATTAAATGCAATTAAATTTTTTTATTAGTAGTATAAATAAATAAGTGCTATCTTAAATTGAAAATGAGACGCAGTTTGTCAAATACATTTTTGTATCAGTTGTGTGTGAAAAGAGCTATACAGATCTTAACATCCCAAATCCCTTCAGTTTCCAAATACTATACAAATATCTTTAAACTATACAAATATATTTATACAAATACCTTTAAACAACCCAAATTCCTTCATTTCCCTGACCCCATTACCCCCATAATGAGAAAGATATGCGGTATATAATGATTGCATATAATGATGCAATGACATTATTAGATATGCATACAGGGAACGCACGTGATACCTCTGTGATTACATTGTGACATTCACACGATGCAAATCATGACATTTTTGGACCGCAGTGCATTGTTACACCCCTAGCACTCTACAAAAGTGCCTACTCTATAAGTGAAATCATTCCTTCATTCACTTCTTCATCTGCTTAACCCTGGACAGGGTTGCGGGAAAGCGAGTTTCTATCCGGCAGCATAGAGCACAAGGCGGGAACAACCCTAGACAGGGCACCAATCCATCATAGGGCACATACACTCATATACACACACACACACTAGGGGCACTTTAGCATAATCAGTTAACCTAATGCATGTCTTTGGACTGCGGGAGGCAACTGGAGTACCCAGAATAAACCCATCACTCCACCTGGGATCGAACCCAGGACCATCTCACTGTGAGGTGACAGTGCTACCCACCGAGCCACCATGCTGCCCTAAGTGAAATTAAAATATCAAATTAAGATTACATTTAAGATCTGTAAATATGCAGCAGTTTAGTCTAATACAAATCTAAAGCGAGAATACAGTCCACACCAGACTGTTACAGGCTGTAAATAGGCAGTTGTTGTGAGCTGAAGCAGAACTTAAGGTTAAAGAGCACTGCCTGTATTGCTTTGAATGTGTTCTTTCCCTGGAGAGATAAGTGGGTGTTATCCTAGAATCCTTCTGTGTGTAGCATGCCCTGCAGGGAGTGTTCATGTTTGTGAGGTAGACATTTGGCGCCTATAGTCACCCCTGAGGTAGCAGTACTACCAACCCAGGGCAGGTTTCATCATCCTCAGGTTTCAAGCATTTGGAGTGGGAGGCTTTCTTAATCTACATCAAGACATCTCTAAACTGACAGTGTACATACAAAGAGAATGTGCATTTTAATTTGTGAGCAGTGGAAATGGCCCTCAACATGTGGTTCCTGGATATAAGAAGACCAACAAACACATAGCCACTGCCTTACTTAATACTCTCATGGAGTGGTTGCATTGTGCTTCTGTCATTTTGTGAGACAATCTAGCAGTTGTGTGTATGTGTGTATATGTGTATGTGTGTGTATATATATATATATATATATATACTGCCTTGCCAAAGAAAGTTACACACTATAGTATTTTGTTGGACCATCTTTAGCTTCGATTGCTGCACACATTCGCTGTGGCATCATTTCCACAAGCTTCTACAATGTCAGAACATTTATTTCTGTCCAGAGTTGCATAAATTTTTCCCCAAGATCTTGTACTGATGATGGGAGATTGGGACCACTGCACAAAGTCTTCTCCAGCACATCCCAAGATTCTCAATGGGGTTCAGGTCTGGACTCTGTGGTGGCCAATCCATGGCTCATGCTCCCTGAACCACTCTTTCACAATTTGACCCTTCTGAAACAGATGAACGTATTTTCCACAACCACTGGATGTGTCTTCGATACTCACTACTCAGCTACTCACTGCATCAGTTAGGGTTAAATAAGTTGTTGCCAGCTGAAACATAATCACCAGTGCAGTAATTATCTGATGGGAGACTTAAAAAAAAACAACAATAACTATTTGCTTAGTTAAGTCCAGGCGGTGACCTTTTTTTTGGACAGGCAGAGCGTGTGTGTGTGTGTGTGTGTGTGTGTGTGTGTATGTATAACTGTGATCAAAGTAGTCTGCCATGTACTTCCATCCATAAACAAGCAATACCTTTTCATTAACACTGTGCCTGAAGTAAGATTATGCGTAATGGATTCATGTGTTTAGCATATAAGTGTCTACATCGGCTGTAAAGTATTGGGATGTTCAACTTATCACAGAGCAGTGATTTTATGAATGAGGCCTCACTGTGGTTGTATATATACTAATAATAAGTGCAGAATCTAGGTGTTAAACAGTGTAGTGCCATTATATGAAACCCCGCTGAGTCATGAGTTGAAGAGATACAATAACCCATTTGCAACAAAGTTGATATCTTTTATGTTATCTCTTACAAATAAACACTGTGACAGGCATGGAAAATTGTTAACCAACATTCAAACAGAGGTGTATTAAAATAATTCAGCTAAATTCACAGTTGTTTTATTTCTCTGTTTTCCAGTCGGACAGTAACACCAGCTTCCTACGGGCTGCAAGAGCGGGGAACATCGATAAGGTCCTGGAGTACCTAAAGGGTGGTGTGGATATTGGCACATGCAATCAGGTCTGGTTTCGCACTATTACGCAAATGCATTCAGACTAGATGAATTCACTTGGGTGACACAACATTGAGTTACAAGCTAATATTAGACACAACATTGTATTACCTGCTTGAATTCCTAGCCTTGGCTCAATAAGTAATTTTGCTTGAGGGATAATGTCACACTCATCAGTTCATGGCAGTCCATCCTAAATGACATGTGACCTTAGCAGCACTGATTGATCAAGAAGCCTCATTGGTTTCTTTGTCTTCATTCAATCAATAGCAGGCTGTGATTTGGGCACTTGTTTTTTATCTGTTGCACTGAAACCTATCAATATTAAACTAGCTCACAACTATGTTAATATATAGAACATGATCATATCTCCATATACAGTTCTCTCCAGACGTATTGGTACCAGTGGTGCAGATGAGTAAAATGAGTCATAAGAAATGCACCTTTTGGATCTCACACTGAAAAAATGAAAAACAAATCCAACCTTGATTTGAAGTAAATTAAACTTGAGATACAAATCCCTCTAGGAGTCATTATTTTTAACAAAACCACATACCTCAATTATTGACACTTCTACATTTAATACTATGCACATCCTCCTAGGGCTGCAACAACGAATCGATAAAATCGATAATAATTGATTATTAAAAGCGTCGACAACGAATTTCATTATCGATTCGTTGTGTTGCATGATTTGTGTGTCCCCCGCCTTATCATATCTGCTTACGTTACTTGCGGCACTTGCGGTCAGCGCTGGAAAAAAAACACGAGTGATTGAACAGAGCGAGGCGCGGAATCTTCAAAACAAGTTAGCATTAAGGCTATGTCCACACGTACACGGGTATTTTCTAAAACGGGGTTTTTCAAATTCGTTTATAAAAAACATCCCGTCCACACAACCACTTTTTAAACAAAAAACTTCGTCCACATGAAAACACACAAACACACAGGGTCGCTGTCAAGAGCAGTGCCAAACCAGCAGTCCTATATGCCGGCGAAGCAGCTCACTCAACGACAACAGCAACGTCCTATGCATACGAACATTTTCTCGCCATTGTTCTTTAACAACCACTTCGTTTTGAAAGCTGTCCGATCGGGTCTTGTTCAAAACCGGCGACGCTGGGGGCGGGAACTGCTTCGTGGGTGTGATGGATATAGTAGTGACCTCCGTAGCTCATTCTGACGCCTCTGTTCTTCAGCGTAATGAAAAAGTAATAGCTGTAAATGTATTTGTAGATTTGTAACAAGTTCGGTCAGCAGTGTTACAGCTGGCACTATTTTGGCTACGTCCGCTATTGCACAAAATCGCCTCGTGTAAACCAAGGAGATAACGGCGCACAAAGTGACGTTACAAGCAGTCCACACGGCAACGCTAAAAACGGAGTTTCTGAAAATCTTCACCCTGGAAGGAGTTTTGCAAAAAAAAAGTACGTTTTCAGTGACCTAAAACGCCGTTTTCGTGTGGACGAACGGTCAAAACGCATAGAAAAAGCTACGTTTTTAAAAATACCCGTGTTCGTGTGGACAGGGCCATAGTCTCTAAAAAGAGAGCCGGCTTTAGCCAGGAGCATGTTGACATGATAACATTTTTGGATTGCAATGCAAAGTTCCTAAAGAAAGGGAGTGAATGAGTTTGTATGTAGTGTTTGCATCAGAGATGCACTTATTTTTCTTTATTATTTAATTTGTTATTTTAATGTATTAATGAATTTAATTTATTATTATTCATTTATTGTAAGCACTTATTTGCTCTGTTATTTAATGTTATATTTCTGAATAAAGACATGGAAAGTTTTTTTTTTGATTCATCGATTAATCGAAAAAATAATCGACCGATTAATCGATTATTAAAATAATCGTTAGTTGCAGCCCTACATCCTCCCTTTGCCAACAAAGCAGCACATAATTCTTGTAACACCTTGTATGGTTGGAGAACACAGAGCATGGAATTTGAGACCGTTCCTCTATGATGAACATCTGATTTACATTTCTATTGACATTTATCTCCAGATCATCCATGGTTCTAATTCCTCTCTTTTGTACGCTCCTCTTTGGCTCACCACAGGTATCCTATAGGTTTTAGATCAGTGAACTGAGCTGGCCATGGCAGAAGCTTGATTATGCATAATATGTTGGATCATTGTCCTGCTGGAAGATGCACTGATGACCAATTTTTAGTTTGTTTTTTTTGAGGCAGACAGATTTTGATTTAAAATGTCCTGGTATTTAAAATAGTCCATTATGCCATGTACCCTATTGAGGTTTCCGGGGTCTTTGAAGGAAAAACCATCAAACAGCCCCACAACATCACACAACCTCCACCATACTTAACTCAGTAACAGTGCCAGCATGCCATCTTCGTCTTATCCACTTGTGTTTGACCATTGACACTGGAAAACCAAAATGTACCTAAACAGGATACCTGAATTATACAGTAGGTCCTCAAGCCCTGGCTTTGTGGTCGCCATACGGACAAGGCTGCATCACTAAACTAGTTGCTAAGTTACAGCTCTGTTGTGGAATTGAAGAGGAAAGTGAGTTTTTAATTTTAGTCACCCACTCTTCCAGTTTGTGTTAAAGTGTGTGTGGTCAACAGTGATGAAGGCAGCACTAGGATCCATTAAAGCTAACATTCAGCATTGTTTGTTACCTTTCTGAAGGCAGGTTTATCAATGTGTTATGACTGAAAACCAGACTGGAAATCGTCCTAATGTCCATTAAAGTAGTCAGATTATCATTTATTTATATCAGCAGCTATTCACTAAATCCCATCAGTATTTCCAATGTGTATGAAGTCCATGACATTTGTAGTAGAAGAGGAGTGTGTGTGTGTGTATGCATGCGTGCCTGCGTGTATGTAGACGTGCGCTTGGTGGAAGTGCAGAACAAAGGCTTTGTCCCCCACCCCTCTTGTAGAAGAACAAAGTGGAAACACTCAGATGTACTGGGCCTGTGTGCAGGCGAGTTAATCCTGCACACAAAGGCGGGTTAAATATGAACAGACAGGATGTTAAAAAGGGAAACTGACACGTGACGTGATAATCCAGGGGAAAGGGATAATCAATTTAACAATCGATTTAAAAAGAGGGGTTTTAAAAAATAAGGGCTTGTCACTCAATTCTGGCCAGATAATCTCAGAAAGAAAATAACACTAATGGAAAGCCAGCATTATTGGTTTCTGAGTAGTGTTGTAGAATGAAATAATATGGGGAAACTGCCATGTTGGTATCACATTCTGAGGATTCAAAGAAATGTGAGGAAATCTTTTATCTACTGCTTTACAATAATTTTAACAGTTCACATTTAAAACAAGTTCAAATACTTAATAAAATGTGCAACTCAAACTAAAAGTAAAACCTAAACTTATGACTTATTAGGGCCAAGATGCCAGTCTTACTTTGAATGAGAGAGTGTGTGCATCGCGATTTGGTGGACATCTTCTTGGTGAATTATTGAGGATGAATTCATGTCCTGTCATGGTTTTGATCCTGAGAAATGCTCCGTCTCAGCGGGTCATTACAGGTCGACTTCTTCCCATGTGTACAAAGGCTTTTTGGCTACCTCCTTCTCCTGTATCAGCTGCTAGATGGGCAGCTGAATTACTTGCTAGCGTTTGAAAGAAAGTAAATATATTCAATGGTGAAGTAGCTCAGTCTTGATGCACAGGGACACATGAAGAGACACAGCAGTTTCCTTAAAGGTGACGTATTAAACCCCCTTTTCACAAGATAACACACTCCCCTGGGGTCTTCATGACATGTCTGTGACATGCAGTCCATCCATCGCCACAGCACCATTCTCACCTTGTCTAAAAAGTTCATTTCAGAATGACATGGTTTTGAATCCATGTTCCTTTAAATAATAAAGAGCCACTGCTTACTCCCTTAGTGAGTGTGATTACATGCACTTAATGATCTGATCATAGTCAGATTTCTGCAGTTATCTGATTATTTAAGTGGTCATGTACTGTAAGTATTTGGTTTTTCTGCAAAGGGGACAGGACGACTGATCCGTGTTACGGGATCCATCAGTGAGAGCATTGAAGATGGAACGTGGCTGGGTCTTCCAGCATGACAATGATCCCAAACACACCGCTCGGGCAATGAAGGAGTGACTCTGTAAAAAGCATTTCAAGGTCCTGGAGTGGCCTAGCCAGTCTCCAGACCTCAGCCCCATTTACAATTTGTAGAGGGAGTTGAAGGTCCGTGTTGCTCCAAAACATCACTGCTCTAGAGGAGATCTGCATGGAGGAATGGGCCAAAATACCAGCTACAGTGTGTGCGAACCTGGTGAAGACTTACAGGAAACGTTTGACCTCTGTCATTGCCAACAAAGGTTATGTTACAAAGTATTGAGTTGAACTTTTGTTATTGATCAACAGCAATAACACATTGGAAACATCTTACATTCTCATTTTATCTTGCATTCAACTACAAAACTAATATTTTTACTATTATTGTCAATTCTGCAAATCGACAATACCTCTATCTCAGCTGTTAGTCTTAGTGTTAGCTGTTTGTGCCAATGCAGAGATACCAAAAACCCACACAGCCCCTTATGCCCCCTTATGAACCCTTTAAAAGATATTTCTTTTTAGCCCTTCCCTTGAGTTTCTGGGTCCATGGAGAGATTAGACCAAGCAGTTTTATACACAGATTGTGGATGGGGTACAGGTAATGTCCCCCCCTCCCATGCGTAATGGAAGTGGGTGGCAACACCAATCCAGTTGTGGCCTTGTGGAACCTTTACAGCTTTATAAATGATTGAAATGGATTTGTTCAGTATGGCTGCATCCAAGTTGCTCTTTTTAGGAGGGGTTTAATTACTGCAGCTTTCACAGGAGCAGGGAAGTGCCTGGTAAGTGGTGAGACATTCACTGTTTGCAGTAAGTCGGCTGCTAGGCTTTCTTTTTTTAAAACCAGTGGTTTCAGTAGAAATTTTGAAGTGCTGACCTATTCGAGTTGCTAATAACTAGTCCTAAACTAAGCAATGTTATAGCTAGCTGTCTGAACTAGCAATGTTTTCAAAATACTATTTACAAAAGATAACCGGGTTAAGCTTTCAGCTGGTATGTTGCTACATGCTGCTATTACATTACTTAACACACGTTAACATTCAGTGCTGGCATACAACAGTAGAGCTACTTTTTGTTCAAAATTTGCTGCTCTTAAATATGCTACTTTATTATTTGACAAATGCTAATTTTAGCATTAAAATAAAATGTATAATGCTTTATGTAGACTGTAGCATAACCCCTTTTTGCTAATGTTTCTCATGGTAACATTGCTTGTTTTTGTTTTCCTTCAGAATTGCAAAGGGTATCTGCTGTATCATTGTAGACAGTTACATGGTGTTGTATTTTATTCCATCGTGTCATTACATCTCTATTAATATATCAGGGTATGTGGCCTGTGAGAACAGATAGTTTGTTGCAAACTGCACCATAGAAACCAAGTGTAGTAAACACCTGTTACATGCCAGATTCAGACTGGGGTGTTGGGTGTCGTCTTCCCAGTCGCTGTTCTGGATTAACCAACAATTACTCTAAATGCACTAATTGAAACAATTCCACCCAAAATGTAATTGGAATGCAGTATGTAGCATAACAACTGAGTCGTGAGTTAAAATCACATACATTTTTGGTTTTGTGCATGCTGGACATTGCATTCATGTTTTTGTCTGTTTACTATGTGGGTGGTACCCTTGGCCTGGCCAGACATTTGAAACACTAGACTCATGACCTATGTGGAGCATTAATTCAGTCTCTAGTGAGTTAATGGTTTATGCTGCACTACACAGGCTTATTCTGCTAAGCACTCGCACAGTTGAGAAAGAAATGGTAATCATAAACTAATCAATAGTATGTGTAGTAAAATGGACAAAGAAATACAGGACTGACCCTGCTAGCATCCTGCTGTCAACTCCTTAAAACTGTCATCTGTAACAGCAGGGCTCCAGACTAACTTTTTTCAGAACATTCCCAGAATATTTTTTACAGATTTTTAACATTACTGTTGCATTTGTCTATGTATTTTTATACTGCCATAATGTCATCAGCTGTCATCAACATGACTTAGAAACAGGAACTGGACAGAAACAAGGCTCAATAAATAAAAGCAAATACCGACCGGGTTTCCTCATAGACTTGCGATAAAAAAGAGTGTTTTCTGAAGATACTACTTTCTTGCAAGCAGCATTTTAGTGTCTCTGTGTTATTAAATCAAAGTAAATATTTTTCAAGTGGGCATTTCTTGGACAGCGAACCTCTTTAAGACATATCACTGGCTTTAATTATGTCAGTGGATCTGAGAATCCCTTGAACTTTCAGCCAGGACATGCTTCCTGGAGAACATTGTGCCAGTGAGCAAACCCCACTGAAAGGAAAAGAAGCTAATGCTAACTACTCCCCCTAGTTCTTATAATGTCTACATGGCAATAATATCACAGCCATCCAAATAGACACCAAGGATTTGACTACTTTTACTAATGAAGGGAATAAAGCACACATAACTGGGAGGTAAGCCAATGATGTAGGTTGGGAGGATGGTACAAAGCGAACCGAAAACAAAAACACGCAAGTCCAAGGTGCAATTTCCGCAATGTGAAGAGGAGCAAGTGATCATATAACAAAGACGTATGCAAACCTCATATAACTAAAAATTTATTTTTTTAAAATATATGCAATTTATGCTCTAGAAAAGTCATACACGGATGTTTCGCTCAGATAACATTCTGGTGTCTCTGTTGCCTAAATGAACAGATGATTGAGCACACATGATAATCATGTTGAGAGAATAAGGTAATCACTTTTTTTGAGCAGGCACTGTGCATCAAATGCTTTGTACTGGCGTGATGCTGCTGCTGTATGAATCTAGGACAGAGTGGGGGTGCAAGAAAGGCATGGATTGAGTGTTTCTGAATGTTGCCACGCCAGTAAAACACTGCTCTCAAAGGACTGCTGTAAATCAGGAACATTAATTTTCTCACTGCTGATGGTTAACATACATGAATTAACACAGAAGACATGGCGCTCCAGGTCAGAGATTAGCAGACGCCCTTATCTAGAGCGACTTACAATTGATACAATCTTACAATCCAAGCAATTGTGGGTTAAGGGCCTTGCTCAAGGACCCAACAGTGGCAGCTTGGCAGAGGTGGGATTCGAACCTTCTGGTCCAGAGTCCAGTACCTTAACCGCTAGGCTACCACAGTCCCTACCACAGTGTATCATTTGATTTGTGCAGAATCACAGTTTGCTGGGGTTCAGGATTGTACACTGGATGACAGTAGCAGTGTTTCAACATGGCACATATGAACTTGGAGTACCTATAAAGTAATATCATCATTTTCTTTTCGTCTAAGCAGCACTGGACACAATGGATGTTATACTTAGCTGTTTATCATAGAAGCATACATGTGGTTTGAGGATCAGTAGAGGAATTCTGCACTTCATCTCTAAATGTATTTTTTATTTTATATTTAATCACCTTTGCCTATTGACACATTCTACACAACTGACTTTGCATATACGCAATGTTGCTTTACCCTTCCACCAATCTACATTCAGCTTTATAACCAAAAGAGGCTTTTTTACATGTTGATTCGATTAGAATTCATCATCATGATAGATGTAAACCTCGATTCAATATAATAACCTCTTTAAATTAATTTGATTATTTGATTGAGTTGAACAGCTATGTGAATCACATGTAGAATATGTGAAGCTGTCATAGTTTTTCTTTTGTTGTCAGCAAAGTGAACTTGACCATGGCTTTTCTCATTACTGTATCTGAGCTTTGCAAATGCAGTGCAATGGTTTGGAGGTATTATTACATACAAAATTTTAAAGGGTGTCTAACCCAGTGGAAAAAAACAACAGCATTTGTGTTTTGGTTGCTTGTATGTTGGTCAAAATGTAAGCCGGTGCAAATTCAATGTTCCATGTTAGCCCAAGGTGGTTTAAACTGCTGGTCATGTTGGTTTTTATAGCAGGCAAAACAGATCATCTGATTGTAAATTTAAATGAATCAAATAAATACAGTCAACCTGAAGAGATTCTTGATTTAAAAATGTTTTTACCATTACGGTCTGTCAGAAGGTTATCATACAAACTTATTGAGAGCTAATTAGCTAATTCTGCTATGGAAGAATGGTTTTCACCATTTTAGCCATGAAATGGAACCATTGCTAATGAAGGACTACTAGATTTTACTACAAGTAATAATAATTTGCTGTAATATTTCATATGGATATAGGCTTACTGTACCTATTGCTATCTCACAATAATACTTCTATAGAATATACTCCTATACAGTGGGGGACAACAGTCACAGACCATTAGTGAAAATGATTCTGTTTTGCATTTTCCTCAAATTTAATACAATGTTCATTATTGCAAATTATATAATCAGCATAACAATTTCAACAAAATGAAAAATTTCACAATAAAGTGCATTTATTTCAGAGTAGAGCAGGGAACTGAGAGATGCTGTGAGAAGCGCATTTAACTCTGGTGGCTGCGTTGCAAACACGCAGGAGTTTTTTTTCCGACCGGCCCTCTTGTTTCTCTGGGGTGCTGAGTTGCAAACAAGCAGTACTTCGAACTCCGCTTGTTTCTCCCCCCATGGTACGTCACCTTTCTACCAAAAATAGAAAATAATTCTCAGATAGAAGCTAATCTGTAACTGTCCCGTGAGCCACGACAGCTAATGTATTTGGCAAATATATGGTTAAGTAGATTGATAAACTTAATAAGAAAGATACTATTTTACATTTACAGTATTTAGCAGACGCCCTTATCCAGAGCGACTTACAATTGGTACAGTCTTACAATCCAAGCAATTGTGGGTTAAGGGCCTTGCTCAAGGACCCAACAGTGGCAGCTTGGCAGAGGTGGGATTTGAACCCTGGACCTTCTGGGCCAGAGTCCAGGCTACCACCGTTAGGCTACCACAGTCCACATACTATCCTTATCGGACCACATATGTATATGAGAACAAATGTGGTATGAATGGATAATTTAATTAGTATTTAATTCAGTTAGTATTTGATATGTTATCCTATTTTGCTGTGATAACATCGTGAACTCAAGCTAGTATGGACTCCACAGGTTTTTTGCTAAATCTGATAATCCATGTTGATTTCACAATATTCTAAAGAGCATCTTTTGATATGTTTGATGGGGTTTATGCCACATGACTGTGGAGGAAAAACCATGACAGTCAACACACTTTGATGTTATTTGGTCTTCATGTAATTGTTGCAAAGCTTTTAGGGGTGTGTTTTGGTTCATTATCACCTGCAGTAAGAATCCTTCTCCACAAAGATCCAAACAAGCATTTTCACTAGGTCTCAGACTTTGACCCCTCTGTGTTTCTTTCTTTCTTTTTTTCTGTATCTACTAATTTCAAAAAATGATATCTCAGATTGGAGCTCATCTCTTTTTATTATGTTACAGGTTAATTGCTATATTCTGTTTGCTTGTTAGCTATAATCATTATTGGTTCAGAAATTAGGCCACAAACTATGGCTGGAAGACATTAATGAATATCCATATTACTATACGCTTTATCATTTGGGAGGGGGTTACCAGATATTTCTGTATGCTGCCAGTTTTATTAATATCTTCAACGACCTCTTCCCAACCTTCTGGCCCCTCTCTGTCCCAGAGTGACGTGGCATAAATGGGATCATGTGCATCTCTTTTGATATTTAACTCCCTTGTATGTGCATTAGCGGTGTGTCTTCAGCCAGGAAAGACATTATTGAATGGATGACAAGGTAGACCCGTATCTCACTGTTTTGCTTGCATGACATTTTACTTTTTCATATGCCTGGGCTGATCTTTTGCTCTTGTGTACTTTGTTTCTGTACAGAATGGACTTAATGCTCTGCACCTGGCAGCTAAAGAGGGACATGAGGATCTTGTCCAGGAGCTGCTGGACAGAGGAGCATCAGTGGATTCTGCAACCAAGGTAAGATGTGGTGTTTGAAAATCTACAGGGCTGAACATTGTACATGCCTAGATTGGTCCTGGTAGCTGAAAAGTAAAATTATGTAGTCTGTAGTAGCGAGAGCTGGTAGCCAAATGAAATCATGTTTATTGCTCACAAGCTAGCTTTTGGTGTCAAGTGTCATGTGAGCATTACGCCAGTGGAGTGAAATGGACCTGAGCTGTATACCACAGTTATAATGGTATCTTAATAGTTCTGAGACTTAAAGAGAGGAAAATATCTTGTTTTAGTGATACACACGGAAGAACTTCTAATTAACACTCAGTCTACCTAAATGTGCATGCCTTCATATTCAGAATGTTCCTCTCTTAAATTGTCATAAGACACATGTATTTATAAACCACACTGCATAAACAGACCACATGCAGTGTTTATCATTTATTGTTTTAGTAAAAAAAATAATTAAGCCTTATCAACTAAAACTTCTAGGAGCAAATTTGAAATTAAAACCTCACCTCACCAGAGGCAGGATACGAACCAGAGCTCTACTGTACGACCACGGCCGACCTCGCGTACATTCCGAAGTTGTATTTGGTTTCCTGGCACCGCAACACAGGCATCACTGAGGTCTTGGTGTCTTGCTACTATATAGAGGGGACCATGGAGACATGCCCCTTGTAACCAGAACCCATGAACCTGACTGTTTATCACCTTGGTTCATATATGAGCCAATTTCTACTTTATATTTCAGAGTATATTTCAAATTCTTATTTGGGTAGATTTTTTCAAGCCCATAGCAAATACATGCGATTTTAATTGAGTGTTGTTTATAAAATTTCTGTAGCGATGTATAATATTTTTAATTAGAATCTATAATATTTGCCTGCACCTTCTGTAGAAGGGTAGCCCTAGGGCATTGTGTTCTCTGTGTGTGCGCGAGACTTTATATCGGAAGAAAGGAAGGAAAGCAGTGAATGCTACTGAAGGCTAAAAAAGAAAGCAAAAAGACTTAGAAAGAAAGCAGAAGAGACAGAAAACTAGTTAGTAAAACTGAAAGTCCAAAACATAGACTTTGCACGACCAAAGTAGGGAAGTAGACTGATAGGAAAGTAAAAATAGATGGGATTATAAAGGGAGAGAATGGTGATTAAAGAGCAATTCAGTTAAGATGCTATAACCATGTTAAACCATGTTCCGAAGAGAGTTAAAAAGGAAAATAAAGATTTTAGGTGAGCTTGGGAGACTGGGGGAAACCCATCTCAGCCTGAGTTTGTTGAGAGTTGGAGTTTCATTTTGTTTGTGGACACCATTTTGTGTTTGTAGCTGCCATTTTGGGTTCATCTCTTTGTCTGGTTTCCCTCCAGTTTTTGTCATTACATCACATAGCCGAACTTGCATTGGGTGTTACTACAGCCTCTCTGTAGCAGTGCATGCTTTGAGGTCCTGAGATCCTGTAATCAAACCCCACTCAAAGTGCACTAGAAATAAACACGCAATCACGATCTGCCCCTCTCTCTCTTGTCTTTTGGTTACAAAGGTACATCTAAATATTTCACACTCATATTTTATCACAAATAAAATGCATACATAAATACATAGCTTGTACATTAAATATTGGTAAAACAAGGGAAGGTCTTTCCTCTTTGGGATCTCCTAATAAACTGGTTTCGCCCTTTGCTGGCCTGTGACAGAACGTTAGTCATGCAGGAAAACAACAGCCTTAAGCACGCAAGTCGTTCCACTAAAGGATGTTAAAATTAAAGAACAGTAAAGGTTATGTTTTGAATGCCCAAAGTCCATGTTCTGACTTGTAGTCTAATAGAAATGTTACAGAAGGACCTGAAGCGAGCAGCTCTTATGAGGAAACCTACCAACATCACAGAGCCCAAGTTGTTTTGACTAATGTTCCTAGCCGATATGCAGGACTGAATAAAAGTCAAAACCAAAACTTTCTTATCAAATCACATCCTTTCATGCAGTTTCACAGACTTTTGCACCACTTACAAATCTTGAATATTGGATTATTTTCCTAAACAAGTAAAGGGTCAAGTATAATATTGTTGACTCATTTGTTTAATTGGTTTCTCTTTTTGGACTTTTAGGACGTGTGAAAATGATGTTTTTGATTGTATTTATGCAGAAATAAAGACATTCAAACACCACTATGTGTGTGTGTATATATAAGCTTATATGCAGTAAATATATACAGAAGTAAATATGGTAATTGTATGAATGTCCTGTATGACCATATAGAGCTTGTGTTTTACCCACAGAAAGGAAACACAGCTCTCCACATTGCTTCTCTGGCAGGACAGGGAGAGGTGGTGAAGATCCTGGTCAAACGTGGAGCAGACATAAATGCACAGTCTCAGGTGAGTCGATATCATTTTTATAAATGCGTACGCTTTACTTTTCTGTTGTCTGTACTTTATACTTTCTTTATTTTTTTGGCTTGCTACAGAATGGCTTTACTCCTCTATACATGGCTGCCCAAGAGAACCATCTGGATGTAGTGCGCTATCTTCTTGAAAATGGAGGAAACCAAAGCACAGCAACAGAGGTAAGCCCAGATCCTACTTCCTAACCCTAGCTCCTAACCCTAGCACCTAAGATCAAACCCTGTAGATAGGGCGAGGGAATTTCTTCACTTGGTTGGTTCCATGACTAGTGATGTTTTGCTGCTTGAACTATTCAGATGTATGAAGATTATTTGCAAGCTATTCATATCCCTGAGGTTCCAGGTATTTGTAAGCTAAAGTTTTCATGATTTTCAGTTGCAATTATGTTTATAGCATGTAGCAGACTCCCTTATCTATAGTGACTTTGAACTGATGCATTTTTTTTATATACAATCCAAGCAGTTGTAGCTTAAGGGCTTTGCTCAAGGGCCCAACAGTGACAACTTGGCAGTGCTGGGATTTGTACTCTAGACCTTCTGGCCAATAGTCCAGTACCTTAACTGCTCCACCATCTGTAATCCCAAATCCAGACTTCCCCCTTGGCACCTATTTTGTGCACTTAAATAAAAAAGAGTGATCCTAAACTATACATTTTAAAGGAAAATAAGACACAAACCTAGGAAATGGAGAAATTGTGAATTGTATGTTATGTTTTACTAATTAATTCGTAGTTACAAAACAAATACCCCATTAATCGACAAATTCATCTCAGTTCTGCGTATATCCTATAGAGTCAAATCCATGCCTGAAATAGATGAGTCTGTATGTTTGATGAACACTTGGTTAATTTTGGTTATGAAAGGAATCTCATAATATGGATGTTTTCTACATAAAAAGTGTGATTAACCATATGTTTGTGTCTTTGTTTGTAGGATGGCTTCACCCCTTTGGCCATTGCTCTACAGCAGGGTCATAATCAGGTAGTCTCAATCCTCCTGGAGAATGACACTAAGGGTAAAGTTCGCCTGCCTGCTTTGCACATCGCTGCCCGCAAGGACGATACGAAATCAGCTGCTCTTCTGCTTCAGAATGATCACAATGCAGATGTGCAGTCCAAGGTAAAGTACAGAGCACAGGGAAGGATGGAGTGTAACTAACAATAGCATCATAGTGTGCATGTTTGGAGAATGGTTGGACTTGTAACCATCAGGTACTTTCACAGCATCTTTCATCTCTAAAATCTGTCATGTAACTCTTGGTGGCTCTTGAGGAGATCTGATCAAGTGCTACCATGTTTTCGTCATGGTTTCCATTGTGTATCATGTTGCTAGATTTTGTCCATGTCTCCATCTCTCTTTGTCTCTCTCTCCTCTAGTGTCAGTGTGCCTGTGTCCTGTGTCTTCATGCTGATGATATCAGGGTTTCTGTCTTTTCTCTATTAATCCATTTTTCAATTTTAACACTTGTAGTGCATGCTTTGCTTTTGGGTGCAAGCATCCATGTAAGTAATGTGTGCTTGGTATGGACTATCTGTAAAGAATGTAATGTCCTAACTTCTTTGACAATAATGGATGCATGTGGGGAAGTGCTGACTCATTTTTCTCTGGAAATGACCTGTCACCGAACAGATTTTGGATTAAGATGATACAGCGTTTACGTGGCATAAATGGTTAGAAATTATAACGCGAGAAACATAACTTTGTTTTAATTAGTTTTAGTTAAAGTAAGAGCTTCTCTCACTATGAAGACAAATGGATTGAACAAGCCACATACTACAAACTATGTGTGTCAGAATACACTGGTAGTGTGCTAATTATACATATTGTTAAGTGTAGTTTTATGTAAATCAAAATAGACTGTGGAACTGTGGTAGCCTAGCGGTTAAGTTAATGGACTATGGACCTGAAAACCTAGGGTTCAAATCCCACCTCTGCCAGGCTGCCACTGTTGGGTCCTTGAGCAAGGCCCTTAACCCACAATTGCTTGGATTGTAAGACTGTATCAGTTGTGAGTCGCTCTGGATAAGGGCGTCTGCTAAATGCTGTAAATGTAAATGTAGATGTTCTTGTTTATTTCACTTATTTGTAATGGATATTATTACATAAGTCTTTTAGAATATAAAAATGAAAATAGTGATGTTTCTGTAGCCTGCTATTGAAAGCTCCCCGGACAAAGAATTAGTCACCTTGTGTGGTAGTAATTTGAAGCTCCTGTAGATGGCATTGCATGAGAATGATTGGGATGTAAGTACCTGCAGGGTGTGCGACAGTATTGTTAGATTGAGAAGAGGTGGTACAGTGCAGTGAATGTCTCATTTGATGTGTGGAAAATGTGTCGCAACACAGATGTTAATGACTGGCAAAAAGGAGTGATTACGTTTGGGTGTGCCAAATTCCGTAGTGTGAAAGAAGTAGCTGAATTTGCTAAATTCAGTCATACAGGTCTACCAGGAGTTGCAAAAATCCCAGTCTACAGGAAATTCTCATCAGAATTGTGACTGAAAGTCATGCTTCCAGGCAGGAATTGCTTCTAGAATTCAACAGAAGTCCTTCACAAGCAATTTCCAGAAGGACATACTGCAGGGAACTGCATACCATGAACATATGGAGCAGAGTGGCACGCAAGAGGCGTTTGCTCACTTCTGCTCACCAAGTTGCTCAATTACAGTGAGAAAAAAAGACACAATTTGGACTGCTTAGGACTGGAAACATGTTATCTGGTCAGATGAATCTCGTTTCTGCCTGTATGTGAATGACGTTAAGTGTCGTGTTCATCGAGGACCACAGGAATCCTTTAATGAGGACTGTGTGCAAGGTGTGGTTCAAGCTGCAGGAAGTTCTGCGATGTTCTTGGGGTGTTTTAATTATGCGGCAATGGGTTCTTTGGTTGGGGTGACAGTAAATTTTAACCACAGTGCCTACAGTGAGCTGCTGGACACCAGGTTTTGCCTTTTGCTCATTATCTTATTGAGGAACATAACAAGTCTCACGTTCACAGAGCTGTAAATGTGACTGATTGTCATGATGAACATGCAGAAGCAGTTACACATCTGGACTGACCCACAAAATCCCCAGATGTGAGTCCTCTTGAAAATCTGTGGGACTACCTGGAACAACATGCAAGATTGAACACTGAACATTGGTGTCAATTACATCCAAAAACTTGTCCAGTCCATGCCAAGTCGAATCACAGTTGTTATTCATGCCTGTGGGTGGTAACACACGCTATTATGTACGATTTTTTGTCCGGTGAGATAAGGATAGCAAGGGATGTAAAGTTCTCAAATTGCATCATGGATAATTTGAGAATTATATTAAATATGTAGAGCTGTTTTTGAAAACAAACATACTTTTAACTTATTTTGACCTCTACCAGTAAACTTAAAAATAACATAATGGCAAAAACAGTATGACAAGAAATAATGAATTTCCAAAGAAAAATAAAGAAGTGCATGCAAAACACTTGTACTGGAATATGTTTGTAATTTTGGATGACTTAGTAAAATATAATACTGTAATACTGTTTCTCCTTGACTTTTTTTTTTTATTGGCTACGACAGATGATGGTTAATAGGACTACTGAGGTAGAGATATATTTCTAGTTTTAAATTGTATTTTTCAGCATTTATTGTCCACTTTGTGGCATTGCATGTAAAATTGTTTTATTACTTTGCTGATTATATTGACTATTTCTTTCAAGTTTCATTTTAAAACTGTTTGAATTTTTTACACTGCAATGTGTGTCTTTTTACTGTTGTGTTTGGCTGAAAGTTTCACATTTCATTGTTTCTGCTTTGTTTATGGATATATATTCACAGAAATGATGTTTCAGACTAATATGGTTTAGGGATCTAATTAATTGCTCTGTATTAGTCTGCATCCTCCAAACATCTGTTATTCCCACCTGGATTCAAATAAGAAAGTGATTATATGCAATAATGCCAAAGATGACTAAGGATGAATTTACTAGAGTTAATGCTTAGTGATTTATTTGGCAGTGACTTTAATAATAGGGTTTATTTTGTGAATTAATTGTGAATTAATACAGGTAAATGCACATGTGTAATTTGATGCATGCCTGCCTTTATAGTAGTGAGAAAGGAACTACTGTAAACAAACAAAAAAATGTTTTATACACTTACATATAATGCTACATTTGATATGACATATTTGTATGTACAATATAAATACTTTAGGAAGATAACAGCTTACTTTACTTTATAGGCTTTTATTTGTTTAGTTTTACATTCCAAGTCTTCCAATATAAAAATTTAAGAATGCTGAGAGAAAGATGGCTGCAAACGTCTTAAATTATAATTGTAAGGTGTTTTGGGGGATTTATTCACACCATACTGTAGATATAAGCAGCAATTTACACATGCTTACACTGATCAACCATAACATTAAAACCACTGACAAATGAAGTGAATATGACAGTGTGATGGTCTGGGCAGACCAAGGACACCCCTTAATGGCAATGGTATCTCCTAATGACAGCAGGATAATGTGCTCTACCACAATAAAAAACTGTTCAGGAATTGTTTAGGAACTTGACATACATATACAGTGGTGCAAAAAGTAGTCAGCCACTGATTGTGCAAGTTCTCCTACTTAGAAAGATGAGAGAGGTCTGTAATTTTCATCATAGGTACACTTCAACTATGAGAGACAAAATGAGAAAAAAATCCAGGAAATCACATTGTAGGATTTTTAAAGAATTTAATTGTGAATTACGGTGGAAAATAAGTATTTGGTCAATAACAAAAGTTCAACTCAATACTTTGTAACATAACCTTTGTTGGCAATGACAGAGGTCAGACGTTTCCTGTAAGTTTTCATCAGGTTTGCACACACTGTAGTTACGGTTCGCCATATTAAGACGATGACGAACCGTATAAAACAAAAATATAAATGGGTTGGGACCCAAATGCAGTTAGCTCCAGTTGGTATTTATAACTGAAATGTAATCAGTTAAACGAACAGAAAAATAAAACTATAAATATAAACAATAAATAAAACTAAATAAACACACAGAAATGAAGAGGAAGATATAAATAACTAATTAAACTAAATAAAAGATATGATAAATAAATAAAAGTAAATAAATTAAACTGCACGCGTAAAGTGTGTGGATTCACAACACGCTTACGGCGTGCCTCCGTTGCGCAATACGCATGCGCAGCGCGCAGAACCCGATCGGAGCTTCCACGAGCACGTGCAGCTCCACCGTGGTTTAAATGCGGCCGCGGGGGCGTGGCACGGTTGCAGGGAAGTGAAGAGGACGTGGTTATTAAACACTGCGTCCTCTTCAAACGCGATCGGGGAATAAATATTCCCGATCGTGGCGAGGAGGGGTGACGGCGTGAGGAAAGACGTCAGGGACGAGGCAGGAAGCTGCCGGAGCAGCTCGATAAAAGCAAAAAATAATAAACAAAAGAAACGCTGACCCTACCCTGTCTAGGGCCCTAATGTTACCGGGCTGCCTCCTGGCGGCCTCACGTCTGAGGGACTTGATTCCCCCAGACTACCTCTATCCCTACTTAAAGAAAATAATAAATAAAAGAAATGAAACGAGCCATCAAAAAGCTGAAAGCGGCCAGGAAGCGATCTCTAATAACTGTAGCTGGTATTTTGGCCCATTCCTCCATGCAGATCTCCTCTAGAGCAGTGATGTTTTGGGGCTGTGACTGGACAACATGGACTTTCAACTCCTTCCACACATTTTCTATGGGGCTGAGGTCTGGAGACTGGCTAGGCCACTCCAGAACCTTGAAATGCTTTTTAGGGAGCCACTCCATTGTTGCCCAAGCGGTGTGTTTGGGATCATTGTCATGCTGGAAGACCCAGCCACGTTCCATCTTCAGTGCTCTCACTGATGGAAGGAGGTTTTGGCTTAAAATCTCATGATACATGGCCCCGTTCATTCTTCCCTTAACACGGATCAGTCGTCCTGTCCTTTTTGTAGAAAAACAGCCTCAAAGCATGATGTTTCCACCCCCATGCTTCACAGTAGGTATGGTGTTTTTGGGATGCAACTCAGCATTCTTCTTCCTCCAAACATGACGAGTTGAGTTTTTACCAAACAGTTATATTTTGATTTCATCTGACCACATGATATTCTCCCAATCCTCTTCTGGATCATCCATATGCTCTCTGCCAAACTTCAGACGGGACAGGTGCCTTTTATACAGATAATGAGGTCAAACAGGTGCCATTAATACAGGTAATGAGTGGAGGACAGAAGAGCTTCTTAAAGAAGAAGTTACAGGTCTGTGAGAGCCAGAAATCTTGCTTGTTTGTGGGTGACCAAATACTTATTTTCCACCATGATTTACAATTAAATTCTTTAAAAATCCTACAATGTGATTTCCTGGATTTTTTTCCTCATTTGTCTCTCATAGTTGAGTGTACCTATGATGGAAATTACAGACGTCACTCATCTTTCTAAGTAGGAAAACTTGCACAATCAGTGGCTGACTAAATACTTTTTTGCCCCACTGTATGGTGTTAATCTCCAAATTCCCCAGATCTTAATCCAATTTGTGCATTTGCGGTAGACAAACTAGTCCAATCCGTGGAGGCCCTAGATTATAACTTACAGGACTTAAAGGATCTACTGCCATTGTCTCGGGTACAACATGACACCTTCAGAGGCCTTGTGCAGTCCAGGACACCAGTACTGTATAGGACACCAGGTTGGTGGTGTCCTACACAATATTAGGCAGATGGTTTTAATGTTATGGCTGATCGATGTGTGAATGTACTATATTGTTTTTGCATGTGCTTTGCAACTGCACAGTATTCCTTAGTAAATCACTCCTCACCTATGAACTACTCTATTAAGTTAGTACTGCTCAGGATCATTGTAAAACAGGGCTTTGTAAATATGTAATTTTAAGCTTTATTTTACAGCCAAATACACAAAACTTAGGGGTTTCTTAATTTGTATTTACAAATACTGCTGCTTCTGTCCTGTGTCCTTTATTCTAAAATTAATCCATCTTAAATTTTCAGGATGTATCTTTAGCCTTTTAAGCTTTTCAAAATATTTATGTAGGCTGTTTGAATATTTAAATCCACAGATGTAGTATATTTAATATGTATGAGTGCTTATCTGATGAAAACATTAGCTCATATTATGGAATGTCTTCACCTATTCTATCTGGATTGCATGCTTGTGAAATATTTGAAATCGTCATCCTAAATATTTGCAAGCAATTTGGCTGTGATAATCAGTACATAACGTAGCGCAGTGCATGTGACACCACACAGGTTTTGTCCTGCACCAGCCTTGAATGTGTATCACATAGTCAATGTATCCTTCACACTTTTGTAAATGATGTTTTCACATTAAATCGGACCGTGACTTTCAGAACGGAAAGGTAAGGGCAGAATTTCACATTCTTCAGATTGCTCAGCCAATCTCTACCTTCTCATGTTCCTTACCTACCTACTGATCAGAGCGACAGTGGAATAATGCTTCTTTTTCATTTGATCTGATACTTCATTTTCTTCTGGACTGTTCATTTCTTCCACTTTCCTGCTGTCTGTTGTACAAATTAGTATATTTTTCCAGAATGTCCTGTATTTTCCTGCTTATGGACATGAACATATGTTTTGACTTTCTGTTTTGCATGCCTGTGTTTGGGAGTCTTGATTTCAGATGTTCCTGTGAATGTGCTTTTACACAAGGGATCTTCTAAAGATTCACATTTTCAGAACTATCTCTCATTTTCTTTTCTTTTTAGTAAAGCAAATTTCTAAAATGAAGTTTTCGATTTTTGATTTCGTCTTCTGATATGCGATGCTGTGTGTGACTGCTGCATGCCACTACAGTAGATAGAAAGTGAAGTCAGGGACGCATTTTCCACATGGAAACCAACACTGTCAAGAAGTGCAATTTGAAGATCTGAGCTTAGGAATTCAGTCAGTAATCATAGAATGAATACTGTGGTCCTGGGCCACTATCAGATCGGCACTCATTGACAGTGTGGTTTTGAAGCATGTGTTCAGAATGGAGATCTCAGGATGATGTATTAAGTAGGGTGTTCCTGTGTTCCTCTTTTCTCCAATGTGTTGCAGAGTGGATTCACACCACTGCATATTGCAGCTCACTATGGGAATGTGAATGTGGCGACACTGCTTCTGAATCGAGGAGCTGCTGTGGACTTTACTGCAAGAGTATGTATTAAAATTTTATAATGCATGAACTGCACTTGCTGATTTATTTCGGAATACAGTGGTACCTTGGTTCTCGACCACTTCACAACTCGTCGAATTTGGTTCACGACGTATTTTGACTGAAAAAATGTGTCTCGGTTCTCGGCGTTTGCTCAGTACTCACACACTTGCTTAAAGTTGTATGAGTCGAGCCGCATGACTTGTTTTAGCTGAAATTCGATTCACGATTCAGTACACAGTGATTCAGTGATTCAGATTCACAATAGCCCTTGCTCAGGGTTTTTACATCTATTGTACTGTATTCTTAGTGCAAAAATAAGTCCCCATGGCCCTAAAATGGTTAGTAATGACAGCCAACTGAAAGGGAAACTATCAGGAAAGGAAAGGAAATCACAGCCAACCGAAATGAAAACTGGCTTTCAGGATGAGCAGATAGCATTAGCAGCTAACACCCTGATTTCACCAACAGAGCAAGTCTTTTGCTTGTACTTTTCACTTTTAATGCATTACTCACTAAATTGCATGAGATTTTTCAACACTTTATTATAAAATAAGCTTTGTGTTTGATTTTGGCCAACTGTAGGATAATGTAAGTGTTAATGTGGAATAAGCTCTGTTATTATACAGACTACATTAAACTCATTGGTTCATAATACATTTAACTTATGATAGATTTGTCTGAACATGCCACATTTGTAAATCAGGGAGCACCTGTACAATACAGCTCCATTAATGCATATAATGCCTTATATAGGGTGGATTTTCTGAGAGTCTGGGACGGATTACTTGTATTTACATGATTCCTTATGGGAAAATTTTGCTTGGTACTCGTTTTCAGTTCTCAACAAACCTGGAACGAATTAAAGACTAGAACCGAGGTACCACTGTATAGCAATGTGACAAAGTCTGTGTCAGATTCAGCATCTTTTGACAGTTTATAGTCGTATAAAAGTTAATATATGTATTTGCTTCATGTTGCTTACAGAATGGAATTACACCATTACATGTGGCATCGAAGAGAGGAAATACAAACATGGTTCGTCTGCTGTTGGACAGAGGGGCAAAGATTGATGCTAAAACAAGGGTGAGTCGCCTCCATAACTCATGCTGTTGTAGCTCAGTAGTCAAGGTGCCAGGTTATCTGAAGGTCAGAATTTCCATCACAGTTTAAGCCACCATTTTATGGGCCCTGATTTGTTGTTGTGATGTGTCCTGCTTCAATTGTAAAAAAAATCTGCGAATGTAAAATGTCATTCAACATATCTTGACCAATGCGGAAAAAGACTACTTCCTATTTTCTGAAACTGAATATGACAATAAAAGTTGAAATGTTTTAACAAAATATAAGAAATTACATTGAGTTTATAACTACATATTTACTGTGGTAGGTCTCATTAATGTTTTGGCATTATCACTAGGGGTGTTTATTGGAAAGGACTTCACGAGACGCTACGCAGCATGATACATGGGTCATGATATGGTTATAACGTGCACGAATCACGCACTGTGATTCGATGCATATTGTGTTATTCCTCATAGTTAACTAAAAATATAAAAACAGCTGAAATACAAGGTACGATGTACAATCTGAGTCATCTTAATCACATCACATTAATAGTTAAAAGGACAAATTGAGTTAAAACACTGTACTGCAACATTTAGAGGAGCGGAGATTGTAGTTTACACCCCATTTAAAATGTCTTCCTCTTCCTTCAAAAAAATCGATGTAGTATAATCACAAAAGTAAATGTCACAATATATTTCTGTACCAATTGTTTTTAGCACAGCCCTAATTGTCACAGTGAAAAAATCCAACAAAACTTGCATCTGAATATAAGGAACATTTCTCTGATAAAATGAATGCCTGTTTCTCCCTGTAAAGCATTTCCTTTTTTTGGGTCTTGGTTGGGTTCTACTTTTGTGCTCCCCAGCCCTCTCTGATGTGCATCCTAAAGGTGGAAAGTTTACCAATCATTTGCTATTTATTTGTGACACATTTATGTTTATATATTTATATTTACAGCATTTAGCAGACGCCCTTATCCAGAGTGACTTACAATTGGCACAGTCTTACAATCCAAGCAATGGTGGGTTAAGGGTCTTGCTCAAGGACCCAACAGTGGCAGCTTGGCAGAGGTGGGATTTGAACTCTGGACCTTCTGGTCCAAAGGCCAGTACCTTAACCGCTAGGCTACCACAGTCCCACATTTCATCATTTCACACGTCTAACATCATACATCAGTGAAGATTGAACCAATATGGTACATTTTTAAGACGCACAAAAGACGGTCACATTTTTACCAAACCCCAATATTTCAGTACCTAGCAGACCACTTAAGGCCATAGCAGTGGGAGTCTGTGAACGTACTGCCAGAATGAAAACTATTGAACAGATCAGGAAGAGTCCAAAATGTACACTACATACTTTACAATAAAGAGTGCTGATGTTTACTGCAAAACAAAAACAAAACCTTAGTAAGAGAAACAGGAGATAGGAGGAAACCAATGGCATTCCATGAGCTATTTTTGCATGACACTGACGTTTGTCCAAGGACATGGCAGCCACTGTGTGTGGGTGTGTGGGCATGTGTGTGTACATGTGTACGTGTGTGTAAAAATATGGGCTGGCAAGTGGGTTATATCCAGTGGTGCTTTGTAATGAAAATACTTCTTCTACTCTCCACAGGATGGACTCACACCTCTGCACTGTGCAGCAAGGAGTGGTCATGATACAGCAGTGGAGCTCTTGCTCGAGAGAGGAGCCCCCATACTGGCCAGAACCAAGGTGTACACACACACACACACACACACACACACACACACACACACACACATTAAGAATGATGCTTGTGTTTTAGTGCAGGATGTTTGTTGCTCAGGCTCTTTTTCATTCCCACAGAATGGCCTTTCTCCTCTCCACATGGCAGCACAGGGCGACCATGTTGAATGTGTCAAACACTTACTGCAGCACAAGGCCCCAGTAGATGATGTCACACTGGACTACCTGACTGCCCTCCATGTCGCTGCCCACTGTGGACACTACAGAGTCACCAAGCTTTTGCTGGACAAGAGGGCAAACCCCAATGCTCGTGCACTGGTACCATAAATATTTACCTTGATAGTTTATCAGTTTAAGTGTGGCTGTTTTGCTTTTGAATTACTGTAATAATGGTAACTGTAACAAAATGTACGTGGGTATCTCAATACAGATATGCAGTAATATCTGTGTATCAAATGACTGTGATAATGTCTGATCAATGACTATTTTGATAGTTAAACAACTATCAAAATAGTCATTGATCAGACATTATCATAGTCATTTTGCACTACTTTAATTTGAATATAATGTAAATATAAAGGGTATTTTCACAAGACTGTGTGCAAATGATACATAATTGTGTCAGAGATACCGCTGAAAACACAAGTGGAACGCTACCATCTACTCAGCATCCGAAGCCTAAACATATCACTCTCCCCAGAAAATGCACAAGACCGTGGTTCTTTAGTTAGAAGCGCACAATAACAATCACACAGGCTGTACAACCAAAATATAAACACGCACGATGAAATATAAACATAAATAAACATACCTCACTGGCTGCATACAACCAAGAGGGAATGAGTCCACTTAGAGAAACACTAATTTCCAGAACATGCAATGTAATATCACAAATTAAACACTTTGAACCTTTAGGTAGGTAAATCCAGCACGGTGCTACTAGTAGGAGGTTACAGCAGTCAAATGACTGGCGCTTGGCACTTCTGGGTATATGTAGATGAAGCCGGCATGGTGTACAAACTTTTCCATTTCACATCTCTGCTTTTGTCCTTGTCCTAAAGTTGTCCGTGCACAACACAGACCATAACATGGTTCCTACTTATGCACGTAGTTAATGCCAAGTAAATCAATATTCATGAAAGTAAATGTAATTAAAAATGTAAACAAAACATCAAAATATGACATAAATAATATTTATAGCAGTGAAAATACACATGCTAAACCTTTTTTACTTTGACCAGCTGTTTTCGTCACAGTGTCCAGAGTTAAATGACAGATTTCTATTTCCTGTCATAATTTATTATAATTGTTAAGACGTTGATTGAATGTTCATTAAACGGTGCTTACCTGTATTGGACGTTGACATTAGTGAATTGAAATTTGAAGTTTGAATCTTAAATGACACAATTAAAGACCGCACACATTAGCAAGGAATTGTTATAATAATGAATTCACTCAATAAGAGTCCTTTCCTATAGGGAAAAAAAATCTGTCCTGTACTACCACAGTTAAAACATAAATATTATCATCAGTGCTCATTACATTATTTTTGAAACTGTTTGTGGAAGCTGGAATTTTAATTCTATCAAACAATTTTTGTTTGTTTGCCCATATTTAATTTTATTGTCATTAATATTAAGTTAAATTCCAAATTTCTTTCACTCTATCTATAATCTGCCATCTCACAGAGTTACACCAAATTTCAATGGCTTCTCCTGCATATAGGTTATAACAACATACTGTACATGTAGTTATAGGTTATAACAATACTATATATGTAGTGACCTATATTCTTTATAGTGGATCATTTAAGATTCATGCTTACTTGAAGGTAAACAACAAGCTGATATGGACCATCCATTACAAATACTGCACAGTTGTCTGTGGAGATATTACAGGCTAATTTCTCATCATGAACCTTTCATGATATTGTTACAATGACATCTCTATATCCAAGTGTCTCAGCCATAAGTTCTGTTACATTACATTACATAACATCTTGTTACATACACGCTATGTTTCACAGAATGGCTTTACACCCCTTCATATTGCCTGTAAGAAGAACAGAGTAAAGGTGATGGAGCTGCTGGTCAAGTATGGGGCTTCCATTCAGGCCATTACAGAGGTATGCACATGCACATGCACTGTATTGCCAAAAGTATTCACTCACTCATCCAAATCATTGAATTCAGGTGTTATAATCACATCCATGGCCACATGTGTATAAAATCAAGCACCCAGGCATGCAGACTGCTTTTACAAACATTTGTGAAAGAATGGGTTGTTCTCAGGAGCTCAGTGAATTCCAGCGTGGTACCATGATAGGATGCCACCTGTGCAAGACGTCCAGTCGTAAAATTTCCTTGCTACTAAATATTCCACAGTCAACTGTCAGTGGTATCATAATAATGTGGAACGACAGCAACTCAGCCACATAAAATGACAGAGCTGGGTCAGCAGATGCTGAGGCGCAGAGTGCGCAGAGTCAATCCCTACAGACCTCCAAACTTTGTGGCCTTCAGATTAGCTCAAGAACAGTGCTTGGAGAGCTTCATGGAATTGGTTTCCATGGCCAAGCAGCTGCATTCAAGCGCAGTGCAAAGCCTCAGATGCAGTGGTGTAAAGCACACCGCCACTGGACTCTAGAGCAGCGGAGACGTGTTCTCTGAAGTGATGACTCATGTTCTTCTGGCAATTTGATGGACGAGTCTGGGTTTGGCGGTTGCCAGGAGAACGGTTCTTGTCTGACTGCATTGTGCCAAGTGTAAAGTTTGGTGCAGGGGGGATTATGGTGTAGGGCTGTTTTTCAGGAGTTGGGTTCGGCCTCTTAGTTCCAGTGAAAGAAAACCTTAATGCTTCAGAATACAAAGAGATTTTGGAAAATTTCATGCCCTCAACTTTGTGGGAACAGTTTGGGGATGGGCCCTTCCTGTTCCAACATGACTGCACACCAGTGCACAAAGCAAGGGCCATAAAGACATGGATGAGCGAGTTTAGTGTGGAAGAACTTGACTGGCCTGCACAGAGTTCTGACCTCAACCCGATAGAACACCTTAAGGATGAATTAGAGCGGAGACTGTGAGCCAGGCCTTCTCATCCAACATCAGTGTCTGACCTCACAAATGTGCTTCTGGAAGAATGGTCAAACATTCAAATAAACACACTCCTAAACGTTGTGGAAAACCTACGCAGAAGAGCTGAAGCTGTTATTAGTGGCAATTGTGGGCCGAAGTTCTTATGCGTGTGAAGGCAGACGTGCTAATACTTTTGGCAATATATTATATACTGTACATACATATAGTCTTGCAACCCTGTCATTTCTTATGGGAGTTTTTCTTCCCCCATAGTCTGGTCTCACACCTATACATGTGGCAGCATTTATGGGTCATCTCAGCATCGTCCTTTTGCTGCTGCAGAATGGAGCATCTCCTGACGTCAGCAATATAGTGAGTCTTGCCCCTGTTAATCTGCATGTGACTGTAAGGGTGGCAAGGTGGCTTGGTGGGTAGTACCATCGCCTCAAAGCTGGGTTTGATCCCAGGTGGAGCGACCTGGGTCCTTTCTGTGTAGAGTTTGCATCTACTCTCTGTGTTCGTGTGGGTTTACTTCGGGTACTCCGGTTTCCTCCTACAGTCCAAAGAGGTTTATGGGAGTTTCTAAGGTGCCCTTATAGTGTGAGTGTATGTATGAGTATTTGAGTCTATGTGCCCTACGATGGAATGGCGCCCTTTCTAGGGTTGTTCTTGCCTTGTGCCTTGTGCCACCTGCTAGGCACCGGCTTTCCCGCGGCCTTGACCAAGGATTAAGCGAATAAGGGAATGAATGAATGAATGTCTATAAGTCTGTGCATATATTAAGCTATGTATTCTTTAATTCTAGCGAGGAGAGACCGCGCTGCATATGGCTGCTCGTGCTGGCCAGGTGGAAGTGGTGCGCTGCCTGCTAAGAAATGGAGCCATGGTGGATGCAAGAGCCAGAGTAAGAGATTCCAATACACACACCATACTGCAGTGTTTGGAAGTTTTCCATACATTATGATGTGGTAGAAAAACACTGAAATATTAATTTAAATACAGACAATTTAAGATCATCTTTTGCCTAAACAACCGTTCAGTGATTTGGCTTCAGATCCCAAGATTATGAAGTAGGTTCTTTAGTCTATAAAGCCAGGGAGTGCGTGACATGGGGAGTCATGTTTTTTGACTGATGAGTGATGAGTGATGATGAGTGCTGGGAAATGTAGTGAGGAAAAGCCATGGTCGCCCAATAAACGTTTTTCTTTTTCACTTTCAGTACGTTATTCAATAAATTACATGATATATTCAATGCTTTAATCTAAAATAAGCTTTATGTTAATGATTTTGCCCAGCTGTAGTATAATGTAAGTGTTTTAAGCATGCTTAAGGTACACTACGCATTACGATACTCTCCTGTGCTAGATTTGGAACGCTGCAGTTTGTGAAATGTAGTGAGGAAATGTAGTGAGGAAAAGTTGTAGTCATTATCGTGTACAGTATTAAGCATGTGTAAGGTACATTACGCTGTGATATACAGTCTAACCTCGTCATCTTGCCCCAGTTATCTCACCAGCCTCATCTCTCACCATCTGTGATGACAGCATGGATTTCCTTCCATGCACTTTACCTCAAAAAGCCACCAACCTCGGCTCTCGCCCTCGCTAAGTTTAAAATGTGACAAATGTCTTACCAGCACTGAAATTCTACCCCACTAAGCCACCAAGTTTCAGACCATCGGTATGTGGCACTTTAATTCTACTTTAAACTTGGCAACTGTAATACAGAAGCCCCACCTTGTCATTAGAAAGAAAACTAATCAGCATATTAGTGAATGTGTCGGAGAGGGTGGCAGCAAGCCTTGGCCCCTTTGTAGTGGCGGTATGCGCAACATTATACCAGCAATTCTAAATATGCATTTAAAACGTTCATTTTTCTTTCAGTTTTGGATATAGAGGTCTCTCCACACTGAAAGAGATAGGAGTCTGGTCTTGTAGTTTATACTGTATACAGTATGTATTAAACTCCTCGATTTACGATCAATTCAACTTATGATGGATTTGTCGGAATGTATCCCCATTGTGGATCGGGGACTACCTGTTTTGCCATTTATGAGTTTATTTTGTTGTATATACAGTTATATCAGTATTTTAATTTGACTGTGTGACTGACTTAGGAGGACCAGACGCCGCTCCACATTGCCTCTCGTTTGGGTAAGACTGAGATCGTCCAGCTGCTGCTGCAACACATGGCTCACCCGGACGCTGCCACAACCAATGGCTACACACCATTGCACATCTCTGCTCGTGAGGGCCAGCTTGATGTGGCATCTGTGCTGCTCGAGGCTGGGGCCTCTCATTCCATGCCAACCAAGGTGAGTGACACAAGCACAGCCCATGCATTTCAAGCTTGGGTAATATAATATTCTCCATTGTATTAAAGGTACTCAGAAAGAGGCAGCTTTAGTAACTTTTTTGACAGTTAGCCTGATTTGACTTGCTTGCTTTTTTGTAGTAATTTTCTAATACTGCTTGAAACGCAGTGGTACTTCATTCTGTCTGGACTGTGGATTAACACGATCATGTGACTTGATGGGCACGCCTATCTTAAAGAGAAGCCAGTAGCTCAATAGCACCATCTGCTGTTTGTCTCATAGAACTCGTATTCTATATTGTGTGCAGCGTTGTTACTGCGTACATAGAAATTCCAAGCGTTGTACTGCGTCACACTGAATAAGCACTATTTCATTCGTCAGCATTTTTCTTTACTGACGAGAAAGCTAAACTTCAGTACAGTACTCTAACAATAATTGTTAAAGGGATGAGCTTAACATTTCAGAATCTTCTTCTTCTTCTTCTTTCGGCTTCCCCCTTTATCAGGGGTCACCACAGCGAGTTAAATGTTTCCACCTCACCCTGTCCTCCACATCCTCTACTCTCACCCCAACTCCCTGCATATCTTCATTTACCACAACCATGTAACTCCTCTTTGGTCTTCCTCTCCGTCTCTTGCCTGGCAGCTCCATCACCAACATCCTGCTACCAATATATCCACTATCCCTCCTCTGCACATGTCCAAACCATCTCAGTCTTCCCCCTCGAATTTTGTCTCCCAATTTTCCAACATGTGCTGTCCCTCTGATGATCTCATTCCTAATCCTGTCCACCCTAGACACTCCTAAAGAGAACCTCAACATCTTAAGTTCTGCCACCTCCAGCTCTGCTTCCTGTCTCTTTGTCAGTGCCACTGTCTCTAAGCCATACAACAAGGCTGGTCTCACTACTCTCTTATACATCTTTCCTTTCACTTAAACCCTGACATTTTAGCCTTGAACAGCCTTGAAATATGTATGTTAAATTTGTTTGTAATTGTTTCTAGTCTTGTTGTTTGTTACTATTTCCAGAAAGGATTCACTCCTTTACATGTTGCTTCTAAATATGGGAGCCTTGATGTGGCAAAACTCCTGCTACAGCGCCGGGCCCCTCCAGACTCAGCAGGGAAGGTAAGCATGGAGTTTATGCTAATGTTTATAGTATATAATAGACACGCTTCCAAGAATGTGAAGTGATGCCTGAATATGGTGAAGTATTATTACTTCATGCTGACAGACTACTACTACTGAGTGTGTGAGAGGTTATATACAGTGGTGTGAAAAAAATATTTGTCCCCTTCCTGATTTCCTATTTCTTTGCATGTATGTTATGGAAGTGTTTCGGAATATCAAACCAATTTAAATATTAGTCAAAGACAAGACAAGAAAACACACAATGTAGTTTTTAAATGAAGGTGTTTATTATTAAGGGCCCTGTGTGAAAAAGTGATTGCCCCCCTGGTTAAACATAACTTAACTATGGTTTATCACACCTGAGTTAGTTCACTGTCTCTAGCCACACTCAGGCCTGATTATTGCCACACATGTTCTCAATCAGGACATGACTTAAATAGGACCTGCCTGACAAAGTGAAGTACACCAAAAGATCTGTAAAAGCTACACATCATTCAGAGATCCAAAGAAATTCAGGAACAATTGAGAAAGAAAGTAATTGAGATCTATCAGTCTGGGAAGGGTTATAAAGCCATTTATAAAGCTTTGGGACTCCAGCGAACCACAGTGAGAGCCATTATCCACAAATGGCGAAGACATGGAACAGTGCTGAACCTTCCCAGGAGTGGCCGGCTGACCAAAATTACCCCAAGAGCGCAGCGATGACTCATCCAAGAGGTCACAAAAGACCCCACAACAACATCCAAAGAACTGCCTCACCTGCCTCAGTTAAGGTCAGTGTTCATGCCTCCACCATAAGAAAGAGACTGGGCAGAAATGGCCTGCATGGCAGAGTTCCAAGACGAAAACCACTGCTGAGCAAAAAGAACATTAAAGCTCGTCTCAATTTTTCCAGAACACATATTTATGATCCCCAAGACTTTTGGGAAAACATTCTGTGGACTGACAAGACAAAAGCTGAACTCTTTGGAAGGTGTGTCCCCCATTACTTCTGATGTAAAAGTAACACAGCATTTCAGAAAGAGAACATTATAGCAACAGTAAAATATGGGGGTGGTAGTGTGATGGTCTGGGGCTGTTTTGCTGCTTCAGGACCTGGAAGACTTGCTGTGGTAAATGGAACTATGAATTCTGCTGTCTACCAAAAAATCCTGAAGGAGAATGTTTGGCCATCTGTTTGTGACCTCAAGCTGAACCTGGTTTCTGCAGCAGGACAATGATCCAAAACACACCAGCAAGTCCACCTCTGAATGGCTGAAGAAAAACAAAATGAAGTCTTTGGCGTGGCCTAGTCAAAGTCCTGAAAGACCTGAATCCTATTGAATTACAACAATTCTACAAAGATGAGTGGCCAAAGTTCCTCCACAACGCAGTAAAAGACTCAGTGCAAGTTATCGCAAATGCTTGGTTGCAGTTGTTGCTGCTAAGGGTGGCCCAACCAGTTATTTGGTTTAGGGGGCAATCACTTTCACACAGGGGCATGTAGGTTTAGATTTTTTTTCTCTCTTAATAATAAACACCTTCATTTAAAAACTGCAATTTGTGTTTACTTGTGTTGTCTTTGACTAATATTTAAATTGGTTTGATGTTCCAAAACACTTAAGTGTGACAAACAAAAAAATAGGAAATCAGTAAGGGGGCAAACACTTTTTCACACTACTGTAAATTTGTCTCGTTTACTTAGTTCTAACTTTCACCTCTTGGATAAATGTTTGATTGATAAGAAATGTACACAGTGAAATAAACAAAAGTCAGGTTAAATGTATTTTGCAGCAAAGCATTGTCTCAATGTAGCTTTACATCTAGGCCAACAGCCCCAACTGAGCAAGCCTGCAGTGATAATGGCAGTAAAAACTCCATAAATGTGATTAGGAAGAAACCTTAGGAGGGCCAAAACTCAAAAGCCTAGATTACATAGGATTAATCTAAATGATCTACATACTAAATGTATAGTAATAGATTTAAATACACAGAAGTTAAATAGTCAAGTCAAGTCAGATCTATTTATATAGCGCTTTTTACAATGGAGAAATGTCTCAAAGCAACTTTACAAGTTTAGATTATCTCCTAATAACTACATCCATTCCCAAATTGAGCAAGCCTAGGGCGACAGTGGCAAGGAAAAACTCCCTAAGTGTTATAGGAAGAAACCTTGGGAGGACCAAGACTCAAAAAGGGACCCAACCTCCTTGGGCGGCGTAGATGATAAATCTAAGAGCGAAACTAAAGTCATGGAGTCATAGTTCGAATAAAATGTGAAGTATTCACATCGGCATTAAGTGGCCTGGGTGTGATGGGGCTCGAGCTGATGACGGAAGCAGCTTGAGTGGAGCTGCAGCGGATGAACATCAATAGAAAAAGAATATAATAGAAATAGAAAAGTTTAAGTAGAGAACATAATTAAAGAAAATATAATACATTAAATATAATATCATAAAAAACAGAATACATTAAATTAAAGCGGATACAATATGAATATTATAATATTGAATATAGAATATAATAAAATATCTAATATAAATGTATAAAATATGAAACACTAGTATACTGTATATAATATTATACATATTACAAAATAGAGAATATGATTCTTCTAAGTTTTGGTGGCATAGCATCCTCAGTCAGCAGGGGGAGGGGAGGGGGAATTTAGGGCCCCTTGTTGTGGTCTCTGTAATGGTATGAGAACTGGAACTGGTGATGGAAAACAGCTTGAATGGGGCCAGAACTGGTACCAGAATGAGAGCTGGTTCTCATAGAGAAAACAAAACATGTAGTTAGAGTTGTTAAGAATGCAAAGTTTATAAACAGAACATCTTTATCCACGTGTAGCTTGAGACTCTGGAAGCCAAAACAAAAGTTCTTCATACACTTGACAGTCTATCAAAGTGTCATTGTGTGTAGTTATTTGGTACTAGCATGTGAAAATAGCTGTATTGTAGGATAATTTATCTTAAATTATCTTTTATTTGAGAAGATAATACCAGTTCAGTTTCATTTTGGACATTTGTTGCTGATTTCAGTGAAATTATCTCACACCATTGGCAGATAATTGTTACTTATTGCAAGTTAAAGGAAGGCATTATTACATACATGTACGAAAATTGTATGTTTGCTGAGAACATTATTAGGGACACCTGTACACCTGCTTAATATCTAAATCATTAGCTTGTCTTAGTCAATCGTGTGGCAGCAGGGCACTGAGAAATGGAAGGGAAATGTGATTTCAGTCATTTTAACTGTGGCATAATTGTTGCTGCCAGATGGACTGGTTTGAGTATTTCTATGACTGCTGATCACTTGGGTTTACACGGAAAACAGTCTCTAGAGGTTACTCAGCATGGTCCATTGAATAAAAACATGCAGTGAACAGTAGTTCTGCAGATGGAAACACCTTATTGATAAGAGCGGTCAATTGAGAATTTCCATACTGGTTCAAGCTGACTAAGGTTATGGTAACTCAGATAATTAGGTTGGCTTGAAAAAGCCAACATACTGTTTTCCGAGATCTTATTATTATTATTATTATTATTATTATTATTATTAGGTTGGCTTGAAAAAGCCAACATACTGTTTTCCGAGATCTTATTATTATTATTATTCTTCTTGGGGTCGAATTTTGTACCGTCTTCACGGTCACGGTCACAGTTTTTGAGCTACAGAACGAAATTCGGGCAGTGGGACGTAGGTCCCATTACGGGATCGGGACCGCTTGTGCTTTTGGGGCCGCTGGGACTTTGGGGGCCGCGCAGCGGGGCGGCCCCCTCAAAGTCCAAAATTTGGCCCATAGGGAAATAATGGGTTTCAATGGGTCAATGACATAACTCGGGTCAATTTTTGAGCTACAAACACACGAAACTCGGCATGGTCGGACCTGGCTCACACGAGACCCATAAATCTCAACTTTGGGATCAGATAACACTCTTTGATCACTTTCTATATCCTCTTTTAAAAATCACTCCACTCCATTCATTTAATAGGGCAGAAGTAGAGGTGGTACACTCTAGATTTCAGGGAAAATCGATTAATATATTCACTTTTTCACTGAACAAAACTTCTCTAAAATCCTGACACTTTCACCTAGAAACTCCATTTAAACTGCAAATGGTAGAGATACTTCCCCTTCATAATTCATCAAAAGATGGCATCGCTAAACAAATTATTTCTCGAGTTATGATGATTTGTTCGGGACTAGGGACTCAAACTTCCCTCATTGACACCCATGTTAATTTTTGGAACTCCGAGGAGGCTTTTTCCAAAGTTTCATTTGTGTTCAACCTGTCATAACTTTAAGGCTTTTTCGTCAATCCACATCATCTTATATCATAGCGATCAGCAAGGGGTCCTCTCTCACACAAAGTTTTCAGAATATTGATTGGTTAAATATTTTTGGAGTTATGATCATTTGATTGAGAGGTCCAAAATCGCTTGAAACTGAGATTTTAGGGATTTTTATTAATTCACTTTTTCACTGAACAAACCTCTCTAAAATCATTATACTTTCATCTAGAAACTCCATTTCAACTTCAAAAGGTAGAGATACTTCCCCTTGATGACACATCAAAGTATCTCGTCGTTCAACAAAATGCTTTTCGAGTTATGACGATTTGTTCGGGACTAGGTATTGATTTTACTCCCATTGACCCCCATTATAATTGCCTCAAATCTGATTTGGCATTTTTAAAATTTTCCTGTGTTTTGAACTTGTCATAACTCTGACACTTTCTCATCAATCCACACAGTTTTTTGTCATAGCGATCAGCAAGGGGTCCTCTCTCACACAAACTTTTCAGATAAGCAATCGGTAAATTACTTTTGGAGTTATGACCGTTTGTTTGAGAGGTCTGACACAGACATTTTACATGAAACATATGGCTGTGTGGATTTGAAATGTAACTGTCATTCTCTCTCTCCCTGTCTCTCACACACACAGGCCACATGGGCGGGGGGCCCGCCCACCCACAGAGCAGCTGTCATTCACACAGAATGGCTTCTTCTGGCACCTAATAGGGCCCATTGTTTGCATAGAAACACAGAGTGCACAGAGGCCCTGGCAGAACAGTTTCGCCCTACGGGGCCACGAAATTTGGCAGGCTTGGTTCCTGGGTGCAATCTGGAGGTGACATGTGATGCCCATAAGGCCCCAGAGAAACCCCGCTGGGGCACTGGGGCCCTGGCAGGCCATGGACCATAACTCAGTCAGTTTTCGCTCTACAGCCATTGACATTTGGCAGGCATGGTCCCGGGTGCAATCTGAGGTGACATGTGATGGCTATGGGGTCCCTGTGGATCCCGGGCAGGGGATGGGGCCCCTGGGTGGGCCAATGAGTAACTCACTTTCTTTCAGTTGTCAACCTAAACGCCACGAAATTTGGCAGGATTGATCCTGGGTGCAATCTGAGGTGACATGTGACGCCCATGGGACCCTTTGTGGGACCCCGGGTGCGGCACTGTGGCCCCTGGGTGGGCCAATGAGGGCCAATGACTGTAACTCATTGAGTTTTAGGACCTACGGCAACGAAATTTGGCAGACTTGGTCCCAGGGGCAATCTGAGGTGACATGTGATGCCCATGGGACCTCTGTGGACCCCTGCTGGGGACTGGGGGCCCCTGGGTGCGGCCAATGACCTGAAAAACACAGTCAGATTATCACCTATTGCCACGAAAATTGGCAGGCTTGGTCCCGGGTGCAATCTGAGGGTAATATGTGATGCCCATTGGACCCCCTGTGGACCCCGGCTGGGCACTGGGGCCCTGGGTGGGCCAATGATTGTACTCATTCAGTTTTCAACCTACGGCCACGAAACTTGGCAGGCTTGGTCCCGTGTGCAAATCTGAGGTGATATGTGATGCCCATGGGGGCCCTTGTGGACCCCGGGTGGGCACTGTGGCACCTGGGTGGGCCAATGAGGGCCAATGACCGTAACTCATTGAGGTTTTAGACCTACGGCCATGACATTTGGCAGGCTTGGTCCCGGGGGCAATCTGAGGTGACATGTGATGCCCATGGCAACCCTGTGGGACCCCGCTGGGCACTGGGGCCCTGGGTGGGCCAATGACCTAACACAGTCAGATTAACACCTATTGCCACGAAATTTGGCAGGCTTGGTCCCGGGGGCAATCTGAGGTGACATGTGATGTCCATTGGACCCCTCTGGACACCCCGGATGGCAATGGGCCCTGGGTGGGCCAATGATTGTAACTCAGTCAGTTCGTGACTATGGCCACGAAACTTGGCAGGCCTTGTGGTCCCGGGTGCAATCTGAGGTGAAATGTGATGCCCATTGGACCCCTCTGGACCCGGCTGGGCACTGGGGCCCTGGGTGGGGCCAATGAATTGTAACTCAGTCAGTTTTCAACCTACGGCCACGAAACTTGGCAGGCTTGGTCCCGGGTGCAATCTGAGGTGATGATATGTGATGCCCATGGGGCCTTTGTGGACCCCGGCTGGGCACTGGGGCCCCTGGGTGGGCCAATGACTGTAACTCAGTCCAGTTTTTCGACCTACGGCCACGGAAATTTGCAAGCTTGGTTACCGGGGTGCAATCTAAAATGACATGTGATACCCATGGCAACCCCTGTGGCCCCCCGGCTGGGCACTGGGGCCCCTGGGTGGGCCAATTGACCTTAACACAGTCAGATTAACAACCCTATTGCCACGAAATTTGCAGGCTTGGTTCCCGGGGGCAATCTGAGGTGACATTGTGAGTCCATTGGACCCCTCGGGAACCCCGGCTGTGCAATGTGGGCCCTGGGTGGGCCAATGATTGTAACTCAGTCCAGTTCTTGACCTATGGCCACGAAAAACTTGGCAGGCTTGGTCCAGGCGGTGCAATCTGAGGTGAATGTGATGCCATTGGACCCTTCTGGACCCCGGCTGGGCACTGGGGGGCCCTGGGTGGGCCAATGACTATAAACTCGTTCGTTTTCGACCTATGGCCACGAAACTTGGCAGGCTTGGTCCCGGGTGCAATCTGAGGTGATATGTGATGCCCATTGGACCCCTCTGGACCCCGGCTGGGCACTGGGGCCCTGGGTGGGCCAATGATTGTAACTCAGTCAGTTTTCAACCTACGGCCACGAAATTTGGCAAGCTTGGTACAGGGTGCAATCTGAAATGACATGTGATGCCAATGGAGCCCCTGTGGACCCCGGCTGGGCACTGGGGCCCCTGGGTGGGCCAATAAACGTAATTCCGTCAATTTTGGACCTATTGGCACAAAATTTGCCAGGCTTTGTCACGGGTGCAATCTGAGGTGAAATTTAATGCATTTTGGTCCCACGGGTAAGGACGCTTTTTCAAGCCAACCTCAAAGTTCGTCCACGAACTTTCGCCATCTAGTTATTATTATTATTCTTGGTCGAATTTTGTACCGTTTTCACGGGTCACAGTTTTTGAGCTACGGTCACGAAATTCGGCGTGGACTTAGGTCCCATACGGGATCGGACCGCTTGTGCTTTTGGGGCCGATGGGACTTTGAGGGGCCGCTGCGCGGCCCCTCAAAGTCCAAAATTTGGCCCATAGGAAATAATGGGGTTTCAATGGTCAATGACCATAACGCGGTAAATTTTTGAGCTCAAACACGAAACTCGGCATGGTCGGACCTGGGCTGACCCAGACCCATAATCTCAACTTTCGGACAGATAACACTCTTTGATCACTTTCTATCACTCTTTAAAAATCACTCCATTCATTTAATAGGGCAGAAGTTAGAGTGTACACTCTAGATTTCCGAGAAAATCGATTAATTCACTTTTTCACTGAACAAACTTCTCTAAAATCCTGATACTTTCACCTAGAAACTCCATTTAAACTGCAAATGGTACAGATACTTCCCTTCATAATTCATCAAAAGATTGCATCGCTAAACAAATTATTTCTCGAGTTATGATGATTTTCGGGACTAGGGACTCAAACTTCCCTCATGGACACCCATGTTGAATTTTCGGATCTCCGAGGAGGCTTTTTCCAAAGTTTCATTTGTGTTCAAACCTGTCATAACTTTAAGGGCTTTTTCGTCAATCCACACCATCTTAATACCGTAAGCGATCAGCAAGGGGTCCTTTCTCACACAAAGTTTTCAGAGATAATGATTGGTCAAAATATTTTTGGAGTTATGATCATTGATTGAGAGGTCCAAAATCGCTGGAAACTGAGGATTTTAGGGATTTTTTTTATTAATTCACTTTTTTTTTTTTTTGTTTTTTTTTTTTTTTTTTGTTTTTTTTTTTTTTTTTTTTTTTTTTGGGATTTTTATTAATTCATTGTCCACCCCCCCCCCCCCCACCTGAACAAACGGTCTAAAATCATTATACTTTCATCTAGAAACGCCATTCAACATCAAAAGGCGAGATACTTCCCCTTAATGACAATAAAGCATCTCATCGTTCAAACAAATATTGTTGAGGTATGACGATTTGTTCGGGACTAGGTATTGATTTTTTACTCCAATTGACCCCCATTATAATTGCCTCAAATCTGATTTGGCATTTTTTAAATTTTCCTGTGTTTTTAACTTGTCATAACTCTGACAACTTCTCATCAATCCACACAGTTTTTTGTCATAGCGATCAGCAAGGGGTCCTCTCCCACACAAGCTTTTCAGATAAGCAATCGGTGAATTACTTTTGGAGTTATGACCGTTTGTTTGAGAGGTCTGACACAGACATTTTACATGAATGATATGGCTGTGTGGATTTGAAATGTAACTGTCATCGTCTCTCCCTCTGTCTCTCAGACACACAGGCACACATGCAGGCCACGCCCACACACACAGCAGCTGTCATTCACACAGAATGGCTTGGATCAGCTCTTCTGGCACCTAATAGGGCCATTGTTTGCATAGCAACACAGAGTGCACAGAGGTACCTGGCAGGACAGTTTTCGCAATACAATCATGAAATTTGGCAGGCTTGGTCCTGGGTGCAATCTGAGGTGACATGTGATGGCTATGGGGCCCCTGTGGACCCCGGCTGGGCACTGGGGCCCCTGGGTGGGCCAATGAGTAACTCAGTCAGTTGTCAAACTACGGCCACGAAATTTGGCAGGCTTGATCCTGGGTGCAATCTGAGGTGACATGTGATGCCCATGGGACCCCTGTGGACCCCGGCTGGGCACTGGGTCCCTGGGGGGGCCAATGATTGTAACTCAGTCAGTTTTCGACCTATGGCCACGAAACTTGGCAGGCTTGGTCCCGGGTGCAATCTGAGGTGATATGTGATGCCCATGGGACCCCTCTGGACCCCGGCTGGGCACTGGGGCTCTGGGTGGGCCAATGATTGTAACTCAGTCAGTTTTCGACCTACGGCCATGAAACTTGGCAGGCTTTGTCCCAGGAGCAATCTGAGGTGATATGTGATGCCAATTGGACCCCTCTGGACCCCAGCTGGACACTGGGGCCCTGGGTGGGTCAATGATTGTAACTCGGTCAGTTTTCGACCTACGGCCACGGAACTTGACAGGCTTGGTCCCGGTTGCAATCTGAGGTGACATGTGATGTCCATGGGACCCCTGTGGACCCGGCTGGGCACTGGGGCCCTGGGTGGGGCCAATGATTGTAAATCATTCAGTTTTCAACCTACGGCCACGGAAACTTGGCAGGCTTGGTCCCGTGGTGCAATCTGAGGTGATATGTGAATTCCCATGGGGCCCTTGTGGACCCCGGCTGGGCACTTGGGGCCCCTGGGTGGGGCCAATGACCATTAACTCAGTCCAGTTTTTGACCTACGGCCACGAAATTTGGGCAAGCTTGGTACCGCGGTGCAATCTGAGGTGAACATGTGATGCCCATGGGAGCCCCTGTGGAACCCCGGGTTGTGCACTGGGGGCCCGGGTGGGCCAATAAACGTTTAATTTTAGTCAGTTTTTGGACCTAGTGCCACAAAAAGAAGAAAAAAAAAAAAAAAAAAAAAAAAAAAAGAAAAAAAAAAAAAAAAAAAAGAAAAAAGAAAAAGAAAAAAAAAAAAATTGGACCTAGTGCCACAAAATTTGCCAGGCATTGTCACGGGTGCAATCTGAGGTGACGTTTAATGCATTTTGGTCCAACGGGTAAGGGCGCTTTTTCAAGCCAACCTCAAAGTTCGTCCACGAACTTTCGCCATCTAGTTGTTACTTACAACCCCAAATCAGAAGAGGAGAAAAAAGAGAAAAAAAAAGTTGGAACTGTATAGAAAATGCAAATATAAAAAAAACCCTCAGTGCTCCTTACATGTACTCTGACTTTTATATCATTGCAGAAAGTGTGAACCCAACATATTTAATATTTTGTCTGATCAACTTAATTGCATTTATTAATAATCATCCATTCCTGAATTTCAGGCAACACGTTCCAAAAAAAGTTGGGCCATGGCAATTTATGGCCAGTAATGAGGTAAAAAAGTCAAAATTTATGATGTGATTTTAAACAGGTAATGTCAACAAGTTATGATAATCATGATTTGGTACAAAAGCAGTATCCACGAAAGGCAGAAAGGCAATGTACCTCAAAGAAAGTGTCATCGCAGAACTGAAAATGACCTTTGCCATGTGCACTGACACAACCCCATACCATGAAAGACCCTGAATTTTGGACCTGTTGCTGAGTCAGTCACATGAAATATCTTGGGTTCATACTGTTTGCAATTAAATAAAAGTCAAAGTAAATGTGAGGAGCACTGCATTTGTTTTAATTTGCATTTTCCATAGCGTCCCAACTTTTTCTGATTTGGGGTTGTAGTAGTAGTTTGTAGTTGTATTACTCAAATCTGATCTTTGCCTGAAGACCATAAATGAGCGGTTGCGGTCTCATCTTGGTCTCGACATCATTTCGACTCTGTCTTGTCTCGGTCTTGGGGTGAGCTGGAAATTGTTGTCGAGATCAGCTGAGCCCATTGCTTTTGTCTGAGGTAACATTAATTAAACTGACCTTTTTTTCTATCGTTACTGAGTATCTTAGGTTGGCTAATGGGGGGGGAAACAAGTTACTGCTCTTCCCATTCAGCATCCAATCAATGAACATGTTTTATTTTCAATAATGTGACATTAAGATTGAAAGTGTGTGTTTTTTCCCACGTGCTTTACTTTACCATATCCTCAAAATCTGGAATTATACTCTTCTGAATGCATATCATGCATCATGAATGGCGACTGTAAAGTGAATTACAAACTAATTAGTGTGGTTGCCTATATAGGTGATCACACTATTGTTATCCGATTCTGAACATTCCGAAATTTTCGACACACATCAACTGCCACAATTTTCGAGATATCAACCCCGTTCCAGTGCCATCGCGTTCGGTCAGGTCGGGAATGGTGTGCTTGTATAGGGTTTTCCGGTCGGACTTTGGGGGGCCCCACAGGGGCCCCTGTAAAGTCCCAAATTTCCCATAGAAAATGAATGGGCCCAAAGTTAACGAACCATAACTGTCAGTTTTCGACCTACGGCCACGAAATTTGGCAGGCTTGGTCCCGGGTGCAATCTGAGGTGACATGTGATGCCCATGGGGCCGCTGTGGACCCCGGGTGGGCACTGGGGCCCCTGGGTGGGCCAATGACCATAACTCAGTTAGTTTTCGACCTACGGCCACGAAAATTGGCAGACTTGGTCCCGGGTGCAATCTGAGGTGACATGTGATGCCTAAGGGGCCGCTGTGGACCCCAGCTGGGCACTGGGGCCCCTGGTGGGCCAATGACCATAACTCAGTTAGTTTTCGACATACGGCAACGAAATTTGGCAGGCTTGGTTCCGGGTGCAATCTGAGGTGACATGTGATGCCCATGGGGCCGCTGTGGACCCCGGCTGGGCACTGGGGCCCCTGGCGGGCCAATGATTGTAACTCAGTCAGTTTTCAACCTACGGCCATGAAATTTGGGACGCTTGGTTCCGGGGGCACCCTGGGGTGATGTGATGCCCATGGAGCCCATGAGGTACACTAAGGGTTGACCATTGCAGAGTGGCCATCACACTCGCATTTTCTTCAGGAAATGCACCTCTCTAGTTAAGTAAAATGTTCTTCTTTTTATTGTAGTATGATTAAATACAAACCAACTCTTGACCTGGTCTCGCTCTCGTCTCGGTCATGGCCACTCCTGGTCTTGATCTTGACTTGGACTTGCCTCTAATGGTCTTGACTACAACACTATTACTTACTGAATTTAAGCATATATGTTTCTTAAATAAGCTAAATGATTTTGCCAAAGCAGTGGGATAATTTCACTCAAATGTATAAAAAGAAACATGATAACCAACTAGCCTTTATTTAGGATAGTTCCATCAGCTAAAACAATAATAGACTCTTCTGGACTGTTGTTTATAAGAAAAGAATAGAGACATTGTTGACTTCAAGAGCCCTGGTAAGCATGATTTACTCAAAGATAATCAGGTTCTTACAAAGATCAAAACTAATATTTCTGTTTCTTTCCTTTAATAAGGAACCAGATAATGGTTCTTGCCCAGCTTGCACCTTACTTTAAAAAAAATAACAGTTTACTATTAAAACGTAACACATTAACCATCCCTAGTAACACAGCTGTCTTACGTATGTTTTGTTTGCATGTTTTGTGTACTTTTTAAACATTTACTATGCAATGCTAACGACTTTTTCTAAACCATCTCACACTGACCCTCATCCTTTAGAATGGTCTCACACCTCTCCATGTCGCTGCACATTATGATAACCAGAAGGTGGCTCTGCTGCTTCTGGACAAAGGGGCATCTCCTCATGCAACAGCCAAGGTAAGAGTCCTCTGCTATAAAATGGTGTTCATTTTCCAAATCTCTGTCACTAACCCTCACTCATCACAAGCTCACAGGTATCTGAGAAGTTATTAAATCTGTAATCTTCTCGATACTGCAGAATGGATATACTCCTCTTCACATATCAGCAAAGAAGAACCAGATGGAGATTGCCACTACTCTGCTGCAGTATGGTGCAGAGACCAACATCTTAACCAAGCAGGGTGTGACACCACTTCATCTGGCCTCTCAGGAAGGCCACAGGGACATGGTTGCTCTGCTGCTGCAGAAGGGTGCCCAAGTCAATGTGCCCACAAAGGTGACCAGACAGAACCATGCTACTTTCTAACTAGTGGAAGACTGGCTTTATACACTGATGAGCCAAACATTATGAGCACCAGGTGGCATGTGCCAAATTGATACTCACATGCCTTTACAGCAGTACATTGTACATAGAATAACACTTCCTCCACCAGCTTGTTTTGTTCATACAGTGCAGCCTGGTGTGTTTTGATGTGTTTTTGTGGTTTGGCTGATTTACTCCAAGAGGTGTATTGAGCACCCTTGAACAGTCAGTCAGTAAAGAAGGAATCAAAGTAATGTGATGCATGAATCTTTAATGGATTTATGATTTATTTATTAATTAAGGTAATTCATTTTTAATGACTGTTTCATTCATTTTCTGTGGAGGCTCAGCACACACTTTGAATGATTCAGGATCTATAACACCATTTTTTGGAACAAGAAGTAGTTACATATAGTACTCCCAAATAACTGTTTTTACTAGTTCAGTGTTTCTCAGTCCTGGTCCTGGCCCCCCACCCCACCATTTAGCGCTTCTTCTGTTTAAACACACCCACTTTAAGTCAGTAACGGGCTTGTTAATGAGCTGGTGTGTTGGTAGCAGAAAAACACTAAAACATGCAGAGCGGTGGGGTGCCAGCACCAGGATTGAGAAACGCTGCAGTAGTGCTAGAGTCACTGATCAGTTTTTTTAGGGTTATCAGTAACAGCTGTTATATCGAAGCAGCATTTAAGAATTGTAAATATTTGTTTTGTGTCTAGAAGAGTATCCAGTAAGGTATCACACAGTGTGAAAAAGTACAGTGGTTACCTCAGTTCTCAACCACCTCGTCGAATTCAGTTCTCAAAACATTTTGACCACAAGTTGTTTGCTCGGTACTCGGCGCAATTGCTTAAGCTTGTATGAATCAAGCCTTGAAACTTGATTCATGATTCAGTACACAGTGATTCAGATTCCCTTGCTCAGGGAAGATCTCTGTTGTGTTTATCGTGTTTTTCTTTACTTTTACATCTACAGTACTGTATACTTAGTCTTATTTTAAGTCTCCAAGAGTTTTAAAAAGATTACTTATAACAGCCAACCAAAAGGAAAACAGGAACTGAATCCTCCAGAACACAGGCTTCAGTTAGCTTGGCAGCTATGCTAGCACACCAAGTTCTCCAATAGAGTAAGTGTTTTACCTTTCACTGTCAATCCATTACCCACTAAATTACATAAGAATTTTCAACTTTTTAATTATTTTTTTTTAATGATTATAGGTTAGTGCAAGTGTTAATGTGCAATAGGCTCCACTATGATACAGTATAGACTATATTGAACTCACCAATTTATGATACATTTAACTTATTATGGATTTGTTGGAACATATGCCTGTGGTGGACTGTGGTGGCCCAGTGGTTAAGGTACTGGACTCTGGGCCAGAAGGTCCAGTGTTCGAATCCCACCTCTGACAAGCCACCACTGTCGGGTCCTTGAGCAAGACTCAAACCATCCTGGTTGTAAGAATGCATCAATTGTAAGTCGCTCTGGTCACTCTGGTGTTTGCTAATGAGTTAAATGTAAAAATATAAACGTATACTCATCGTAAATCAGGGAGCACCTGTACAATACAATTCTATTAATGCATATAATGCTTTATACAGTGCAGATTTTCTTGCGGTCTGGAACAAATTAATTCAATTTACATTATTCCTTATGTGAAGAATTTGCTTGGTACTCATCGTTTTCGGTACTCGAACTCCATCAGGAACAAATTAACAACGAGGACCAAGGTACCACTGTAATGTTCAGGCTGATACTGATAATGTGGATGCATTCTTTTTAGGACAAAAATGACAATGATGTTCTCTATTTTGTCGACTTGGTTCATAATGAAAAGCAGAAATGAGAAAGCTGGTTGATATTTTTTTCTGTGAGCCAGCTTAGATTGATTGTATATTTTCTTCACAGAGTGGACTTACTGCTCTTCATCTAGCTGCCCAGGAGGACAGAGTTGGTGTTGCTGAAATTTTGGTTAAAAGTGGTTCCTCCCTCGACCAGCAAACTAAAGTAAGACATTATTAGATAAAGATACTCACTTAACACTTTATTAGGAACACTTAAGAAACACCTAAAAATACAAATTTTTGATGTTATCCAAGTCAATGGTGTGGCAAAATGGAGGGAAAAAAAGGGAAAAAATTCAGCCATTTTAGTGTGGCATGATTATTGGTTTTTATAACTACTGACTTCCTGGGTTTTACACACCAAAGCAGCCTCTATAGGTTAGAATTAGTGCTCGACTGATACAATGCCGATATTTAGAGAGCAGGGTGACCGATATATAATGCCAATATCACAATTTTTTTTTAATGAATGACCAATACACCAAACTGCTGAACTTAAAGGAACATTTATTTAAGCTATAAATGAACTGTCTCTGTTTGCACTCTTGCCTTTTTTATAAATAAAAAAATACAAAAATATTGCATAACATTTATTATCATATAAAGAGAATCACATTCTGTCTGGGTAAAAAAATCAAAATGTGTAAATACTTTAAAAAATATACACTATGTTAGAATAGTGCACATGGTATCAGCATCTTTTGTTTTTAATCCCAGTTAAGACCAGTATGTTGTAATGCTGGAAACAGTTTTCATTTTCCCCTAAATGGCCCCACCCTCACTGAATCTCAGCATCTCTTTTGATTTTAGCCACTCAGTAGTCCCAGTTTATTCCCAGTTCTAATGCAGGAACTAACGTGTCTCTGCATTTTCCCCACTATTTTTGAATATAGGTCTTATAAGTGCATATATATAGGCCAATGCCAATTATTTCAGAACGGCATTAATCGGTCCGATTAATTACTACTCAGAATGGTGCAGTAAGATAAAAAGATCCCGTTCATTGCTTGACTGCCACAGCTTATTTCAGTATTGTTGATTTGATACTGGTGGCTACTTCCAGCATGATCATGTACCAGGTGTCAAAGCAAAAGTCATTTTAACCTGGTTTCATGAAGAAGACCGTGAGTTCATTGTTTTTTTTTCAGTGGCCTTCCCAGTCACAGGATCTGAATCCAACAGATGTGTTAGAACAGGAGATTAGCTACGTGAAAGTGCACCTGAGAAATGTGCAGAAATTGTGTTATGCAATCATGTCAACATGTAGCAGAATCTTGAAGGAATGATTCCAACATCTTGTGCAATCCGAGCCATGAAGACCTGAGGCTGTTTTTAGAGCAAAAGGAGGATCTACCAAGTATTATTATAGCATTCATATACTAATCAGTAAAGTGCTCATTGAGTGTATATATACAGGGTGACAACAAGCACATTTGAGTTCAGTAAACGACATTTAGATATTTTTTAATTACAAATGTTTAAGTGTAAATAATTTTGTGACACGTGGGAATCTCCAGATGTGCCAGTTTGTGTTCAGAAGAACCCCTTAATCAGGCCCTTTACTGCTGAACTGCTCTGCCATATGCTTGGATTTAATTTCCCCTTACTTAAATACCTGTCACATAAATAACATCAGTTTAAAGATGGCATTAAAAGAAGTTGAATTTTTTAGCAAAATGTATGTATATGTTGTTAACAAGGCTATATTTCACATTGAGGGATTTCTAAAGCAAACAATCACCTCTTCTCCAGTTGGGTTACACACCACTTATCGTCGCCTGTCACTATGGAAATGCCAAGATGGTCAACTTCCTTCTGAACAACAATGCCAGTGTCAATGCCAAAACAAAGGTACATTACAACCAACATAGACAGCTAACTGTAGTTATATCAGTGCTGAGTTCTGAAGATAAAGACACTGTGTTGTGTGTTTAGAATGGATACACACCTCTCCATCAAGCAGCACAACAGGGAAACACACACATCATCAACGTACTGCTTCAGTATGGAGCTAAACCCAATGCCATCACAACTGTGAGTAGAGACCGGCCTCGTAAACAGAAAAATGCAAAGAGCTGGATCATAAATCATGAATTTGATTCGTATGTTTCCAGAACGGAAACACGGCGCTTGCCATCGCTCGTCGTCTTGGTTACATTTCAGTGGTGGACACCCTGAGAGTGGTCACAGAGGAAATCATTACCACCACAACAGTGAGCCTTGTTTCAAATTGGCACATCATACAAACATTGATTCGTTCGTTATATAATAATGGCATGATCATTTTTGCACAGACTGTGACAGAGAAACATAAGCTGAACGTTCCTGAGACCATGACTGAAGTCCTGGATGTGTCCGATGAGGAAGGTAAATTTCGTAGTTATTTCACAAGTACTATGTTTACTACGATTAAAAAGCGTAGTGCTCAACATAACAGATTTCAATTCATGTAACAATATGAAATGTCATGTAGCCCTCTGGCAGGCTGCTGATGGTGCTTTGTCTGACGACTCCTTTGATGAAGGTACACAGCATTACTGCAGTGCTACTTGGTTGCTGTGGTGTGCTGTGATTTGCCGTAGTCTGTTCACCATTTTTTATCTCCTAACAAGCATGCATGTATGGAGTTGGACCTAGGTTTCTCTTAAAGGTTACAATATTAATATTAAAGTGAGGTACAACTGAGGTCTCAAACCCCATCCGCTTGTTCTGCTGAGGGTTGCGGTGGCAACAGGCTGAGAAGGTCAGCCCAGACTACTCTGTCCCTGGGTGCTCCTGCTGGGTGCATATTTATATTTAACTAAAAATAAGTAGATATTTATATCTAAGTAATAATTTATTTTATAGCTTCAGTTGTTGGCCAGTTTGTTTGTACACCTACTGTACTTATAACGGATACAGTTATGCACCTGTTGCTATATATGCACAATTGTCAGTCTCTCTATCAATGAAAATTGGCCCCACTGTTGGATTACAGGTATTATTTTGGAAGCGGACCATTCTTAGCACTGCTCTGGTGGTTATTTAGTGATAGTCATTTAGTTTTTATTTGGTCATTTATTTATTTAGTCATTTAGTTTTAAGGAGTTTAAGTAATAATATAATTGTCCTACAGTGGTGATTGAAGGTTTATGAACCCTTTAGAATTTTCTATATTTCTGCATAAATATGACCTAAAACATCATCAGATTTCCACACAAGTCCTAAAAGTAGATAAAGAGAACCCAGTTAAACAAATGAGACAAAAATATTATACTTGGTCATTTATTTACTTAGGAAAATGATCCAGTTTTACATATTAGTGAGTGGTCAAAGTATGTGACTCTTTGCTTTCAGTATCTGGTGTGACCCCCCTGTGCAGCAATAACTGTAACTAAATGTTTCCTGTAACTGTTGATCAGTCCTGCACACCAGCTTGGAGGAATTTTAGCCCAGTCCTCCGTATAGAACAGCTTCAGCTCTGGGATGTTGGTGGGTTTCCTCACATTAGCTGCTCACTTCAGGTCCTTCCACAACATTTCGATTGGATTAAGGTCAGGACTTTGACTTGGCCATTCCAAGACATTACCTTTATTCTTCTTTAACCATTCTTTGGTAGAACGGCTTGTGTGCTTAGGGTCTTGTCTTGCTGCATGACCCACCTTCTCTTGAGATTCAGTTCATGGACAGATGTCCTGACATTTTTCTTTAGAATTCTCTCAAATAATTCAGAATTCATTGTTCCATCCTGGCCCAGATGCAGCAAAACAGGCCCAAACCATGATACTACCACCACCATGTTTCACAGATGTGATAAGGTTCTTATGCTGGAATGCAGTGTTTTCCTTTCTCCAAACATAACACTTTTCTTTTAAACCAAAAAGTTCTATTTTGGTCTCATCCATCCACAAAACATTCTTCCAATAGCCTTCTGGCTTGTCCACATGATCTTTAGCAAACTGCAGACGAGCAGCAATGTTCTTTTTGGAGAGCAGTGGCTTTTCTCCTTGCAACCCTGCCATTGCCCAACATTATTGTTCTTTTTTTTTTCTGAAAAAATGGTGGACTCATGAACATTAACATTAGCCAATGTGAGAGAGGCCTTCAGTTTTGCTTAGAAGTCACCCTGTGGTCCTTGTGTGACCCTCGCCAACTATTACACGCCTTGCTCTTGGAGTGAATCTTTGTTGGTCAACCACTCCTGGGGATGGTAAACAATGGTCTTGAATTTCCTTCCTCCATTTGTACACAATCTGTCTGACTGTGGATTGGTGGAGTCCAAACTCTTTAGAGATGGTTTTGTAACCTTTTCCATCCTGATGAGCATCAACAACTCTCTTTCTGAGGTCCTCAGAAATCTTTGTTCGTGCCATGACTGTGCAGACTTTGATAGATCCCTGCTCTTTAAATAAAACAGGATGCCCACTCACACCTGATTGTTATCCCATTGATTGAAAACACCTGACTCTAATTTCACCTTAAAATTAACTGCAAATCCTAGAGGTTCGTATAGTCTTGCCACTCACTAATGTGTAATATTGGATCATTTCCCTCAATAAATAAATGACGAAGTAAAATATTTGTAAAATCCAAGTAAAATCTCATTTGTTTAACTGGGTTCTCTTTATCTACTTTTAGGACTTGTGTGAAAATCTGATGATGTTTTAGGTCATATTTATGCAGAAATATAGAAAATTCTAAAGGGTTCATAAACCTTCAAGCACACAGTACCTTGTTGATACACCTTGAAGGCTTACAGATGGAGTCTATAGTTATAGCTGGTATGTCTCTGGGCATTTTGTGGAAATCCACATCTAACTCTTTGTAAGTGTCCATTACTAACCATTGGTTGCTGTTAACTTGACACCTTTGACTGCCAGCAGTGTCTGTGAGATGTAGCAACACTTCTATGCCTACACTCATACAAGTGCCACACACATATCACATCACTAGCATGTCATATGCCGTGCTGAGAATATCACCAGTGGAACCTTCGGGGCCTTGTAGTTCTTCAGAGAAGGCCTAAGATTTTTAGGAACTAACAGTTATTTCATAAAATTAAATTTTTATAATGTTTAGTCTTTTAATTAAATTTAATTTCAGAGTTTCACACATCTTACTGTATTAAATCAGCTGATTGGAAATGTGAAGTTATGACAAAGGATTAAAAATTTGAGAGGCAGTTTTTCCAATAATTTTTCTTTTCAGTATAGCTAAGAATAAAGTGAAGTTAGTGCTCTGAATGGTTAGGACTTTATGAACCTGCAAGAAGACCTTACAATGTTCATTTAAGCTTTAAAGTATTTAGAAAGTCACATTTTGATTGCTAATAGTTGGAACTCTTGGACGTCTCTACATCCTGTATACGTAACAGAAACACGATGGGATGACTGACTGACTTTGACCTCAGTAATGAAAGCACTTTTTCTATAATTCAGGAAGACAAACTTTATGATGCTTTTGATTCAGTCCTCAAATGAAATACCAAAGGATGGATTTTGTTTTTAAGTAATCTGTTCAATTGTGGTGCCCCACTATTATATTAATCATAGCTTGCTTCTTTAGGGTTTAGTCTTAATGCTCATTAATTCTGATGCATGTTGACACTGATTTAAGCAGGATGTGAATGATTGCAGTTGTGGCTTTTTTATTCCAAGAAGTTAGTTTAAAATTGGTAATTGATGAATTTGTTTGGATTGTTTTGATGTTTTAACTGAAAGAGCAGGTTAGGTTCTAATTTGATGCTTGTGTTATTTATGTTTGTGGTACTTCAGTGGGAGAGCTCATATGTTCGTGTTGTGTTTGTGATGAGCCTGTTGTGATGAATTTATGAATTTATTCATAAATTTAGCACTGGTTATGTTTACACTTATTGGCTGTTTTATATTCATGTGCCTGTACGTACACTTGACTCATTTATTCATTTATTTTTAGTGTTTATGCCCCAAACTGTAGGCTTATCTATAATAGTCATCGTCCACTAAAGAATAATGGTCAAATTAGAGATGCACCGATCGATCAGTGTGTTTCAGCGTGATCGTTCGTGACAGGTGATCAGCCTCGTAATCAGTCTCATAAAAGCTGATTCTATTCCGGTCACATTTAATGGACACTTGTGTGCTTTGACTAATGTTAATTCAGAATTCAGTTCATATGTATATGGACCTTTAAACTTAAACAGTTAATGCTCAGCCACTTTGTGGCTTCTTTCCCAGTCTCAACGTTTAGCGTGATCTTGATGATCTGCATCTGTGGTCTGTGTGTATGTCTTTTTATAGTTGATAAAATCTCGCAGTGAATGTTTTTAATTGTGTTATACCATTTTTGCCCAGGATTTAGCGTGAGTGTTTTTTACTGCATTCAGTAGCTTACAGTATGTATGACTTACCGTCTTGGTTGGTGTACACTGCTAACTGTGGGGTGAGTTCAGCGTCTTTGCTTGTACTTGTACCCTTGCATTAACTGGTAAAAGGCTCTTATAAAGCAATAAAGTACAGGCTGTAATAAAGTACAATTTAAGCAAGTTTGCAGTTGGTCGTTTTGTGGAGAACAGAGAACAGTGCTAGGTACAAGCCAACAATTCCTGCTATATTTCTTTTAACAAATGTTTCTGTATGCTGTCATTTATAATTCTTAGACAGAAAGAAAATCGGAATCGGCGGTCATATATTTAAAACCTCGGAAATCGGAATCGCCAAGAATATTGCAATCTGTTTATCTCTAACTCAATGTCTGGTCAGTGGTGGTCCTATGGTGGCTTCTTTCTGTGGTGGATGGACTAGCAACAGATGGATTATAGCCTAATTATTAACCTGTATAGTGCACCCATTTGGTAGGTGAACCAGATAAAATGCCGTTTGAATGTAATTGGTAATTAACTGTATTTACTTATATTACGTCATTCCTGTTGGGTGTGATCCAAACTTAATTATGCAGGCTAAAATGTCAACAAAAAATCAATAAATCAAGACTATTTAAAACCTCCTACCTAAAACATGTAAGCGTATTAGATCTGGAAAAGGCAGCAGAAGAGTAATCACTTCCATGGGTCAGTGGTAGCTTAGCAGTAAAGGGTCTGTGCTAGTAACCAGAGGTCATCAGAGCAAGTGTTAGGTCCTTGAGCAAAGGCTGTTAATCTTTGTCTGACTCATATGTGTTGTGCTGTGGATCTTTCCTAATGTATGTTAACTGCAAACTTCATTTATCTTTTTCAGTCAGTCTTACTCAATAAAGAGTACAGTTGTGCTTGAAAGTTTGTGAAACCTTTAGAATTTTCTATATTTCTGCATAAATATGACCTAAACCATCATCAGATTTTCACACAAGTACTAAAAGTAGATAAAGAGAACCCAGTTAAACAAATGAGCCAAAAATATTATACTTGGGCATTTATTTATTGAGGAAAATGATCCAATATTACATATTAGTGAGTGGCAAAAGTATGTGAACCTCAGGGATTGGCAGTTAATTTGAAGGTGAAATTGGGTCAATCAATGGGATGACAATCAGGTGTGAGTGGGCACTCTGTTTTATTTAAAGAACAGGGATCTATCAAAGTCTGCTCTTCACAACATGTTTGTGGAAGTGTATCATGGCAAGAACAAAGGAGATTTCTGAGTTGTTGTTGATGGTCATCAGGCTGGAAAAGGTTACAAAACCATCTCTTAAGAGTTTGGACTCCACCAATCCACAGTCAGACAGATTGTGTACAAATAGAGGAAATTCAAGACCATTGTTGACCCTCCCCAGGAGTGGTCGACCAACAAAAATCACTTCAAGAACAAGGCATGCAATGGTTGGCGAGGTCACAAAGGACCCCAGGGTAACTTCTAAGCAACTGAAGGCCTCTCTCACATTGGCTAATGTTAATGTTCATGAGTCCACCATCAGAAGAACACTGAACAACAATGGTGTGCATGGCAGGGTTGCAAGGAGAAAGCCACTTCTCTCCAAAAACAATATTGCTGCTCGTCTGCAGTTTGCTAAAAATCATGTGGACAAGCCAGAAGGCTATTGGAAGAATGTTGGACGGATGAGACAAACATACAGTAGAACCTTTTGGTTTAAAAGAAAAGCATTATGTTTGGAGAAAGAAACCTCTGCATTCCAGCATAAGAACCTTATCCCATTTGTGAAACATGGTGGTGATGGTATCATGGTTTGGGCCTGTTTTGCTGCATCTGGACCAGGACGGTTTGCCATCATTGATGGAACAATGAATTCTGAATGATATGAGAGAATTCTAAAGGAAAATGTCAGGACATCTGTCCATGAACTGAATCTCAAGAGAAGGTGGGTCATGCAGCAAGACAACGACCCTAAGCACACAAGTCGTTCTACCAAAGAATGGTTAAAGAAGAATAAAGTTAATATTTTGGAATGGCCAAGTCAAAGTCCTGACCTTAATCCAATAGAAATGTTGTGGAAGGGCCTGAAGCGAGCAGCTAATGTGAGGAAACCCACCAACATCCCAGAGCTGAAGCTGTTCTGTATGGAGGAATGGGCTAAAATTCCTCCAAGCTGGTGAGCAGGACTGATCAACAGTTACAGGAAATGTTTAGCTGCAGTTATTGCTGCACAGGGGGAGTCACACCAGATACTGAAAGCAAAGGTTCACATACATTTGCCACTCAACTAATATGTAATATTGGATCATTTTCCTCAATAAATAAATGACCAACTATAATATTATTGTCTCATTTGTTTAACTGGGTTCTCTTTATCTACTTTTAGGACTTGTGTGAAAATCTGATGATGTTTTAGGTCATATGTATGCAGAAATATAGAAAATTCTAGAGGGTTTACAAACTTTCAAGCACCACTGTATGTACTCAATAAAGTGTATGTGCTGCTGGCAAGTCCATAAATGTGGCAAAAAAGGCATGTTTAGCAGTGATCCAGTGGGTACAGTTACAATTTTTAAATGCTGACTATTGTTCTGCTCTTTAGGCAGCCAGTATGCTTTTGACAGCAGATCTCCACTCTCAGGTTTCAGTAGGTTTGGCATTTATTGTGAATACAGTATTAACTGCTGATTCCTCCCATCTGTAGAAATGCTTTCCCTGCTTGTCGGACCTGGTAACTTGTAGTAAGGTTTCTACTAATGTCCTCAGCACTGATTAGTGATTTTGATGCCAGACACCTATAAGCAGATAACCTCAGTCCCTGCTTGATAATTTTACTATCAGTCATAGAACTTAGATGATACATGCAGGGTTAGCCAAAACACCATGCGAACTGAAAAACATGTGCTTGTGTTGCGTGTTTTAAATTTTAAAGCTAGTAACACCCAAGCTAATTATTAAGAGTACTTGCATTATATGTGTGCGTGTATGTTGATTACAGTGAAAACATACATGTTTAAGAGATTTAAATCATTACAACTAATATTAACTTGTCAATATATTTATAAGGTCCTTTGGGTCACGACTTCCCCTGTCTGTGTTCTAGGCGAAGACACTATGACAGGTGATGGAGGGGAGTATCTGAGAGCAGAGGACCTGCGGGAGCTGGGAGACGACTCCCTGCCTGGTCAATACTTGGATGGCATGAATTATTTGCGGTTTAGTTTGGAAGGCAGTCGATCTGAAAGGTATGAGGTGCATCATAACAAACAAGCAACATCACAGTTCATCTAACTGTTCTTAAAGGGTGAAGTTCTAAAATGCTGTAAAACTATAAACTTTGTAAAGACCAGAGGTTTGTAACCACCAGTAAAGAACCTATTTTGGTTGCTCCCATTAGGGGTCACCACAGTAGATTACCGCATGGTAGATTTGGCATTGGTTTTACACCCGGTGCCCTTCCTGACACAAGCGTACCTATGTATCCGGGCTTGGGACCTGCACTGGGAGCACCCCCAGTAGCTGTTTTTTTGTTTTTTTCATAGTGCTTATACAGCCCCATCTGGAATTGAACCCACTCTCTCTGACATTTAGAGCAGCAACGAGATTACGACTGATTATTTCATATAAATATTACATTTTGCTCAATACAGCAGTAATAGATCGTCATTGTCTTTGCAGTCAACTCCTCCCACTTACTTCTCATTACTTTTTCTTCCAATGCTTACTCAGTCGGTACCAAAGGTATGAAGGCAGTACTCTATAATTTTGCCAGTATTCCTAGACTAGTTCCTGCTAGCTCACCAGTTGTTCTGTGTGTTGTTATAGTATGGATAGGTCCTTACGTCATGGCTATTACTCCCCAAAGCATGATGGCATGATGGAAGATGCAATCCATAGTTACCAGGTAATGTTTATATTTGGGATCCATTATTTGTCATTTCACAGTGTAATAATCACATAATGCAGGAGTACCTTATTAACAACATTTAAATTTAAAGCATGTAAGTGATCTTTTAGAGCCCCTGAGGATCGTCAACATTTTCTGGAATCTTCACTATGGCTTCTTTAAATATTTGACCTAATTGTTTCTAGGTATCGTCTCTTGGTAGTGAGAAGGATTCGTATAGACTAAGCTGGGAAACAGAAAACCTGGACAATATCGCACTCTCCTCCAGTGCTGCTCAATCTGGGTATGGTAATTACATACTTTTTAGTTCGATTTCTTAATTATTGATTAGAGATGCACCGATTGATTGGCTGATCAGTCTCAAAGAACAGAGTTTGTTCCAGTCACATTTACACTTGAGCAGCACATGACAGCAACAGCAGCACAAACACAGCCACAGTGCTTCAGTTCATATGTGTATGGAGCTTTAAACACCAAAAGTATACAGCTCAGCCACCGGTTTGTTTATGAGATGGCTGCTGATGCATGTTCATGATGAGGAAGGGTTAGATTTCAGTGTTTTGAATCCTCCTTAGTCAACTAATTTCTTTTTCTATATAGCGCATTACTAAGGAGGAAGTAGGGGGACTAAAGAGGGAGTAAAAATGTATTTTGGACACAGCCGTGTTTTCAGCGTGGGAGCTCTTCAGAGTGTGCTGTTTGCAAAACATGCATAGCGAATTAGAGATTTATTAAGACATTTAAAACAGCATCACCCCACTGAATATGCAGAATTTGACAAAACTAACAAAGGCAAAGAGGTTCAAACTAAAGCTAGTGCCAAGCAAAAGCCGACAGCCCCTGCTGTCTTTCTTTAGCAATGAAGAAGTTTCTGTTAAAAGCAAAGTTAAACAAAATGTTCGCTTTAATGTTGTAATTTATAATTTTTAATTATGTATCATTCTTAGCCAGAAAGAAAATCGAAACAGCCAAAATCAGAATCAACCGATCATACGTTAAAGAAAATCATCAGTCAGAATCAGCCAAGAAACTTGCAGTCGGTGCATCTCTATTATTGACACTGCCTTGATATTTAAAGTTACAGCCAATCATACATTTATTTTAGAAACAGCTTGTCAGAATTCTCAGATCTGATTTCTTTCTTATCCTTGGGATTGGGGCTCTTGTCTCTTTTTTCTCAAACGCTCTTTCTTCTCTTTAGCTCACGTTTACTTTCTGATGGGTATTCTGTTCTCTTTTTAGCCATTCCTCTCCGTGCCATGACCATGACAACAGCAGGTGACCAGCTGCATTTTGACACCGAGCTTTGATCCTGTTTATCTATTTCAGTGTGCATTTCATAAAAGAAACACCTGCTCTGCCTGTCAGATTTCCTAAAACCAAAAGTAGAAATGTTCGCAATGCCTATTTAAATTGTTAATGTGGATTTTCTGCTTATATTCAGCTGCTCAAAAGCATTGCAGGTTAAACCCACTGTAATAAGTTGACAGTAAATGTACAGCGTTTACTGGCATGTGACTGGCACCAGAATCCCACTCAAACACTAATCTGTTCTCGTTGTTTCATTCCTGTGTACTCCCTGTTGAAACCATTAGGGATGTGTAACCCTAGCTGTTTTGTACCCTGATCCTTAACTTGGTGTCTCATGTATAATTAAAGAACACTTCCAGTTAGGGGTGGGCGATATGGTAAAACAGTTATATCACAATCTTTAAAGACATTTTTACGATTCTTGATATTTTTCACGACATGTGATCGCAGACAAAATGCACCAGTAATGACAGATTCTTAAACTACTATTCCAGTATTATCCCATAGTTAGTAAAGTGATTTTTATTCAAAATGTGCTGCACTTCATCCAAGTAAACATGACTAATTACACTCTTCTTTAAGTGTTCTTTAAGCACTGGCGATATCCTCAATATGCTCAGGAAACCATATCCTCTATCACGATAAAACAGTTGATCCTGGTACGATAAAATATCGTCATATTGCCCACCCCTACTTCCAGTATTATTATGCAATGATGTACAGTTGCTAAGTTCTTAATGCTGTTAATGTCAGAGGATAAAGAACAGTAACTGTCACAATAATTGCACGAGTAGCAACAAGCAATAGTATCATTTCCATGTTTTGTTGGGCATTCACTGGCATACCCGGATGTGCTTGCTATAAATCATAAACACTCGATAATCCTGACAGTGTAACATTATAAATCATCTCAAGCATGCTGGGGATTGTTTCCACTGTTGTATATGGTCTTCCATTGTAACTTGTGTACATCAAGGTGTGTGTGTGTGAGTGTGTGAAATGTGTTCCAATTTATCCTGTTAAATTTACTGTCCTCTCTTTCACACCATCTGTTCCTGTGTGTCTTTGCATGTGGAAAAGAGACAGCCGGCCTCACCCTTTTCTCATGTTTGCAGCTTCCTTGTCAGCTTTATGGTGGATGCTCGAGGTGGTGCCATGCGTGGGTGCCGGCATAATGGCCTCCGCATTATCATCCCACCCAGGAAGTGTAGCGCTCCAACACGGGTAACCTGTCGATTAGTGAAGCGCCATCGCCTGGCTTCTATGCCGCCAATGGTTGAAGGAGAAGGGCTGGCAAGTCGAATTATTGAGGTTGGGCCATCTGGTGCTCAATTTCTAGGGTAGGCTCTTCTTATTATAAAGTAGATGTAATGTGAACTAGATTAGCTGTAGCATCATAATGTTATGGGCTGAATATTAAATCTTAATACAAGACTGTATACATAATCATTTTTAATGATTTGCCACATTACTTACATTGTTTCTGCTATTGTGCTTCACCTAACCAAATAAGACTTTTGTTTGCTTCACAGCTTGCAATAAAGAACAATCTGAGATTTGATTAACCATTTCACCAAGCATAACACCGCATTAATGAAAATGATCCATGATTTATTGAAGTGTCGGATAAAAATGTTACACTTTAATATAATATTTTAATGGTAACTGATCCAGGCCTTTTTTGAAGTCATTTATGTACCTGGGTATAACCCACAATCGAAAATGTCACTGAAGGAAGTAACTCCTGCCCCCAACTGTTTGTCATCTGTGCTCTCTTTTCCCACTGCTGCTGTTGGATGACAGTAAGCTCCACCTCCCTAATGCCCCGCCCCCTCTGAATGAGGGCGAGAGTTTGGTTAGCCGCATCCTTCAGCTGGGGCCACCAGGGACCAAATTCCTTGGGTAGGAGTGACACATATGAAATAATCCATGGATGTTGGTTCCATATCCCTTCTTCTCTTTCTGTCTTTTTGTTACCTGTGCTTTTTTTGGTCCACAAGTGTGTCTTGATAGTCAACTGTGGTAGCGTTTTGTGATTTTGATTTGACGTTGGTGTTTTTGCATTGCATCTTAATTTGTTTTTGTAGTTGTTATAAGACAGTGGAAGCTGTTCTGCTGTAGGGCAAGCTTCTGAAACATGCATTGATATGGCACGTTTGTGTGTTTATTTATTTATTTTTAATACAGTACCAATAGAAACAGTAGATGCAGCCTCAGTGGCTGTTGCTAACTGTCCTGACTAGAAAAGCAGAGTTAAAACTTGGAAAGAGTGCTTATATCCTTACATGCACAAATAACAGAGAAATCTAACAATGATCAAAATGGAATCAGTGCCAATGAGCTCAAGCTATAAAAATATCCTATCCAAGATGGCAGCACTCTTTCCTTGTCTAGCACAGTCCAATAAAGGCATATACTAGGGGTGTTATGATACACTTCGCGATTCGATTTTCTCTGACGATTTTACATTTGAGAAAAACATTTTTTTTTATTTCTGAAGTGCAAACAGTGTATCAATGTTTTTAAACAAAAACCTGTAGTCCTCTGCAATTAAAATAAATGACTAGAAATAAGGGTTTAAAATTGTGAACAAAGTGTTCTGTTGGAACTTGTCTTAAATAATTGATTAAAAACTCCTTTTTTCTGAAGAATAACAATTCAAAATAATGTGTACTTGTATGAAAATCTAAACAGAAACACTTTATTTGAATGAGTTTTAAGTAATGCTACTTCAAAATGTGATATTGTAACAGTTTCACCAAATATAAATAACTAAGTGCTACCTTAAATTGAAAATCAAAGTAAACAAGCTCATTAAGAATGCAAGATGTGCGTCTGTCAGCATGACATATGATTGCGCCCTCTGGTGTTCAAAAAATGCAATTGCATTAGATGGCGCAATGAACAAGAATGCATCACCCAACTCGGCGATGCACATCATCACATTTTTGGATCGCGATGCATCGTGTCATGATGTATTGTTACACCCCAGCATCTACTGTTTCTCACATTTACACCACCATGTAAATGTTTAAGTGCTGAACAGTTTTACAGTGTTTGTGTTTAAGATTTCTGCATTAGTGTACCAATGGGAAACAACATATTTTAGGTGTTCAAACATTTATTTAGCAAAAACGTAAACTTGACAAACAGAAGAAACTTAAATCAACATATGACCACCCTTAGCTTTTAAAACAGCATCAATTATCTTAGGGACACTGGTGTTCAGTTTTTGAAGGTACTCAGCTGGTATGTTTCCCAAACCTCTTGGAGAACCTGCCACAGGTCTTCTGAACACTTTGAATGTCTCAGGCTTCTGATCTATCATGTAATCCCAGACTGACTTAGTGATGCTGAGATCAGGGCTCTGAGGGGGGCGTATCATCTGCTGCAGAACTTATTGTTCTTCATTTTGCTGGAGATAGTTCTGTATCACTTTGGGCATGTGTTTGGGATTATTGTCATGTTGGAGATTGAATTTGGGACCAATCAAACACCTCTCTGTGATACTCTGTGATAGATAAGAATCTATCTGTACTTCTCAGCAGTGAGGTGGGATGTTAATTTTGACCAAAAAGACAGGGCTTTTTAGTCACAACACTCGAAGACCACTTTTGACAAGATGTCTCTGGTCTGTAGATGGGTGTGCCAGAGTCCCAATAGTTTTTTTTCCTAACTAGATGTCTTCCCATTTCTAAGAGAATTAAGTCTGACATACTATTAACTATTATACTATATTTCCTTGGCCAACCACTGCATGCCTTGTAATCAGCTTTTCCTGATTGTTTGTGCTTGTGCAAAAGTACTTGTACAACACATGTTAATAACAAGAAATTTCAGCTTGCGAGAGACCTTGCTCATGCAGGATAATCACCTTGTATCTTGTTGCTGTATTCACTCTTGCCATGATGTAAGATTTTAGGGTTAAACTGCTACAATCTATCAAAGGTCTTACCTTTTATAATGGTTGCCTCTCACACAGCTGCTTCCAAATTCCTTAAGTCATATCTGGAATGTGCTGTGTTACTCACTGTTATTTTCTTTAACCGAATCACAAAATGCAAAGAAAATTCATTTTTGCTAAATAAATGTTTGTATATGTAAAGTATGTTGTTTCCCACTGACACACTAATGCAGAAGACTAAGTCAACCACAAATTCTGTAAAGCTGTTTGGTGCTTATAATTTTTGCAAAGTATTGTATATTTATTGACCTCATATTAATTTTGTGTCAAAATATACGTGACTACTACTTTATGCTATCAAAGGTCCACTTCATATTTTTGTCCCTTAATTATTTTGTACGTGGCTTATATTCCTAGTTTAAATACCATTTATAAAATTTATATAAAATGTATAAAATAAATACCACAAATAAAATTTCAAAGCACCTACAATTTAGATATTATTTATTGGAGCCAAGCTTAATATTGGTTAGGTTAAATTGAAACTGTACTTATCACATAGTAGTAACAAGTCATTCTTGCTGCATATGTAATATCTTGGTAACAGCACTAAGCTAGTCCTTACTTATTACTTATTAATATAATAGTAATTCAAGTAGTCATAGTTTACCTTGCGTTATAGTAGCAATAGTTTATTCTAAATAGTGGTTCATTTTGTGTTCATTTGGAAGGCCTGCTTTGTAGCATGAATTCCCATATGCTGAAATGTTCAGGCAAATAAAAGAGATTTTTAGATATTTCAGCCACCGTATTGCTATCTTTCAGACCGGTTATTGTAGAAATCCCTCATTTTGCCGCTCTGAGGGGGAAGGAGAGGGAGCTGGTGATCCTGCGCAGCGAGACAGGAGAAAGCTGGAAGGAGCATCAGTGTGAATATACTGAAGAAGAGCTCAATCAGATTCTCAATGGCATGGATGAGGGTGCGATTCTTACATCAGTCACTTTTTCTATGTAAATACATAATAATATAGAAATATGGTAATTATACAGTATGACATATTGTGTAGTAAGTTACAGTGTGTAAGCAAATGTCTAGGCTTTCCCTTGTCACATTATGTGTATTGCAGAGTGTTTAAATGAGAAGTACTTCCAGGGAAAACGTAAATGTAACAATATAACATGTTATACACGTAAGTACATTTAAAACATTTTAAATTAAACATACATTTGCCTTGTTCCAAAGTTTGGGGAACTTTTTTTTAGTGACCTAGTAGTATTCTTTCTAAGGTTTGTGGTAGCTCAGTTAGGTAGCACTGTCGCCTCACAGCAAGAAGGTCCTGGGTTCGGTCCCAGATAGAGTGGCTTGGGTCCTTTATATGTGGAGTCTGCATGTCCTCCCCGTGTCTGTGTGGGTTTACTCTGGGTACTCCGGTTTCCACCCCCAGTCCAAAGACATGCATTACATTAATTGATTAATTGGCATCGACTTCAGTGTTAGTTTGCAGAATCATTTCATATTTGAGTTTGTTCCTTGCGGACTTTGTTTAACTAAAGCCTGTTATTTGACGGGGATGCCAAAACCTTTTCATAAAATACTCTTCTTTTGTAGCACAAATTGTTTATCATGCCTCTCTGTATTTTACAACGGTTTCTTCTTTGTCCTGTATCCTCAGACTTGGACCCTCCAGAGGAGCTGGAACGAAAGCGCATTTGTCGCCTCATCACCCGGGACTTCCCACAGTACTTCGCAGTGGTGTCAAGAATCAAGCAGGATAGTAATTTAATCGGTCCAGAGGGAGGGATCTTGAGCAGCACTGTAGTACCGCAAGTGCAGGCTGTCTTCCCAGAAGGTGCACTCACAAAACGCATCAGGGTTGGCTTACAGGTATTGCTGTTTGTATTCTAAATTTGTTATTTATGTTATATATACTTAGAACAATGAAAAGCTTGGACTGTATGGTGTGATTAAAATATTTACTCTTTAATTAAAAAATTTAGGTAGTTCCCCACAAAAAACATGCAGCTTTGTTTAACTTTTAGTATCACTAGAAAGTAGCTATTCATAAAATTAGGCTGTAATACCAATTATATGTTATTTACTCCACTTATTCCCTTCACTGTTTCTTTTGGTCAGACTCAACCTATGAATGTAGATGTGGTGAGGAAGATCTTAGGAAACAAAGCTACATTTAGTCCGATAGTCACCCTGGAGCCTCGCAGGCGCAAGTTTCATAAACCCATCACCATGACCATTCCTGTCCCCAAGAGCTCCACTGACTCTGTAATGCATGGGTTTGGAGGAGATACCCCCACACTACGACTACTATGCAGCATCACGGGTAAGGAAACAAAAATCAGCTGAGACTCATTAACCCTTATGTTTTATTATATTAGTTTGTGCCTAGAATTATAATTTTTGATCAGTGTAACCTGATCACTCTGGTTTTCACTCTGTTGTTTATCATGCTCTTAGTTTAGGTAAAAGGTTGTATTTATTAGGAGTGGCTATTGGAACGATATATGGACACGATGCGATGGGTATATGGATACGATAAAATACCCATCACTATAAATGGGTCACAAGACGATTGTCACAGTACATTGTGATACGATGCATATTGCGATATATTGTGATATTCCACACAGTTCACTGAAAATATATAAACAGCTGAAATACAAGTTATGGTGTACGGTGTGAGTCGTCTTAGTACATCACATCACATTGATAATTCGGTCAAATTGAGTCAAAACATGTATGGGAACAGAGATTGTAGTTTACACCCCATTTAAAATGTTTTATTTCCCTTAAAAATTGATATTTTGAGCTGAACTATACTGAGATGTACTATGTCACAAAAATAAATATTGCGATACTGATTTTTTTAGCACAGCCCTAGTATTTATTACACACTGCGTAAGTGTATATGGTTAGGATGACAAAAACATGCTTGACCTGACTTGACATTTCAGGGTCTTCAAGGAAAAACTATGAAAAAAATTATATAAAATAAGAGAAAAATGCTAAATAGATGCATTTTCACTAGTTTTGTTTATTGTTTTGTTTATTGTATTGTTTTATTTAACATTGCTGTCAGAATCAATGGCCAATTCAGTGAATCAGTATGTATATATATATATATATATATATATATATATATATATATATATATATATATAAGGATGAGGAGCCTCTGACTTTACATCTACAGAGTGAACCAACACGTTAGCTGTGTCCAGTAGATTGGACAATGAGTGGGCACAGTGTTTAAAGACTCCAGCAGCACTGCTGTGTCTGATGTACTCGTACCGGCGCAGCACACAATACCACCACATCAGTGTCACTGCAGTGCTGAGAATGACCCACCAAGCGGAGGTGGTTTTAATGTTATATACATTCATACATTCATTCCAAAAATACGTTCAAGTGTATTCAATATATGTTTTTGAATGAATGTATGTTTTTGAGTAAATAAAATCACAGAATCACACGGGTAGGTCCTGCGTTTAGCAAAACGTCCCAGCGATTCCCGTCGTGGCTCCTCCACAAGGCGACAACCGAGTGAAACGGGTTAATATTTTTATTTCTTCTAGTTTTATAGAATGGCATATGTGGTTGATTCAGTACTTTGTGAGTGTTTCTTTTAATACGTATTTTGTATTTGTTTAACCAGGTGGAACTACACCAGCTCAGTGGGAAGATATTACTGGAACCACACCATTAACCTTTATCAATGACTGCGTGTCGTTCACCACAAACGTATCTGCTAGGTAGGATCTGACTTGTCAGTTTGTGCTTTTTGTTTGATAAATGAAAAACAGAACGGAAATATTGTCTCCTTCATCTTCCAGATTTTGGCTAATAGACTGTCGTCAGGCCCAAGAATCGGTCAACTTCGCCACACAGGTGTATCGGGAGATCATCTGTGTGCCGTACATGGCCAAATTTGTTATCTTTGCCAAAACCCATGATCCAATAGAGGCACGCTTGCGATGCTTTTGCATGACTGATGACAAGATAGATAAAACGCTGGAGCAGCAAGAGAACTTCATAGAGGTGGCTCGCAGCCGGGACGTGGAGGTGAGAGTGGAAAGGTTTTAGTTGTTTAAATTTATATATATAACATGAAAAGCTGGTTGCGTTATCATTAAGGGGGTTACCACTGTGTTCTGACCAGAGCATGTGAGTGGAATAGAGCAGCAGGAATTTCAGCTCCCTGCTCCATTTGTTCTGTAATCACTCCGCTCCCACTCAACTGTTTTTTTTATTTTATTTATTTTTTTTTTTGCTCCCCGCTCGCTCCCTGCTCAAAAATGTTCAGTATTCACTCCGCTTTTATCAATAAAACTGGTGATGATGGCTAAAAAAGTGACCCTGTCTGCTCCAAATATCAGCAGTCAATGCGACCCCACTAGTTTGCTGTAGCAGGCTGCACAGTTTACTCTTCATCCCCAGGACTGCATGGGACACAGAGCGTATCACCAACAGTGCTATAACAAGGTGGGACACAGTCTGGCTTGTTTGGTCACCCACAAACAAGCAAGATTTCTGGCTCTCACAGACCTGTAACTTCTTCTTTAAGAAGCTCTTCTGTCCTCCACTCGTTACCTGTATTAATGGCACCTGTTTGACCTCGTTATCTGTATAAAAGACACCTGTCCACAGCCTCAAACAGTCAGTCTCCAAACTCAACCATGGCCAGGACCAAAGAGCTGTCGAATTACACCAGGAAGAAAATTGTCGACCTGCACCAGGCTTGGAAGAGTGAATCTATTAGAAGGTTGGTGTGAATAAATCAACTGTGGGAGCAACTGTAAGAAAATGGAAGACATACAAGACCATTGATAATCTGCCTCAATCTGGGGCCCCATGCAAGATCTACATGGAGGGACCTGATGAATGACCTGCAGAGAGCTGGGACCAAGTAACAAAGGCTACCATCAGTAACACACTATGCCGAGAGGGACTCAGATCCTGCAGTGCCAGGCGTGTCCCCCTGCCAGTACATGTCCAGACCCGTCTAAAGTTTGAGAGAGAGCATGTGGATGATCTAGAAGAGGATTGGGAGAATATCATGTGGTCAGATGAAACCAAAATTACCAGCAAAAATAGCAGCTACAGTGTGCACAAACCTGGTGAAGACTTACAGGAAACGTTTGACCTCTGTCATTGCCATCAATGGTTAAGTATTGAGTTGAACTTTTGTTATTTACCAAATACTTATTTTCCACTATAATTTACAATTTACTTCTTTAAAAATCCTACAATGTGATTTCCTGGATTTTTTTTTCTCGTTTTGTCTCTCATAGTTGAAGTGTACCTATGATGAAAATTACAGACCTCTCACATCTTTCTAAGTAGGAGAACTTGCACAATCAGTGGCTGACTAAATACTTGTTTGCCCCACTGTATAAACATAGGGGTTATAAATTCTACTTCTAAACCATGTCTGTCACAACACACAAATGTTTTCACATTGCTTTATCTGATTAAGAAATAGTAGTTGTTGGTCACTGTAGTTAAATTCAGTTCATAGGCCTACTTATTTTTGGAAGAGGGAGAGAAACTAATGCTTGGAACTAAAAAGTAAACTAAAGTAGACCCTGTTATTACATTATAGGCCGGTATAGGAGCGGTATGGGAGTGATCTTGGACAGAGAGAGAACACTGACGCTCCAATTTTGTAATAAGCTGCCCCGTGCTTTACAACTCCGAACCGCTCACATGCTGTGGTCCTGACATTTGTAGGTGTTTGTTATTAGACATGAATGTAAAATTGTATTCGTCTCTTTTCTTGTCCAGGTTGTTGATATAATATGTATATAGAAAACAAATTACTATGTTATTTGGGCTAGATTGTAAAAGTTTGATGGTTTTATATAGTCTAATCTCGTTATCTCGCCTTCCTCTGTTTCACATTTTTGGTGAGAGGCAAGTTTAATGAGGTTTCAAAAAACTAGACAAGGCAGTGACATTCATACCTAATGCTGACATAATGTGTTTTACTGAGCAGCCCTCATGATCGTATAGTCACTTTCACAGTGTACATAAACATGTTTACTAAAAGAGTGAAGAGAGATTAACACATCAACGAAGCAAAAACTGGGTGACATAATGAGGTTAGACTACATTTGAGCAATATCCAAAGCAAACATAGGAACGAAATCCTCACTGACTGTATTATAGATCTCAACCTCCATAAAACTGATGAAAAACAATATGTTGATGCTACTACCATCAGGTGTGCATATATTTTTTTTGTATCAGTTAAGGCATTAGATTATTAATTTCCAATAGGAAAGCTGATAAAGCCATGACACCTAAGTCTTTGAACATATGATATTAAAGTGGCTCTCTGTGCTGTTCTCTCCAGGTACTAGAAGGAAAACCAATCTATGCAGACTGCTTTGGGAATTTGGTCCCCCTTACCAAGAGTGGCCAACATCATATCTTCAGCTTCTTTGCCTTCAAAGAAAACCGACTTGCTTTGTTTATTAAGGTGAGCTACAGTCATACTCATTTCCCTTCTATCTTATAAATCCTTTTATGTTCGAGTGTCATTATTAACATGATTGTTTTCTCTTTATAATTATTTGTGGTCTTTGTGAAAGAGTATATAAGAGTCCACATTATATATGCAAAGTCTAACAAAATCATCACATTATTTTATTGAAAAAAGATTTATTGGCTGCTTTCTGTACATCTTATAGATACGAGATAACACTCAGGAGCCTTGTGGTCGGTTGTCCTTCATGAAAGAACCAAGATCATATAGAAGCCTGGCCCACAATGCTATATGTAACTTAAATATCAGGCTACCAATATATTCTAAGGTAATTTAACCACACCCATGTTAAGATGCAAGTTGATAACAGTTCATCGAACCGATCTAATTTTTGTGTTCTGATTCCTATATGACTGTATAAAACTATATATATTTTGTCACATGGTCTATACATTGCGGTAGTAAGACATGTTCCAGTTTAACATACCTGGGTTGAACACAATGAAGAAATTACAGGATGTTAAAGAGTTACAACAATACTTCACTACTTCTGGAGCACTGTGTGTATTTCTGGTCATCCCTGGGCAAATTGCACTTGTTTTTTTAAGGTCTCAGACTTGTTAATAGAAATATTCCATATTTACTATTGTTCATTGCAGACATTGTGTTAATTACATTAAGAAAATCAGCACAATATGTGATTTGACCAGGGGTGCCCAAATGTTTGCAAAACACTACATGTTCTCATTATATTTGGTGTTCCTGGTCACAATTAGGATTTGGTTTAATAACAGATTGTATGTAGGCTGTGATTACAACTACTGATTAGTAAAACGTAATTAATAAATGTATAATATAACGTTTATAATACATTATCAAATGTTATAGGTTCAGTTGTAGCATTTAGCAGTTTTCCTCCGCACATATCCCCCTCATACCGTGCTTCAAGGGTTGGCTCGAAAGTTCTATTGCAATGGTAACTGCTTTGCATCCTCTCTGTTCCCTTCTTTCTGTCTTGCCCCTTTTCTCTGTCGCTTTGTATCTCTCCTATATTCTCTCCCTCTTTCTGCTTCTTGCTCCTCAAAGGAATCAGATTCAGACCAAGAGCCTGATGAGGAGGTAACTGTGGAGATATTTTCCTGTATTCAATTAACATCCATCCTAATGGATGACCTGTCCTCTGTAGTGTCTAAAGAGTGCGCACTCATTTCAATCATTGTAAATTTGCATAGTTTATTTTGGCCTGGTGATCAGTTCACAGACTTCAGAAGCAGTTTCTATATATGTATTCCACAACTCAGTTGTTGGTATGTTGTTAAAATACACGATAACCTTATGTAACCAAACACAGTTGTTTGCAAATTAGATTAATTTTACATATTTTAAAACTATTATTAAGTTATTATTCCTCTAAAACAGACTGTGTAGAGAATTTGACCTGGAGTAAAGGTGTTTGAGAAATGTTACTTGTATAGAAGACACTGATAGTATTTCTGTTAAAATTGTCTTGTAACACCATCATGGCTAATAACAAAATCTTTCAGTGATGTGTCTGTTCAGACAGTAGTTTACAACTCATTAAATTTTTTCTACTTATCTTTACAGACTAGCCGAACATTTGGAAAATGTAAGATGTTTATATTCTGCAGTTTTAATTGTGCACTTCCATTAAAATATTTTGTTTTTAACCAACTCATCTATAGAATTACTGCTAACAAACATTAACATGTATAAAAATTAAAGTCATCTGCACAGTGTCTCAGTTAAATACAGTGGTACTTCGGTTCTCGTCATAAATTTGTTCCAGAAGGCTTGTCGAGAACCGAAAAAGACGAGTACTGAGCAAATTATTCCCATAAGGAATAATGTAAGTTGAATGCATCCATTCTAGACTGAAATCCAACATGCACACCATTGTTGTTCAGTGTTCTTCTGATGGTGGACTCATGAACATTAACAATAGCCAATGTGAGAGAGGTCTTCAGTTGCTTAGAAGTAACCCTGTGGTTCTTTGCGACCTCGCCAACTATTACACGCCTTGCTCTTGGAGTGATCTTTGTTGGTCGACCACTCCTGGGGAGGGTAACAATGGTCTTGAATTTCCTCCATTTGTACACAGTCTGTCTGACTATGGATTGGTGGAGTCCAAACTCTTTAGAGATGGTTTTGTAACCTTTTCCATCCTGATGAGCATCAACAACTTTTTTTCTGAGGTCCTCAGAAATCTCCTTTGTTCGTGCCAAGATGCACTTCCACAAACATGTGTTGTGAAGAGCAGACTTTGATAGATCCCTGTTCTTTAAATAAAACAGGGTGCCCACTCACACCTGATTGTCATCCCATTGATTGAAAACACCTGACTCTAATTTCACCTTTAAATTAACTGCTAATCCTAGAGGTTCATTTTCCTCAATAAATAAATGACCAAGTATAATATTTTTGTGTCATTTGTTTCACTGGGTTGTCTTTATCTACTTTTAGGACTTGTGTGCATATCTGATGATGTTTTAGGTCATATTTATGCAGAAATATAGAAAATTCTAGAGGGTTCACAAACTTTCAAGCACCACTGTAGCTGTGCGTATCATAAGTAATGAAAGTAAGTTAATGTTTAAAACACTTACAGTAACCTACAGTTGGCCAAAATTATTAACACAAAGCTTATTTTACAAGTGAATAATGCATTGAAAGTGAAAAGTGAAAGCGAAACATGTACTCAGTGAACTCCGGGCCACTAGCATAGCTGCTAATGCTAACTGCAGCCTGTGTTCTGGAGGATTCAGGTCCTGTTTCCCTTTTAGATGGCTGTCAATAGTAACCTTTTTAGGACCTATGGAGACTTATTTGCACTGAGAATACAGTACTGTAGATGTGAAAATAAAGAAAAACAGGATAAAACTAGCGGAGATGAGCGAGAGCTATTGTGGCTCTGAATCACTGTATACTGAGTCATGAATCAAATTTTGGCTGAAACGAGTCGTGTGACTCGACTCATACAAGTTTAAGTAAGTGTGCTGAGTACTGAGCAAATGGCGAGTAGTTTGCTAGTCAAAATGCGGCAAGAACCGAATTCTGAGGTGGTTGAGAATCGAGGTACCACAGTAATGTGAGGGGAAATTCAATTAAAACATCTCAAGTGTTTGTTTCTGTAATCTGGTCATTCTTCCTGTCCCTGTAATAAGATAGTAAAAGACAATACTTTAGGGCTTATTGTTATGCTTACCTGGAACGGTTCTCATATTTAAAGCCTTTCATCAAATTTCTACATCACATTTCCCCAGTTTCTTTCCTCTAAAGTGAGCACAATTTTGAAAGAGATACTGTTTATGCATCAACATGCAGTATGACCCTTTTCACATCGTGGTAGAGTTTGTGTGCAATATAATGCCATTCCACCTTGTATCAAATGTTATAACAATTTGCAAAGCAAAGTTGCTTTCTGTGTTACTATTTGTAGTATCCTAAGTGCCTGTGTTGCATGGGATCACAATCTATTTAATACTAACATTGCATCCATCAATACCCCTAACTTTGCATGGAAATAACTTGAATTCCAAATTGATATGTGTGAAATAATTGTTTTTTTGTATATCCTATACTGGTACTGTCTTTAAGTTTTACCATTTTATCTGCCATTTCCTTCTCAGTTTTATTACTTATTGTTTTGTTACATAGAACACTCTATATATCACAGTTTTGTAGATTAAACACAAATGGCTACAAATGAATCAAATCAGATATTTATACCTCTGGAAATAACAGCTATCAAATGCATTAATTTAATCATATTACTGGCTTTCTTTTGGAAAATACAATTTTCTGTTTTACTCTTTCATTTACTTCTGAAGATAGGACTGTACTTTAGCTGGTGACTGTTTGTGTTGCTTTTTTTGTAGTATGTGAATTTTGTTAATTTTCATTATTAACAATTTAATCAATTTGCTGTTTCAGTTTGATTCTGTTTCTCATCCGTGTGAATGTGCTTTTGGATAAGCAAGTTATTTCCAGCCAGTTCCTCTATGGCCTACAATTTCTGCTTTGCAGTTGTTATTTCATCATTCCAGTAGGTCTGTTGTCTGTCATCCTAGTTTGTACTTCCAGCTTTCTTCAGTCAATCCTATTCTGTTTCTTGATCGTGTGACATTTCAATCCTGACCTCTTTTTTCCAATCTCTGTTCCCTTTAATTTAAATTATGGTTCATTTGCTCCTTAAATGTCCTCTTTTGGAATTCAAGATGAAGATATGAGAAGTCCTCCAAAGACATCCGTCCTAAAAACACACTTGATTCGAGATTCTCCGGCCCTTGCAAGCACAGATTTATTATCTGAGGTGTCTGAGATGAAACAAGATCTGATCAAAATGACTGCCATTCTCACCACTGATTCCTCTGAGAAGTCGAGCCCTGTACATCGGGGTGATTTAGAAAAGGGGATGGAGGAGGTACCAGGGGAGCCTTTTGAAATAATGGAAAAGGTCAAAGAGGATTTGGAGAAAGTTAGTGAGATTCTAAGGAGTGGAACATATGAGGATAAGCTTGATGAAGAGTCAGCTAAAGCAGTAAGTCGTCCATATAAAAAGGATGAGGAATGGGTTCTTCTCTCAGACTGTGAAATCGAGGAGGCTAAAATGATGGCAGCCTTTGAGACCCAGGAAGCACTCCTTAAGGATACTCGAGGCACCCGTGGTTCACAGACACAAAAGGGCGTTAGTGGAAATAAAAAAGAATACTCTTTGGATGCGCCGTTTAAGTCTGAAGTCACCTCAAAGGAGATTGTCAAACAGGAAAAGTTCACTGAAGTTGTTTTGCGCAAAGGAGGTAAAAAAATCATACCAACTGTGATCAAAGATTCTAAGGTACATGTAACTGAAGTGAAAAAACCCATTAGAAGAAAAGGACCTCATGTACACACCGATGAACCAAGTATACCTAGCCCAAAAGCAGACTCAGTTAGTGGGAAAGCAAAGAAAACACCTCAAGATGATACCCTTTTAAGTGCCCCCTCACACCCAAAAAAATCAGCTGTATCTCCAGTAGTTGAAGAAACACCAATTGGTTCCATTAAAGACAAAGTTAAAGCTCTTCAAAAAAAAGTTGAGGAGGAAGAAAGAGTTCGTAGGCCGACTGGCAGCAAACCCTCTATCGGATCAGAAAAGAAAAATGTTATTAAAGACCAAAAGACATCAGGCCCGAACAAACACCAGGCTCCAGTAAAATCACCAAAAAAAGAGTTTGAGAGACTAGAAGAGACTATGACAGTAAAAGAACTCATGAAAGCTTTTCAGACAGGACAAGATCCTTCAAAGAGGAAGTCTGGACTTTTTGAACATAAAGCACCTTCTTTACCAAAGGAGAAAAAAACTGCTCAAGTGAAAAAAACTGGTGTAGACTCGGCAAAAATTACAATCCAGTCAGCTGTGACTGCTACCGGTCATGAAGATCTACAGCAGGACTCCAGAGAGTCTCGACTTGATGGTAGCCCTGTCTGTGGTGCAGTTGATGACAGCCCCGATAGTGTCAAAAATGAAGGTCTACATGATTCCCCATGTGCCAGCATAGGTGAAGGAGAGGTCCACATGAGTTCAGAAGAGAGTTATAAACATGAAGGCATGGCAGAGACTCCAGAATCAAGTCCTGAAAGCCTGTCATCATTGCCCAAACAAACAGCTGAATCTATACATGAGAAGCTCTCAAAGGTTGCAACAGTTAGTTCCAAAGACAAGACAAGTAAGCCCAATGACTCATCTTCTACTGGTGCAAAGACAGCAGATAAACAGGCGTCTCCAACAACTTTGGGACATTTGTCTGTGCAAAAAGCAGTGGATGATCCCTCAAAAAGTGAGTCTGTATGTGCTTCTCAGGGAAAGACTGTTACATTCAGTGACAACCAAGTTTCTGTTGATAAGGACATTGATTTGCCATCATCTAAGCAAGGTAGAACTCGAAAACTAATAAAAAGGGGTTCTGAAACATTAGAGAGTTTCTTGAGTGACGAAGAATCTCCTGATGGTCAGCTATCATCAACCACCGCTGACTGCGTTGCAACAAGGGCCGACACACAGAGTCATAGTGGTTTAGTGCTGCCGCTTAGACGTCACGATCCAGAGAACATTAGTCCAGTAGCTGACGATTCTACAACCATTAGTCACAATGACTCTTTAGAGGGTAGTCCCATAATGGAAGACAATTCCTCTCGTAAATCCCCAGATTCAATTGAACCTAGCCCAACTAAAGACTCCCCGTGCTGTGACTCTCTAGAAAACAGCCCTGTAGAACAGAAAAACATCATGGCACGTCTTCCTGCAGTAGAGCAGCCCATTGCGACTGACGGGCACCTGACTTCCTCCAAAGTTCCTGAGTTCCCCACAGAAAACTTGTGCAGTAGGCTCATCAAAGACAACGAGGGTAGTGCGGATGATGAAAGTTGCGAGCAGACATCTCAGCTGACGAGTTCGGGTAAGAGTCCTCTTTCCCCTGACACCCCAAGTTCTGAAGAGGTAAGTTATGAGATCAATCCTAAAACCCCAGACCCTTTGGTCCTGTCCATATCCCTTATGTCATCAGTCATACCTGAGGATGCAGAGGAAGATAAGTCGGAGTGTGTCATGACACAGAGGAGGTTCACCCCTGAAGAAGAGATGTTTAAAATGGCTGCCAAAATAAAAACATTTGATGAGATGGAGCAAGATGCCAAAGGCAATAAAATCAATAAGAAAGATAATTTTCCTCAGGCTGTGATTGTGTCTGAAGGAGGTCATGAAATCATCAGACCTATTGGGCTTGCATTCAAAGTTGAAACATCCTCAGTGGACAGCCTTGTTCCTGCTAAGTTGAAGCAAAGGTCAGAGGTAGCACAAACTGTTGAACCTACTATTAAAGTCCAACCTCCCTCTCCTTTTCCAGCAGGTGTGCGTGAGATTCCTCAAACAGCTGAGAACATTCACCAAACCATGACCCACACAGCAGCATCTACAGATGAATCAGCAATGGAGGGACCTCAGTCTGTCTCAGACAAGAATACAACAAAAGATATTAAGCCCCCTAAAGAGTTACAAATAGAAGAGGGATCAGTTAGTATAGAACAGTTAGAGGAGGCCAATAAAACATCTTTCAGCAGTGAAGGGGTGGCAAATATACCTAATGAACTAATCGAGGAAAACCTGAGAAAGTCAATTGAAGGCATAGATGATGATAGGGGTGGAAAAGAGAAGGATGCATCTGGTTATGAGGGTCTTGATAGCAAATTACCTGTTAATATGAAGCATTCAGGGGCATCTGATTTAGACAACAGCAGGGAAATTTTAAGAACTGAAGCTAACTCTGTGCCTATTGGTATTGCTAAAGGAATGGAAACCTTTAAACCAGAAATCTGTATTTATGATGACACTGAAGAGAACGACTTGGAGGAAGAACTGCCTAAAACAGAATCTAGAGGAGTTACAGCAAGAGCGATGGCAGACTCCTGGAGTTCTATACGGGAAGATGATGATGCTTTCGCAGCAAGAGTCAGAGAAGAGGAGCAAAAGATATTGGGCCTGATGGTAGATCACCAGTCACAAGGGGCAACTCCAGACACCACACCTGGAAGAACACCCACTGAGGAAGGCACACCTACAAGTGAAGCCAACCCTTTCCTATTTCAAGAGGGTAAACTATTTGAGATGACTAGGAGTGGTGCAATAGACATGACCAAAAGGGGCTACGAGGAAGAAGGCTTTGCGTTTTTCCAAATAGGAGAACAACCACTTGAAGAAGAGGCGCTGGTAGAGAATATTAGGGAAGAACCTGCTGCAGATTTTAGTGTGGAAAACAGAGATGTTGCCATAAATCTCACTTTGCAGATTAAACAAGAAACAGCTAATCAGACTGTACAAGACGCCACAGATATATCCCTTGACGTCTTACCTGAGGAAGACGAATCAGATATAGCTCAGATGTCAGATGTATCAAAGTCTAGAATCCCCATTAAAATGGGTGTTTCAGTTTCACCCAAAACTAATAAAAATCATAATACAAATACAGTAGAAAACATTGTCAAAACAGAACAGTTAGCTGAAGATACCTCTTCAGAGAATGATCTTTGCTCTCTGGAAACTGTCACAACCGATGTTCAGACAGCAGCATCAACAGTTACTAGATCAATTTATTCCCAACAAGACCAAGAGTCTTCAGATTCATCCCCAGAGGAACAGCACTCAGTAATAGAATTACCCAAAGCCCCTGAAAAAATGAAAACTTCTAGTATGACATCAAGATCAAAAGGCAAAACTGTCTCTAAAACTCAAACTGCGTCTGCTCAAAAGTCCTCTTCTAAGCAGGAAAAACTGAAATCTCGAATACCTGTAAAAGCTTTGTCACTCAAATCTGAAACCGACAACGACCAGTCGGTGAAAAGGCCTGAATCCCTCAAGGACAAAAAGTCTAAACTTGCTCAAAAACCTGAAACAAGGAGAAAATCTGAGACAGACACGGGTCCCTCTATAAGTTCCAGAGTGACAAGGTCAGTCAAAGCCAAGAGCTTCTGTGAAAGTGATTCTACCAAGAAGCCAGCTAAAAAGGACCAGGGTCGTCCAGCGAGTACTGAGTTGTCCAGCAAATGTAAGACTTTACCGTCGAAGCTACCGGTCAAGGGAAAGCCTGGTCCAACAACACCTACCGCTACAACTGCCAAAAAAGAGCAGCCACCTGGAAAACAGAAGGAAAGGAAGAAGTCTATGGATTTTTTTGAGGAGATTAGTGATGAGGCAGCTAAGCTAGTGGAGCAGTTGGCTAAAGCAGAGAAAGAGAAAGAGGAGGCAGCTGCCATGTCGGATGATGAAAGCAGCACTGTAGATGTCTCAGTAATAGAGATTGAGCCTTTCCCTGACATGCAGATGCCTCTTCCTGAGGACCCATTGGTCATTAGGCCTCGATGGGACGATCCTGTTGAGACGCAGATGGAAAGAATTCCTGCTGATAAAGCCCAAGTCCAAAGTCAAGGTATCCCCATCATAAGGAGCCCATTCTTTTTCTCTCTCATCTGCCTCAGCACAATAGCAATGAAGGTGCTGCCTCTCTGTCTTGTAGCTAATGCTTCTACTCCTTCTGGTGCTTCTGTGATGTTTGAGTTGTGTTTGTGCCTGTCGTCCTTTCTTCTATGTTCTGAGTACTGTCAAGATTGAGAGACAACTGATTATGAACTAGTTAATCTGCAGAGCATGCTCTAACTGCTGCTGACACACATATATACATATATAAGTATGTGTGCCATCTCACAGTAGTCTATAGGTTTAAATAATCTGTTAAATTACAGTATTCCCTGTAAATATTCTACAGTCCATATGTTCCCTAACATGTAGCAGTACCAGTTTAGTCAGTAGTACTCAGACTGTGTCTTGAGAGACACATTTGCAGGGCATGAAGCAAATGGAAACAACAATGAACAGTGAAACAAACCTGCTTTATGCTGAAGAATGTCAAAATGTTGCAGTCACATTAGATCAGATTGCGTACAAAATTCAGAATAGGGTGAAACCATTTACTGGACTCTAGTTGGTACACAGCTGACACACACGGCAATGTGTGAAAGCGCTGTAAACCACTTAGCTGTTTGCAGTCTAATCTGTTAGCCTGGCATTGGAAATTCCCAAATTATTCATATTTTCAAGGCCATTAGAGAGACGATAATAATGGATAAATATTTATGTTTGGTAATTTGTGACCTTTTAAATCAAGTGTTGTTCCAATTAATAAGTATTGTGTTTTTTTTTTTTTTTTTTAATGAAAATAAGAAATATGGCTCTTCAAGATTGTGCCTTCATGTCATGTGACTCTCAAGGTACTTAAGTCTCAGTACCACTGCTTCAAGTGCAATAGTATGCATTTGGCATGCCAACTACCTTAAAACAAACCATAATACATAGCAAGAGAAAGCCAGTGATTGTATTTTATTCGTTTGGTAGATAGTTTTCTCTGTAGTATGTGCTACTTTTAGTGACCATTTTCCTACGTAGTTATTAAGAATGTGTTTTGGTGAGGGAATCTTATGTTTTGGTGGTGGCATTTGCAGTGGACCCACAGGATGAGGTTGACAGAAAGGAGGGACGATTGGCTGTAACTGCTGACCACCTTGGTTTCAGCTGGACAGGTAAAGGTATTCGTAGTGGTATTAGTTGTATTTTATTAGGTAATTATAATGTTAAAATGGTTGTGTGAAATTGCCCTTTGGTTCAGACTTGGCAGGCACAAATATATGTTGCTTCGCTTAAGTGACAGTTGCTTCGCTTAAATGTTGCTTCCCGTTGTGCCTGCAACTAGTCGTATGATAACTACCAAACCCTTAAGTCATTTCATTGCTCCAATATTTTGGTGAATGGCCTGAAAATGTGGGTTGTACATGTCTGTAAATAAATATATACAATTTATTTATTAATCAACATATGTTTTCGGATGTACTTTTACTTACTCTGAATGTACTTTGGAGTGTTTTGTTTTCCTTTCAGTATAATCATTGCAGAGTTGTCTATTGTTTATCCAGAGCTGGCTCGTGAACTTGACTTTGATGAAGACCAGATAAATCAGATACGAGTAGAGAATCCAAACTCACTACAAGACCAAAGTCACACCCTCATAAAACTATGGATAGAGAGAGACGGAACAAATGCCACAGGTAAGTACCTTTACTTCGAGTTACTTCTGTTGATTAGCTTTTTAGCATTAAGTATAGAGCTTAATGTAACAATTTACATTGGTATCTTATAAGCAGATCATTGGTATCATAAAAAATGGTAACGGAAACAGTGTGTGATAAAAACATTTGTAATTCTGTTCTAAGATTTAATGACTTTTACCTGATGTTAAGAAAAAAAAAAGACAAATAAAAAATATATTGAATATACAATGCATTCGGAAAGTCTTCAGACCCTTTCACTTTTTTCACATTTTCACAATTCCTTGGAAAGGAAAAACTAAAATATTGCATTGACGTAAGTATTCAGACTATGTACTGTAGCAAACCTAAGACTACACTTTTAAATTGATTAATTTTTAATGAACAAACAGGGCACCACCAGATCGTTTGCGGACTGGTAGATCCGGAAACCAGTTGAAAAGAGAAAAGAGAAATTGATCAGTCTACGTCTGAATAGTGAATTCAAAGTTATGTTTCTCGACCTTTGTTGAATGAAACTCTCTCACACCAGGCGGTAAATTCAAAAGGTTATAACAAGTTTATTAACTACAAACAAGGCAATTTCCAACAGACTATCTGATGTAATAACATATGTATCACAGTATTAAAATCAGGAAACAAGATGACTGTATGTGTAACTTATCGCACTGTAATAATTACCCAGAGTCGATGTTATGAACTAGTTTGTTACGACGTAGTGAGTTATTACTACAACAAATTACGTTGAACGTGAATAGTATGGTAGAAGCTACTTAGACGTGGACGAGTCTACGTTGAAGCGTGGTTTAAGATCAAACGCAAGGTTCGAGAATCAGGGACCCAGAAAAGCCATAAACAGTACTCGCTTGGAAGGTCACTCGAGTGGTTCGGGGGCATTCAACCCTGGCCCGGCCGTCCAAAAGGCACGATTTTGGGGAGTGTTGGCGCTCGTCTTTTGATGCACACCATCGCTCTGAAAAGGCCTCTTAGCGGCTTAGCTCTTTGGTTCTTGCCGATGGCATGACCACGTTGACTTGAGGTGACTTGAGATGGCTCACTTCCCAGTTTAGGCTGCAGGCGTTCACGATTCCTCGACGTTTTGCGTGCGTACAAACTCAGAATTTATCTTGGCCACAGATAAAGGTGGAGTTGACGCGTTTCTAGCACCACGAGCTTCAACAGACTTTAAAAAAAACTTAGAATCTACAATGTGGTCGAGAGTGAAGGAGTCAAGTCAAGTCAAGTCAGATTTATTTATATAGTGCTTTTTACAATGGAGCATTGTCTCAAAGCAACTTTACAAGTTTAGATTATCTCCTAATAACTACGTCCAATCCCAAATTGAGCAAGCCTAGGGAGACAGTGGCAAGGAAAAACTCCCTAGTTCTAGGTAGAAACCTTGGGAGGACCAAGACTCAAAAAGGGACCCAACCTCCTTGGCGGCGTAGATGATAAATCTAAGAGCGAAACTAAAGTCATGGAGTCAAAGTTCGAATAAACTGTGAAGTAGGAGATCTTGGCTGGTTGGTCTTTTAACTATCTTCTAATTTTCGGCGATACCCGAACTACTTAAGACTGCTGGACACAGGAAACTTAACGTAAAAATAAACGTGAAAACTTGAGCAAAAACGAATAACAAAGACTGACAAGCTGCAACTTTAAAAGACCCGAAAACTAAAATACTTAGACGAACAAAGAGAACGAAAACACACAAGACTCGAAGCTAAGCTTACCACGCGGTTGGCGCGTGTTCCTTTGTATGTTTCCGGATCGTGGGCGGTCGGTGGCGGGGGCACAAGGAGTTGCCCTGACTTAGCCAATGAAAAGCCGACTCATCAGTAAATCCCTCCTATCGTGTTTGTGTCTTATTTCACCATATGAGCTACAAACATTCTAACTTGGATAAAATATATTCCTCCATATCTAAGGTGATTAAAAGTATCACATAATAACCAAAAATCCTCAAAGTTACAAGTTTAGTTGCAGAGCTTCGTTGTAAAGGTTCAAATGATCAAAGGCACCTTGAATTGATAACCTAGAACGTCGTTAAATCGTTCTACTACAGCACATACATTTGCTATTCCTTAAACAAATAATAATACGATCGATACAAGATGTAGGAAAAAGTACATTCTAAATAACAACTCATTTCTGTTCTTTATAAGTATGAACAAGTATTAAAACCCGAGCGATCGATACGTATAGATAAAACAGCTGTTGTTTCTAATCATACCCATTAGTATAGCACAACTGGACCATATTACGTATAAAAAAATGATCATTATACTAAAACATTAACCAAATAGAGATGAAATACATGACAAATCAGTAACATGCATATACATACGATTACACTATGTAACACAAGTTTTGTTCCCAGCTTTTTAATGTTATATTCCAATTGCTTATGTCTAAAACAAATTAAAAATTGCTTACATTCATCATAAACTTCACTTTTGTGACCACGGCAATGAAAATTATGAATTTTTATTATAGAAACAGGTCACCAACAGGCATGCCGAAGTATGCTTTGTAGGCCTCACACATCTTAGCAGATGCTTCCACAGTACTTTTTCGCTCTTGTCTTTATAAAATGGCCACATACATAGCAAAACGCGTCTGCTGGATGTATGCAACCTCTTGATGCCATCTAAATGAACTAAGTTGCTGTGTACTGTAAGGAAAAAGGATGTCTCTCCAAACTCGATAAAAATGGTCAATCTTTATTCCATGCAGTATCAAAGCACAAGAGTGTACTGAGGACTCAGCAGACAAAGACTGATCACCCGGTAGCAGAGTAACACACAATATATACATTTGAAAGTAGTGGTCCTTCCTAAGCTCCTCCTGTAATGGGTGTGGGCTGAAGTGTGAATACTGTCGTTATCAGAATCTGAATAGAGAATGAATTCACACCCGTCTGTCTAGGTCAGTTCCCCTTTGTCTGTGATGGCTGTTGCCCACTTACTATGCAATCCCAATCAATTAGATCATGTCTCTCCGTCTCTCAGGAAGGGCTATAGTGGCCCTTATAACTGTAGTTATACAGCTACCTACAATTCTGTACAGTCCCAGAAAGTTCTAGATAATTCTGGACAGTTCTAGAAACTTCTTGATAGTTCTCACAATTCCAGAAGCTTCTTAAGTATCTTGAAATATGGCGAATATCTTTAAAAATAGATCAATTTCAAAATATCAATGTGCTGACCACAAAAGCAAAGCTTACAGGGAATAATAACTTTTTTCTATTCATTTAGGGTACAAACAATCAGGAAAACACACTTAACAACTGGGAACAAAACATTTTTTGAAAATTGTTACATGGTGTTATATATGTGGATATGAAAAATATCCCTGATCAAACTCTTTGTGTGAATTAGCTAAATACATATGGGTGTGTTTAGACTTATTATGAAGCAAATTTCATGTATTTTCTTAATTGAATGATTCAGAGATAAAAGATAATCAAAGATCATCTGTTCTGAACAAGTTAATACTATTATTAAAGTTTGTCTCTTAGAACAAAAGCTGGAATCTTTCTGTCGTAAATCTAGGGCTGTCTTTCTGGCGCCAGGCCGACTAAGAAAAAGGGTCGTAAAAGTAACAGTTGAAAAGAAATTTGATGAACTTGGTGGCCTGCACCGTGGAAACCCCCTTTTGAGGTTGACACATGGACTTAGTTTATGATTGCCGAGATGTTGAAGGTTGTAGCTCTGTTTAAACACACCTCCAATTTTGTTGGTTTGAGAAAGAGTCAACCGTTGTGGATGCATGTTTGCTTTCCTTTGGAGAAATTGGGGCAGATCTCTCTTGGGAAGGGCGAGTCTGGGGTGGACTTGTCAGAAATCTTTTTAAAACTACACATTGGTTTATTTTATGATGGCGAGATGCACAGCTTATCTGGGCTTGGCCATGTCCTAAGTTTTTTCTGTTGTTTTGAGAAAAAGGTTGTTTATCTGGCCCGTTAAGCCAGAGTCTTGTCCAGATGTTGGGCCCTTTTACATTCCTAAGAGTCACAAAGTTTTATGGCTTGACAACCGTTGAACAGAGGGTATAGAGAGTTGGGGGACTTTAATCCAGCTATTAACGCTACAGTACTCAGTATTTAGTTGAACCACCTTTGGCAGTGGATATTCTACCTTTCTACTCTGCAGAGCCTCTCAAGCTCTGTCAGATTGGATGGGGACCGTCAGTGGACAGCCATTTTCAGTTCTCTCCAGAGATGTTTGATGAGGATCAAGTCAGGGCTCTGGTTGGGCCACTGAAGTTGTCCCAAAGTCATTCCTGTGTTGTCTTGACTGTGTGCTTAGGATCATCGTATTGTTGGAAGGTGAATCTTCAGCCCAGTCTGAGGTTCCGAGTGCTCTAGATCAGGTTTCCATTAAGAATATCACTGTGCTTTGCTCCATTCAGCTTTCCCTCAATACTGACTAGTCTCCCTGTCCCAGTCGCTGAAAAACACCCCAACAGCATGATGCTGCCACCACCCATGCGTCACTGTAGAAATAGTATTCTCCCGACATGAATTTTAGAACTGAGGCCAAAAAGTTAAATCTTTGTTTTATCAGACCAGATAATTTTTTTTTCAGTCTGATAGTGTTGCTTAGTTGCTCTTTTTCTAAACTGCATGTTGGGTTTCTTGTGTCTTTTACTGAGGATAGGATTCTGTCTGGAAACACTACCATAAAGCCCAAATTGGTGGAGTGCTGCCGTTATGGTTGACCTTCTGGAAGTTTCTCCCATCTGCACAAAGAATCTTTGGAGTTCAGCCAGATCGACCATTGGGTCTTGGTCACCTCTCTTACCAAGGCCCTTCTTCAGGGATTACTTAGTTTGGTGGGGCAGCCAGCTCTAGGAAGAGTCCTTGTTCCAAACACTTTCCATTTAAGAATTATGGAGGCCAGTGTGTTTTTTCCTCCCCATGGCTTGGTTTTTGCTCTGATAGGCATTGTTAGCTGTAAGAACTTAGACAGGTATGTGTCTTTCCAAATCATGTCCAATCAACTGACAAACGAGAGGCCCCAAGAGCTAAATTTCAAGTGCCATAGCAAAGGGTCTGAATGCTTACTTCCATGTGAAATTTTAGTTTTTACTTATTAATAAATTTGCAGAAATTTCAAAAATTCTGTTTTCACTTTTCACTTTTCCATTATGGGGTATTGACTGCAGATTTATGGGGGAAAGCTATTTATTTTAGCTAAAGGTGTAAACATAACAATATGTGAACAACGTGAAACCCTCTTAAGATTTTCCGAATGCATTGTATATACTACTATATCTAACTTCTCCACAGAGGGCACTTTGATCTCCAAGCTCACAAAGATTAATCGTATGGACATTGTACATCTTATCGAAAAAAAGATTATACATTCCACTGAGGACCAGTCAGCACATACTTATGCAGAAATGGAACAGACTATATCACTGGATCAAAGTGAAGGTAAGTAGATCTCCATATCCAACCTGCTATTGAGTTGAATTCCAGAACAGTGCACAAAACTTACACTTACGTGTTTTCTTTTTTAGGTTTCTCAGCTCTTCATGAGGATATGGACAGCCCTAGGCCAGGCCGACACACTGATTACACTCCAGGAGGGCCAGAGCATGGACTGCAACCTCCAGTGGTATCTGCAGAGGATTTTTCTTCCAGCGTATCTTCTCTCAATGAATCCCAGAAAGAAAAGCTGCAGTCAGACATGGACAGAAGTTCAGAGTAAGTCATCTGAAATCCTTGTTCATTCATCAAACCTATAGTTTTGAAATTACCCTAATGTTTAAAACAATTTGTTTTTCAGGGTGATTGGAGGCTCAACAGATGCTGGTTTTGAGGTGATTGGTCTGACGAAGCAGTTGCCTGGCGCTATGAAAAAAGTAAGTCCCTTCTTCACCCTGTATACCACTGTGCCAAGGAGGCTCCAGTCTCACACCGATAGCCCAAGCTCCAAAGAGGGAGCTGATACCAAACTGCCATCCAGTTACCCTTTACATCCTTGTAGTACTGATCCTCTTGAAGAGTTAGGAGCAGTCGGGGGTCAGTTTGAGCACATCCCAATTAATCAGTATGCTGAAGAAACTATTACTTCAAGTGAATCAACCAGGGCCTGCCTATTAAACCCACAGCAAATAGATTTTGAAGATTTTGGAGAGTCCTTCCTGGAGTCAGAACTGACTGAGGCAGATTTTACTGAGCTCTTCATGAAGCGGAAGCAAGCACCTGACAAGTATGTTTCCAATTATGCTACCACTGCGTTACTTCCCTTCCCTGAAACAGCATATGAAAGATCTACTAAGAAAATCACATCAGCACCAACCTCATCAGTAACACATAACCCACAGTGTGTTACCAGTATACCAGCCCAGCATTCAGAGGTAAAATCTGCACATGGAATGGCAGGTAAACAAGGGCCAAGTGACGAATACATGACACACCGTGTTGAAGAGATTTCCGATAAATTCTACAGAACACTGTTTGGTGAAACTTATGTTTCTGCAGAAACTCCTGGAAATGATAATACTGAAGTTACAGAGACATTTGAATCTGAACATGAGTGCTCCACTCCAGACATATTGGATGATACCTTCCATGCAACAGCAGCCTTATATCTTCATCGAGATACTTCTGAGTCATTTGAGGCGTCTTCAGATCCTGATGTCATTACTGTTTTATCACATCCAGAATCTACTGGCACAGACGTGTCAACCAAGGAACAAGTGCAAAACTTGGAGATAGTTTGCAGTTCTGTAGCAAAAAAGCTGGCCCCTAGTTATGAATGTGATGTTTCCACAAGTACTGTCCATTCTAAACCCAATCAGATGTCACTTGATTCAGAGACTGGGCAGGCACATTCATTATTACCTCCAATAGTAAATAAATCTGACGATTCTAAATTAAACAGTGAGCCCCAAGTCAATGCAAACATGTCACACAGACCTACAAATATCCAGTGTACTGAAGCTGAAGACTCAAACATTATATCTGTACCCGTTTCAGACTGTAGATCTCAAAGTGAATGTAGATCTCTGACACCCGAGTCAGGATCTGAATATATAGATGACCTAGAAATGACTTTCCATGAATATCGATCATTATCGCCTGAATCCACTATCTTGTTGCCACCAGATTCACCAATACCATTTGAATACCGCTCACATTCACCAGACATATGTATAATGATTAGTGACATAAGATCATGTTCACCTGATTCTGTGGTATCAGACTCTGGTCATAGACTACTCTCTCCTGATTCTCCATTGCCTGATTTTAGACCGCACACACCTGTACCACCAGTTTGTGAATATGCAGAACCAGAATTTACAATGTATCTGGATGGAAGTATGACTGAATTTGTCTCTGGTCATATGTACAGTATGTCTAAATGTCAGATCAGTCCACAAACAACTTACCTAATGGTTACAGATGAACTAGACAGACCAATTTCACCAAGGTCAGTGAGTGAAAGTAGACCAGTTACACCTGAATCAAATGTACCCTTCTCTTCTGAGACGTTCCATTTTGAAAGTTTAGATAGAGAAACATTCTCTGACAATGGCTCTGAGTATGGTGTTTGGACCACTGATGATATCCTACTGGTTACACCACCTTGCTCTGAATCAGCATCATGGTCACTTGGTTGTGATTCACCGATACCCAGTTTTACGCCAGAATTAACTGACTATTGTATGCAAGGGAAAGGATCTGTATCGTCCTCTTATCAATCTGAGATTTCAGATGTAGACTATGATTTGTCATCAGAATGGTTTTTGGAAGGTCGACCCTCATCCCCTGAATCGGCGGACCTTTCAGACAAAAAAGTTGAACTGATTGCACCAACAGAAGAGTCATTGTCATCTAGGAATGAACACCAACCTCTTTCATCTGATTCTCCAGTACCAAACTCTTCTATAACAGCACGTGAAATGCACACATCTACAGAAGGATACGCATATGAATCAGTTCATTCAGACAGAGATGCATCACCCACAGCAGTACAATTTGAGAATCAGCCTTCTTCACTTGATTCAGTATCGTCTGAAAATATCCAAAGACCATTTTCATCAGATTCACTAATCCCTGCTTGTGACATCTCATTTGGTGTCCATGAAATATCGCCAAATCAGATGGGACTATCTTGTTCTGAAACAGAGCCCAAGCTATTGCAAAGTTTCAGACAACAATCTCTTGAAATTTTAGAAATTGATTGCTTAAGTAAACAAGCAGCAGAAGGTCAGGTACATCCTGATTCTACTGTACACTTGAGCAAACAGGCACAGGAGGCATCCATATCTACAGAAGAAACATTAGAATCCACTGCACATGTCTCTGAAAGCATCAGCAACCCAAAGAGTAAAGACTTAGAAGTATCTACTAAAAAACATAAAACGGTGAAAAGGGGCAAAAAACAGTCTGAAAAAAAGAATGCTGAATTACCTGATCAGGAAGTGTCCACTTCCCAAGAATATAAACTGACAATAACCACACACAGAGCCTCACCTTATGAGGAGGCACAGGTAAATAAATCTGATATAAACCAGAACTTGACATCTGTAGGGAAGTCAGCAGAATCACCTGTTCCTGAGAATCCGACTCTGTTTAGACCACTCACAACCACTGCAGAACAGCCGTTGGGCTCATCAGTTCCATCTGAGCACAGGTTTGTGTTTAAAGCTGTTCTCAATAATCTTATGAGGAAACTACATGATCCCCAGTACAAAGGTGAAACATTCTGCCCTAAGACTTGTGTTTTTGAATACATTAAGAAAACAACACATATTACAATGATATCACCAAAAGAATGTTACATTACTGATGATGTCACTGCTTATAGAGGCTTACCGTGTTCAGTGACATCAGAAGAAAAGTCCAGACCAGGTTCCACACACATTATCGAACTGGAATTTGAAGACAGACCTCTTTCTCCAGACTCCATATCTGAATGCAGACCTATATCTCCTGAGTTTTATAGCTTGTTATCAGACACCAGAGGATCTTCCCAAGAATCACTTAATGCATATAGACCTTTATCTCCAGATTCACCAGTACAGCAGTACGCAGCACTATTCTATGAGTTACTGCCAGGAGCAGGACGTTCCTCGTCTTCTGAGTCTGTTGCATCAGATGAAGATTATGAGTTAAATGTTCTCACTGTTGTGACTTCAGATGATAGGGCAGCATCACCTGAATCACTGACATTAGCTGATGAATGTAGACCGTTATCACCTGACTCACCTATACCAGACTTCAGACCAGATTTCTCTGAATGTACTGTACACGTTTTTGGATATAGATCATGTTCACCTGAATCGACATGTTCTATAGAAAATGAGTTATTTTTAGAAGACTTGTGCACACCTGGCCAGCGTACAGAGTCTCCAGATTCACTTGTGTCAGAAAATATAGACAGAACTCTCTCACCAGACTCCATTCCTGAATACAGATCTATGTCACCTGAGTCTTTATTGTTGCAAATTGACCATAGAGGATCTTCACCAGAATCAGTTAGCTCATTCAGACCTCTATCTCCAGATTCACCAATACCACAGTACTCAGCAGTGTTGGTTGAGTTAGTACCATTAACAGGATGTAGATCATCTTCGCCTGAGTCTATGGTTTTAGATGAATATTATGAGTTAAATGTTCTCACTAGTGTATCATCTGATGATAGAGAAGGCTCACCTGATTCAATGGCATCAGCAGATGAGAGTAGATCATTATTACCTGACTCACCTATACCAGACTTCAGACCAGATCTCGCTGAGTGTACTCTACCAGTCTTTGGATATCGATCATGTTCACCTGAATCAAGTTGTTCTAATTCTATTGACTATGCATTATCTCCAGGAGCTGTGTTCCCAGCTGAATATTTATACTCACAAACTGACCGTAGAGGATCTTCACCAGAGTCAGTTAGTTCATGCAGACATTTATCTCCAGATTCACCAATACCACAGTACACAACAATGATGTTTCAGACAATTCCAGTAATAATATCAAGATCTTCATCTCTTGAGTCTTTATCATCACATTCAGAAATTGATCAAAATATTCAGAGTTTCCTAACTTCTGATTGTAGGGATTCATCTGAATCAGTGGAACTATTTGCTGCTGATAAACCCTTATCTCCAGACTCACCTATACCAGACTTTAGATTATTGTTCTCTGAGAGTACACTTACAGTATCTGGTTATAAATCCTGTTCACCAGAGCCAGTATGCTCAGAATCTCTAGAATATGAATCTGTTGATGATGACTTGTTTACCATAGAACAAAGGCCAGAGTCACCATGTTCAATTGAATCAGAATGTGAAGATAGACCTCTCTCACCAGACTCTATTCCAGAGTACAGACCCATTTCATCTGAATCTTTGTTCTTTGAATCTGATCTTAGAGGATCTTCACCAGAATCTATTAGCTCATGCAGACCAGATTCACCAATACCACAGTACTCAGCAGTGTTGATCGAGTTAGTACCATTAACAGGATGTAGAACATCTTCACCGGAGTCTGTGGCTTCAGATGCATATTATGAGTTAAATGTTCTTACTAGTGAATCATCTGATGCTAGAGCAGCATCATCTGATTCAATTGGATCAGCAGATGAGAGCATAGCATTATTACCTGACTCACCTATACCAGATTTCAGACCAGATATATCTGAGTGTACTTTACCAGGTTTTGGATATCGGTCATGTTCACCTGAATCAATATGTTCTAGTTCTTTAGAATATGCATTATCTCCAGAAGACTTGTGCTCATACTCACAAACTGACCTTAGGGGGTCTTCACCAGAGTCAGTTAGTTCATGCAGACATATATCTCCAGATTCACCAATACCACAGTACTCAGCAGTGTTGGTTCAACCAATACCAGTAATAGGATCCAGATCTTCTTCTCTTGAGTCTTTAGTGTCACATTCTGATTATGAGATAAATATATTGACTTCTGAGTGCAGGGCTTCACCTGAATCAGTGGAATTATGTGCTGCTGATAAACCCTTATCTCCAGACTCACCTATACCAGATTTCAGACCAGACCTCTCTGAGTGTACGCTATCAGTTTTTGGATATCGATCATGTTCACCTGAATCAACTTGTTCTGATTCTATAGAATATGCATTATCTCCAGTACCTGTGTTCCCAGTTGAATATTTATACTCACAAATTGACCATAGAGGATCTTCACCAGAGTCAGTTAGGTCGTGTAGATGTTTATCTTCAGATTCACCAATACCACAGTACACAACAATGATGTTTCAACCAATTCCAGTAATAGGATCCCGATGTTCTTCTCTCGAAACTTTATCATCAAATTCAGATAATGAGCTAAATATTCAGAGTTTCTTAAGTTCTGATTGTAGGGATTCACCTGAATCAGTGGAACTATTTGTTGCTGATAAACCCTTAACTCCAGACTCACCTATACCAGACTTTAGATTATTGTTGTCTGAGAGTACATTTACAGTATCTGGATACAGATCATGTTCACCAGAAGCCGTATGCTCAGAATCTCTAGAATATGAATCTGTTGATGATGAATTATTTACTGTAGAACAAAGGCCAGAGTCACCATGTTCAATTGAGTCAGAATGTGAAGGTAGACCTCTCTCACCAGACTCTCTTCCAGAGTATAGGCCTATTTCACCCGAATCTTTATTCTTTGAAGCTGATCCTAGAGGATCTTCACCAGAATCTATTAGCTCATGCAGACCAGATTCACCAATACCACAGTACTCAGCAGTGTTGTTCGAGTTAGTACCATTAACAGGATGTAGATCATCTTCACCTGAGTCTATGGCTTCAGATGAAGATTATGAGTTAAATGTTCTCACTAGTGTATCATCTGGTGACAGAGCAGCATCACCTGATTCAATGGCATCAGTAGATGAAAGGAGACCATTATTACCTGACTCACCTATACCAGATTTCAGACCAGATCTCTCTGAGTGTACTCTACCAGGTTTTGGATATCGATCATGTTCACCTGAATCAACATTTTCTAATGCTATAGACTATGCATCATCTCCAACTGACTTGTTCCTAGCTGAGTATTTATACTCACAAGCTGACCTTAGAAGATCTTCAGCAGAGTCAGTTAGCTCAGACAAACCATTATCTCCAGATTCACCAATACCACAGTACTCCGCAAAGATGTTTCAGCCAGTATCAGCAATGGGATCCAGATCATCTTCTCTTGAGTCTTTAGCATCACGTTCAGATAATGAGCTGAGTTTCCTAACTTCTGATTGTAGGGATTCACCTGAATCAGTGGAACTATTTGTTGCTGATAAACCCTTATCTCCAGACTCACCTATACCTGACTTTAGATTATTGTTGTCTGAGAGTACACTTACAGTATCTGGTTATAAATCCTGTTCACCAGAGCCAGTATGCTCAGAATTTCTAGAATATGAATCTGTTGATGATGACTTGTTTACTATAGAACAAAGGCCAGAGTCACCATGTTCTATTGAATCAGAAATTGAAGATAGACCTCTCTCACCAGACTCTATTCCAGAGTTCAGGCCCATTTCACCTGAATCTTTACTCTTTGAAGGTGATGTTAGAGGATCTTCACCAGAATCTATTAGCTCAAGCAGACCTTTATCTCCTGATTCACCTGTACCACAGTACTCCACAATAGTGCTTCAACCAATACCAGTAATAGGATCCAGATCATCTTCTCTTGAGTCTTTAGCATCATATTCTGATTATGAGATAAATACACTGAGTTTGCTAACTTCTGATTGCAGGGCTTCACTTGAATCAGTGGAATTATGTGCTGCTGATAAACCCTTATCTCCAGACTCACCTATACCAGATTTCAGACCAGATCTCTCTGAGTGTAGTCTACCAGGATTTGGATATCGATCATGTTCACCTGAATCAACTTGTTCTAATTCTATAGACTATGCACTATCTCCAGGAGCTGCGTTCCCAGCTGAATATTTATACTCACAAACTGACCGTAGAGGATCTTCACCAGAGTCAGTTAGTTCATGCAGACATTTATCTCCAGATTCACCAATACCACAGTACACAACAATGACATTTCAACCAATTCCAGTAATAGGATTCAGGTCTTCTTCTCTTGAATCTTTATCATCAAATTCAGATAATGAGCTAAATATTCAGAGTTTCTTAATTTCTGATTGTAGGGATTCACCTGAATCAGTGGAATTATTTGTTGCTGATAAACCCTTATCTCCAGACTCACCTATACCAGACTTTAGATTATTGTTGTCTGAGAGTACATATACAGTATCTGGATACAGATCATGTTCACCAGAAGCCGTGTGCTCAGAATTTCTTGAATATGAATCTGATGATGACTTGTTTACTTTAGAACAAAGGCCAGAGTCACCATGTTCAATTGAATCAGAATGTGAAGATAGACCTCTCTCACCAGACTCTATTCCAGAGTACAGGCCTATTTCACCTGAATCTTTGTTCTTTGAAGCTGATAATAGAAGATCTTCACCAGAATCTATTAGCTCATGCAGACCTTTATCTCCAGATTCACCAATACCACAGTACTCAGCAGTGTTGGTCGAGTTAGTACCATTAACAGGATGTAGATCATCTTCACCTGAGTCTATAGCTTTAGATGAAGATTATGAGTTAAGTGTTCTCACTAGTGTATCATCTGATGGTAGAGTATCATCATCTGATTCAATGGGATCAGCAGATGAGAGCAGATCATTATTACCTGACTCACCTATACCAGATTTCAGACCAGATCTCACTGAGTGTGCTGTTCCACGTTTTGGATATCGATCATGTTCACCTGAATCAACATGTTCTAATTGTATAATAGACTGTAAGTTATTTTCTGGAGATTTAATCACACCTGAGTATTTATACTCACGAGCTGATCATAGAGGATGTTCCCCAGAGTCGGTTAGTTCATGTGGACCTTTATCTCCAGATTCACCAATACCACAGTACTCCACAATGATGTTTCCAAAAGTACCACTAACAGGATCCATATCTTCTTCTCTCGAGTCTTTAGCATCATATTCAGATTATGAGCCAAATATTCAGAGTTTCCTAACTTCTGATTGTAGGGATTCACCTGAATCAGTGGAATTATTTGTTGCTGATAGACCCTTGTCTCCAGACTCACCTATACCAGACTTTAGCTTATTGTTGTCTGAAAGTACACTTACAGTATCTGGATACAGATTATATTCGCCGGAGCCAGTCTGCTCAGAATCTCTAGAATATGAATCTGTTTCTAGTGACTTGTTTACTGTAGAACAAAAGCCAGATTCACCATGTTCATTTGAATCGGTATTTGAAGATAGACCTCTCTCACCAGACTCCATTCCAGAGTACAGGCCTATTTCACCTGAATCTTTATTCTTTCAAGCTGACCTTAAAGGATCTTCACCAGAATCTGTTAGCGCATGCACACCTTTATCTCCTGATTCACCAATACCACAGTACTCAGCTGTGTTTGCTGAGTTAGTACCAGTGACAGGACATAGATCATCTTCTATGTCTGTTTTTTCAGATGAATATTATGACTTCAGTGATGAAAACTTTGAGTTAAGTGTTCTCACTGGTGTACCATCTGACCTTAGAGCAGCATCACCTGATTCAGTGGCATCAGCAGATGAGAGTAGACAGTTATCACCTGACTCACCTGTTCCAGAATTTCAAACCTTTTTGTTTGCGAGTACAAGTCCAGCTTCTGGGTACAGAGCATATTCACCTGAACCAGTCTACTCAGAAACTGAAGGATATAAAGGATTTTATAATGCAATCTTTAACAATGAAGGGATATTAGAGTCAGCCGATTCATCTGTATTTCAAGAGAGTGTCAAAATTGTGCCTGAGTACAAACTTGTATATAAAGCTGTCCCCTTCAAATTGATGTCCCACATATATGATCCTCAGTACAAGGGTGAAAATTTTGGTTGTAAAACGGGTGTGTTTGAATATACTGGATGTAGAATGGAGATTGTTCATGCTTCTAAAATGCATGACTCTGGTGGCATTGCTAGCCCAGATGGTTATAAGGTAACATCTCCAGCTCATGACAACCAAACAGAATGTTCAACTTCAGTGTTGACAAAACGAGATAGGGACAGCTCAGGTGAGCAAAAGTACCCATCGTTTTCATATACTTTAACTGGACATACACCTGTGTTGCGTGAATATCTGGAACTCTTTGACGTTAGAGGTTCTTCACCAGAGTCATTTAAATCTGTAACCCACTCCAGATCTCTCACACCTGATTCACCCATACCTGAGCACATGCCAGCATATCCTTATACAGTGATGTTTCAAACTGAAAGCCGACCCCCTTCTACAGAGTCACTATCCTCTGTAAATGAACTAAGAAGACTTTCACCAGACTCTCCCATACCTCAATTCTTAACACACTCACCAGTTCCTAGTGGACATACATTTCAATATAGACTGTCTTCTGTAACCAAAATATCACCCACACAGTCTGATTTTCAAACATTTGATTTGGCTCGGCTGCCTTCAGAATGTGCATCACTGTGGCCAGAGTCTGAGCACAGGCCAGTATCACCTGGTTCTGGGTTATCTGAATGTAACGATAGATCACCGTCACCCTCCACATTTATCTTTGATTCGTCAAGTAGATGCCATTCCCCTGAAGAATTTATACTAGAAGAAGATTGCAATATAGCTATTACTCCTGACTCTATGATATTTGAAATTGGTTACCGCCCAGAATCTCCTGAATCAGTAACATCTGAGACAAGGTATAAAGATTTGGTCAATGAAGAAAGTCCTTATTTGGCATTTTCTACAAATATAGCAGTAAAACAAGACTCTTCTTGCACAGTTGATGTTGAACTATCCCATGCTCTGACAGATGAGCAATATAGGACAAAGACACAGACTACATGTGAAGCTGACTCAAAATCTGTACCTCCAGAGCATTTCCAGAGGTCTTTCAAAGATGTCCCACATAGTGCTAGTGAAACGCTACCCACATGTCATGGATTTGCATTTGGATCAGAGCAAGAGGAAGATTATCGTGAAATCAGACAGGCTTCATATAAAGGAAGGTTGAAAGTGCAGAAAATGTATCCAGGAGACAAAGATGGTAGAAGTATCAAAAGCACCCATGGAAGCAACAACGGAAAACAGGAGTCAGAGTTTCAGGACAAACCAGATTTTGAAGAAAGAACCTGCAAAATTACCTCCAAAATGGAGTGCCAGGAATCCAAAGCAATGGTAAGCGATGTAGCATGGCCCTGATTGTCATTAAGAGTGTCCCACCCTGGAAAATCCTGTAATGCTTGTGTCTTGAAAGAAGAAACAGATTTTCCTTCTAGTATATCCACTAACAATCCTGATTGAGGAATCCTTTATGACTGGAATGGTAATTTGTGTGTATGCAAACTATGATAACTTGATATGGTTTACATTTAAGGAGATTTGCCTGATTTGTTGTAAAACATTGCTTTCTGTGTGAGTTTGTGCATGAATCTAAAGGAAATGGTATAATAAAACAGGATCAAATTGATGCAAAAATGATTCCCTTTCAGGATCTGCAAGGCAACATTTCAGTACAGGAATGTCTCAAAGAACAAAATACCGGTACTGAGCTGTTATCTCCCAGTCATGGAGACACACATTCCACCACTCTGCTTAAGACTGCCAGTAACAGTGAGGATAGGACATCAGAAATCTCAAATCAAAGTGTTGGCATTTTAGAACATGCTCTGAAATTAGATACATCACCTTTGAGCAGTGAATCTTCCACAGAACCATCTGTAAGTGATACTGTGCCCAAGAGAAGTCCATCACCCAGCTTTAATTTGGAAAATATGCATCCCATCTCATTGCACGAGCCGTCACTCCAGCAGCCCAAGGATTCTGGGTTGTGTGAAATGTATACTACTCCTCCTTTCCAGTTCTATCAGCAAGAATCTCATAGGATAATAATTCCTAATTTAAGCATCTACAAATCACCAATTTTAAGTTATGATTGCAAAGAAGTGGATTCTATGCCTAAGGAAATACAATCTGCAGACAGAGACATTTTAGCCAGTGATCCAAGCCCTGTACTTCCTGTCCTAAGTGAATCATCATCAAATCAACCGCTAGCCACAGAGACACAATTATCCACTGAAAATGAGTCTTTTGAAAACTTTTATCAGGCCCCCTCTACATACAATAAGTCATTAGCTGAACTTAAAAGAGATGAGCCAGGAATGAGTGAAATATATTCCAAGCAAACTGCTTTGATGTCTAGCTTGCAGAATGTAACCCATGAGCTCAAGATATCTGGACAACCCACAGGAGTTACAGATGAAAGGTCTAACGATGTTGAGCCAAAAGCCAAGTCAATGCCTGCCCGTTCAGAGAGTTTTGAGTCAGACTCTGAATTCTTTGACTGTCGCCAAACGTTTTCAGATGTATCCGAGCCAGAGATTAGTTCGGAAGAAATTCTAAATTCTGATACCGTTTACCAAAATGAAGAACTGCCATTTTTACCAAACACACCAGACTATTTGATGGCTACGCCCAAAATAAGAGAAGACTCAAATGTAGAAGGACAGGATGGCAAACGTCCAGTATCATGGGGAAGTGAGGAAATCGATTTGCCAATTGTACTTGAACCAGAGGATGTATGTGTAGGTGAGCATGTTGAAGATGTAACATATCCTTATGGGTATGCTCATGGACACTCCTATGCGGAAGAGTTATCTGCAACAGAGGGTGGCCAATATGATGATGATGATGATGATGATGATAATGACTCTCTAGGAAGGGTAAGCCTTTGAGCATGAGTGAAACTAGAGCTGCTGCAGCTTGTCTCATATGTTGAGAGCAGCAGTCTCATTCTAAAGTACTGACATGTAACAGTGTTTATCTTAACACAATTAACAGTGCACGCAAGTTTGCACCAAGCACAGCGATTTAGAGATTGTTTGATTGATTAAATTTTCACTTAGCTCAGTTTTGATCTATATTGCCTGTGCTCTGCTTAACAACCTTAAATTTCAGTGTGGCCTTTCAAATTTCAAGTGTAGTGACCTTAACAATACTTCCATAGAAAAGTGACCAAAACTTTATCACTGAACAGAAGATTAAAAACATGTAACGGGGTGAGCCAGCTAACATTTGTGACAAAAAAGTGCAAAATTCAAACTAAAAATTGATTGGCTTTGCATGGTGTGAAGAAATGTTTATTATTGTACATTAAATAACAATAATAAATACATCTTGGGGTCTCAGGAAATAGCAGAGGAACTAGGCTTGCTGTCTGATAGTTCAGAGGAAGAAGTGTTGACCACACGAGTGGTACGACGCAGAGTTATAATCCAGGTATGGTGTGGGTGTGAATGACAATGTCAAACTGCTACTTTGCATTCCCATAATGCTCACACATATTTTATACTATACATGAATGGTAGACATAACATCTTAAAATATTCATCTTAAAAATAATGTCTCAAAACATTTCTTACATCCTGAAAAAGAAATTAAGAAGTAGCTTGAAATTTAAACAATTCAAAGGATATTGGCTAAATGCTAAGAATTAGGGGAGACATGAGATTTAGTAACTTATGTCAAAATAACATTGACCGGTATTGGGTTGTGTTATTTCAGAGGGAATAAATGTTATGTATATTGTACTTTGTTGTTAAAGCATGTTATTGAGTTCACTAGTTTGTAATTGTGCAAGGTTGTGTGTGGATAAAAATGGGTAGTGGGATGGTGAACCTTGGCTATGATACTGAATGTGTAATAATTACTCTAAGATAAGATCTTTGAAATATGTATGTACATGACATGTTGGTGTAAATTTAGATAATAAAGCTGTCTGTTCTGTATTATATTTTTTTAAGATTGACTTGTTTTCTTTGCTTTTCTCTAGGGAGATGACATGCCGGATATTGCTCCGCAGACAGTGACGGAAGAGCAGTACACAGATGAACATGGAAATATGGTGATCAAAAAGGTAATCCGTTGTCAATTTAAAAAAAAAAATAAACAGCCTAAAAGATGTGCAGATAATTATCTTTCTGTAAGGTGTATATATAGGGAAAAGTCTACAGTGGTGCTTGAAAGTTTGTGAACCATTTAGAATTTTCTATATTTCTGCATAAATATGACCTAAAACATCATCAGATTTTCACACAAGTCCTAAAAGTAGATAAAGAGAACCCAGTTAAACAAATGAGACAAGAATATTATACTTGGTCATTTATTTATTGAGGAAAATGATTCAATATTACATATTAGTGAGTGACAAAAGTATGTGAACCTCTAGGATTAGCAGGTAATTTGAGGGTGAAATTAGTCAGGTGTCTCCAAGGGCAAGGCATGTAATAGTTGGTGAGGTCACAAAGGACCTGAAGGCCTCTCTCACATTGACTAATGTTAATGTCCATGAGTCCACCATTAGAAGGACACTGAACAACAATGCTGTGCATGGCAGGTTTGCAAGGAGAAAGCCACTGCTCTCCAAAAAGAACATTGCTGCTTGTCTGCAGTTTGCTAAAGATCACATGGACAAGCCAGAAGGCTCTTGGAAGAATGTTTGGTGGATGGATGAGACCAAAATAGAACTTTTTGGTTTAAAAGAAAAGCGTTATGTTTGGAGAAAGGAAACCATTGCTTTCCAGCATAAGAACATTATCCCATCTGTGAAACATGGTGGTGGTAGTATCATGGTTTGGGCCTCTTTTGCTGCATCTGGGCCAGGATGGCTTGCCATCATTGATGGAACAATGAATTCTGAATTATATCAGAGAATTCTAAAGGAAAATGTCAGGACATCTGTCCATGAACTGAATCTCAAGAGAAGGTGGGTCATGCAAGACAACGACCCTAAGCACACAAGCTGTTCTACCAAAGAATGGTTAAAGAAGAATAAAGTTAATGTTTTGGAATGGCCAAGTCAAAGTTGTGGAAGGACCTGAAGTGAGCAGTTAATGTGAGAAAACCCACCAACATCCCAGAGCTGAAGCTGTTCTGTATGGAGGAATGGGCTAAAATTCCTCCAAGCCGGTGTGCAGGACTGATCAACAGTTACAGGAAACGTTTAGTTGCAGTTATTGCTGCACAGGGGGGTCACAGCAGATACTGAAAGCAAAGGTTCACATACTTTTGCCACTGTTGGATCATTTTCCTCAATAAATAAATGACCAAGTATATTTTTGTCTCATTTGTTTAACTGGGTTCTTTATCTACTTTTAGGACTTGAAAATCTGTGAAATCTGTCAAAATTTGATGATGTTTTAGGTCATATTTATGCAGAAATATGGAAAATTCTAAAGGGTTCACAGACTTTCAAGCATCACTGTAAATTTACCCACAAAGCAGATAACAGATAAACAGATATTAACAAGTCTGAATATAAGTTGCTGTACTTTTATGTATCTTTTTTATCCTGATGTATCTGTATTTGTACTGATTATACTAATATAGACATTTTTGCATTTTTCTCATATTCACACAGATCACGAGAAAAGTTATCCGTAAGTATGTGTCTGCAGATGGCGTGGAGCGAGAGGAAGTGATGGTGGAGGGAGGTCAGCAAGAAGCTGTCGTTGTTGATGACGCTGATAGTTTTTCCAAAGTGGTAAAAAGGACAGTAGTGAAGAGTGCTAGGGAGCAGACTGAGGTGTGTGTTCCTGTCATTTGGGGAAAATCAGATGCTGATTAAGTATTTACAAGGATTGTAATTTACAAAGATGTGTTGAATTTCAGGTAACTTTTTCTGAAAAACCACGTGCTGGTGGGGAACCACAGTTTGAGACTGTGCAAGGTCGAAAAGTGAGCAAAGTTGTCAAAACTATGGTGGTGCAGGGTGAAAGGATGGAGAAGCAAATTGGTGACCCGTCATTATCCGCAGACCTCCCCTCAGCAAAAGATGACTTTGAAAAGGTTTGTTGCTTACATTCTTATGTAATTGTATTAGTACAACTAACTTCACAGTTAACAGTCCGTATATTAGCATAGCACTCATGGATAGAGTGTTTGCATTCCAAAAACCTATGACATTTCTGACATTTGTTCACCTCTTTTCTAATTTTTGTAACACTTTTCATATAATGTCCAGGCTTTGAATTATGCTGGTGGCTTTGGGAATGTGCTCTTGCCTCATTTATCTGAGAAAGAATTCCTGAAGTCAGACGGATCTGTTGTCAAAAGGTCTGGATAGTGGTTTGTTTGGTGTGGTTTAGGACACTATAACAGGCTAGTCATTAAATATTACGTGTGGCATGAAAGAACTTTTTAACATACAATTATTTAATACCTGAGAAAGCATGCTTACAAATAGTGCCAACATTTCTAATAGTCACAGCAATGAATAGCCGCCTTTTTGGTCACCTTAAATATATAAGATGCTTTAAATAGCTTAAACCTCACTAACAGAGCATGGTAATGACTGTAAGCCAGTTATGATGATGCAGTACTAAGGACTGGACTAACATACAGTTGTATACAAATGCCTGGTCAAATTACATGTTTAGTTAATGTAATTATGCTAACGTTTTTAGGTAACACATTTAAATAGAACATATTCTGTATAATGTGCCATTACTATTTGTTTCTTGAGTTTATCAGGTTGGAAACAGAAACATGTATTTGCCAAAAGTTTGCAGCCCCTTTCAAGTGATCCACTAGTATATATCAGATATAGAGTATACAGTCAGACTTATTCATTTTAGAGCTTCAGATTTTAAAGCCTTCAAACTTTTTAGGGTCTTGATTTTAGATTTGATACCAGTAATGGGTAGTGGTTTTTCAAATAGGGGAATAAGAAAAGTAGATACCAGAGTAAAAAGTAGTGGGACTGTGGTAGCCCAGTGGTTAAGGTACTGGACTCTAGACCAGAAGGCCCAGGGTTCAAATCCCACCTCTGCCAAGCTGCCACTGTTGGGTCCTTGAGCAAGACCCTTAACCCACAACTGCTTGGATTGTAGGACTGTATCAATTCTAAGTCGCTCTGGATAAGGGCATCTGCTAAATGCTGTAAATGTAAGTACCAGAGAAAATTCAAGCATCAGCTCCCTGGCCAATAGAGGCTCACAATTCATCACTCATTTTCATCAAATCATTCACACTCCATGATTTCTTCCCTTTAGCCCTTTAAGGCTCTTATAGGCAATAGTGTCTGTTTTCATTTCTTTTTTTTAATTGTAAATCTCTTTCATTCAGCTGAATTCTTACAGTTCTGCCACAATCACTGACTCCTGTATCTTTCCCTTTGTACTTTTTGTTGTGCATTTTCAGAGTGTTCGATCCTGATGCTTTGAAATCCTCCTCAGTTTACCCATTTGTTTTTCTTTCATAACCTTCTCATTTTATTTATACTTGCACCAAGTTTTAGATGCAGTGTCTGGGAATAATAGGAAAAAATGAAGACCATTGACTTTAACAAAGACGTGTACATGCTGGCAATTTTTCTTTTTGATCTTATCAGCTCAGATCTTAAGTCAGCATTTGAAGTATGCAACACAACACTTAAATAAGCCAGACGCCCTCTCTAAACAAGATCTGTGATCAAAAGAAACAGACATTGATGTCTGGGTGCCGTAAACATTATGTGGAGTCATGAGATGCTGGAATTCAGTCGCCCACTGTCAGTAAAGAAAGCTTGAATATTTCCACAATACATTGATACCAAACATGCCTCCAAACCAGTCTCTTTGGAATGGACCAGTCTCCATGGTCCCCAAATTTGAATATGATCAGTTTGTGGAGATGTGGCAGAAACATGCTGTGCATCCAAGATGACCTAAGAAGATGTCTGAACTGGTGTTCTGTAAGAAAGTCTTATTCAAGAAACATTTGAAGGCTATGATTTCTACCCACTACAAAATCACTAACAGGATGGCCAAACTTTTGCACATGCCAAGCTTGTTTTCTATCTAATACATTAAGTTCAAAAACAGCCATTGTGCATCATATATGTAAGATTTAAGTAGGGGTGTGTGGGGGGAAAAAAAGACATTTTAGGGAAAAAAGAACACATTTGAAATGGAGTTTAAACTCCAGTCCCCGCTCCTGTAGATGTCGCAGTACAGTGTTTTTACTCCATTTCTCCACTGAATTATCAATGTGATGTGATATATAAAGATGACTCAGATTGTTCATCATAACTTGTATTTCAGCTAGTTTTATATTTTCAGTGAACTATGTGGAATATCACAACATATCGCAGTATGCATCATGATAATCATGGTAATCATATCATGACTCATTTAGTGATGCGTATCGTATCGTGAAGTCCTTTCCAATACCCACCCCTAGATTTAAGCTCGTTTCCAGAAGACATTGTGTTACCTTTATTCATTAGAAAATGAATAAAACAATTTAACAAAAAAAGATAAACCAGTGCTTAATTAACCTGTTTACATCAGCATGCAGAAATACTAATTATGCTTGAAACAACTATGTAATAAGTGACTTTGCTAATATGGCTGTAAAGGTTTCACTAACTTCAATACTGAATGTTTTGGTTATATAGATGAGTACATACTCTAATAACACACTGCTTTATTTTTCCATTTGCAGGACCAGCATGTGTAAGACCCGCACTCAGAAGAAAACAGTGGTGAGGGATGGCCGAGGCAAACACATCCACTTGGAGCGACTGGAGGACACTCCGGAGTCCCTACAACCCGATGACCTTCAGCAGCACCTACACCATCTGCTCCAGCGCTACTGCACGCCAGAAGTGACAGAAAAGCCAGAAGTGGGGGAAGAATCAGGGGAAGAGAATAAGCAGGATACAAGTATCTGATTTTCTGCTCCCTTTTCATTTATCTGCACTCTGTGACGAGCTTTCCAGAAGCCCCAGCACAGTATCAGCTCCTTACCTTTCAGAATCCTCCTTTTGTAGATTTTTCTCCTTCGCTAAAAGGAATTGTTTTTATGATTGAATATTTATTCTTACACCAGTTTTCTTTTTTCCCCTCCCCTCCTTACTTTGTGACCAAAGATAGCTTTACTTTATTTAACCACTTTTGGCTACTGTGGTAAAAAATGAACACATGGATTAAAACTAAATATGAAAAGGCAACAACCTAGAGAGAAGCCTCTTTGCTGTAAGAGTTATAACAATGATACATATGTAAATAGTGGAAATGAAAAACCTCCAGCATATACTATGGTCTGCATACGTAATACCACTGCACCAATGCACTACTGCAATGAAAAATGTAAGAAAAGCTCAATTTCTGTTCATACGCTTTGGAAAAACGTTTAATGTCTGTTTCTGGACAGCACTGAAATCATATAAAGTGAGATGAATGTTTGAGTTGAATTGTACATTTCATTGAGTTGTGTGGTATAATATCATACCAGAATGAGCTTGAATAATTTGTATGTAAAAGTAAAAATGTGAGCGTCATCATCAGTCCACTGCAGTGGTGTATCTAATGCTAGATTATCCTGCCTGCCTTTAATGTGCTTTTAGGAGGAATGAAAGCTTAGCAAACGGTCACTAGCTCAAGCTGTTTGTTTTTATTTGGTACCAACATTTTCATAGAAGACCACAATATCTTTGCATAGTGGACTTGGTTTGCCATATTTATGTACAGTGTGTGTTTGTGTGCTTTTCCTCACTAATGTTAATCTCCAGTCACAACAGTGCTACACCTTTTTCTCTGTATATGAACGTAGCAATCATTACTGATGTTAATTTAATCCACATATTCGACATCCACAGTCCAATTTTGAGATGTTCATTATAATTTAAAGAATGGCTGTTATTAATTAATAACCACAGTCCCAATTATAGATCTCAGAAAGATCTTTTATGTGCCTGATTGATCTTAATTCCTTCCTGTCCTTTGGTGACGTTCTACCAAAATGGGTATTGAGGGTTTCACAAAACTGTGAACAGAGCTCAGATTGAACAAGGCAAAGAGAATGTTGATGTGGTTCTGTTTTATTATTTTATGTTGCAAACGGTGTGAAATAAAAAAAAGTGGTAATCCCAAAACAATAAAAACTGTACCTAGAATGCTAGACCTATTCATTATGTAAGTGTTTTATAAAAGTATGGCTTCAGAGCAACACACTTTGCAGAAGTTACCTTCGTGCCTGTTTTTGAGAAGATTTATACTGCACAAGCAGCCACACTGTCGTCGGTTCTGCTATTCCATTACCGCTCATCGGCCTTTGACACAATCAGTCAGAAGATACTTCTTTCTATTCTCTCCAGCCTTGGAATCATAGGTGCTACGTAGCAGTTACTTGTTTTTTTTTACCGGGAGAGATGATCACATCACCCATCAGGCTGAGGATCCACATCTGCACCATGAGTACTTAAAACTGGAGTCCCACAAGGCTTAGTGCTGGGTCCACTTCGTTTCTCTCTTTAAACCCATTGTCTCAGCGAAGTCAGCTTCACATGGCTCTGTGTATTAGACTAAATAATGCCGGTATGAATTTTGTGTTTTTTAAATTATTACTATAACACTTATTTGACTAGATAAGTTAGTTTCATTCTTACATTTATCATAAACACCACCCGAGGAGGATGGGTCCCTTTTTGAGCCTTGGTTCTCCCAAGGTTTCTTCCTCATAGGGAGTTTTTCCTTGGCCTTGTTGCCCTAGGCTTGCTCAATTTTGGATTGGCCCTGGATATCAGAAGATAATCTAAAATTGTAACATTGCTTTGAGACAATGCTCCATTGTAAAAAAAAAAACACTATATAAATCAATCTGGCTTGACATGGCTTCCACTACCACTTTTAAGCTGATGACATGCAACTCATCCAGATGTTAGCCCATCATTTGAAGCTATCCCTAGTAAGGCAGGGCTGCTTTACATACCTGCAGATATGCCCCCTCATCAACATCTTGTCATCTTTAATAAAACTGAGAGACCCAGGTGCTTATCCAAGCTCTTGTTATATCTAGACTACTGCAGTGGGCCCCTGCTAGGTCATCCCCATGAATCAGAGCCCTACAACTGATTTAAAATTCAACAGCATGTTTTTGTCATGCAACTCCACGGTTGTGTTCCTTTCACTTGCTTCATGTGGCTGCCTGCATCAGATTTTAACACTGATGCTCACCTATGAAGCTAAACATTGACTAGCCCCTTCCTTTCCAATGTTTCCAATCAAAGCTCGCTCTATACCTTGAACCACAGGAGTCTCAAACATGGACCTACCTCTCAAGATTCAAAGACGACGACAAGCAGCAAGACTGTTTTCTGTACAATGAGCTTTCTTGGATGTCCCAGAGGCCGAGTCCCTGGGACTGTGGTAGCCTAGCGGGTAAGGTACTGGTCAAATCCCACCTCTGCCAAGCTGCCACTGTTGGGTCCTTGAGCAAGGCCCTTAACCCACAATGGCTTGGATTGTAACTGTATCAATGTTAACGTTTTACTTATTGTATCCACAATGATGGGTATTATCCAGGACAGGAGCAAAATTACATCTGCACTCAAACATGCTCTCACTGGGGCAATTTAGACAACCTAACGCATGACTTTTGAACGTGGGAGGCATTGGAGTACGTGGAAAAAACCACAGTCACTAGGAGAATGTACACAGGTAGAGTCCGAGGTCAGGATCGAACCGCGGATCTCTGGATCAGTGAGACAAACAGCACTAACCAGTTGTAGCCCACTGCTGCCCAAAGGTCATCAACAAAAGCATGTGCTAATTACTAAACTTGACCGCTGCAGTGTGTAAATTAAGGGAAATAAATGTAATGAAATGTTTAATTTTTGTAGTAATTACACTACCAGAAGGAAAGCAAATCACAGAAGTAACAGGTGCTGCCAAGCACCTAGCTCCAATCTGTGGCATGGGGAAGGGACATAAAGCCAGACTGAAAGCAAAGTCTTTAGCCACGTGAGACCTCAACAATCAGGTGACATTGTGTGGGATGATTGTGCTAGGTTTCCTAAGTTTTTGGACACCATTTGAATATCCATTGATCCTGTGATACCCATAATTGCTTCACTTAATTGGTGTTGCAGCTTCAATGTTGCTGAGTATATTTACTAATAACTGCACAATAGTAAGTAGGAAGGAATATTTATTTCAATTATACTATTCAGTTATGGAGGTGAGGTTTTAATCTACGCACAGACCACACACACAAACTACTTTCTTCACGTGTTAAAATAATATACACAAGCGGACGTTTCTTGTTCACATTTTATTTTATTATGTACTATGAATAAGAGTAGCCGTACTACCACTTTTCTGTTTAGTGTACAAGTTTGTGATAAGTTACAGTAATAAAAGTCCACAAGGGGACTGGACAAGAAATAAAATAAAAAACAAAGCTCTAAATAAAATGAAACACGGCAAGATAAATTATTTCTATTCATTTCTAATCTGTGATACCACTCTTCGAATTGAATCCTAAACTTAACATTGAATTTATCTTGGTGGTTTTCCTAGGTTTCTATACAGTTTCCTGTCAAGTTTGCATACAAGTTTAAATTATGCAAAGAAAAATATTCAGAAGTTTATTCAATAAAACACTTCATATCAACTAGGCTGCAAATTCTGTGAAATATTTTGCACTTAATTAATAATTAACATTCAACAATTTAACTTTTTTTTTTCTCCAAAGAAATGTATTAGAAACCACTGTATGAAAACGGTTCTGTCTGATATATAAAGCCTTACAGCGAGGTCAATCACAAAATCATACACGATACAGAAAAAATAGTTACCAGCAGAAAATGATCAAATGAATTTTCATGCATTACGTGGAAATAGTGCTTTAAGCTAAACCATCAGAGTGAAAATCTCAGAAAAATAACAAGTGATGATAAACAATATAAAAAATGAAAACAAAAAGGTAAAACTCACATCTGAATAAGATCAAAGAACTTGAATTCTCAGTTAAATCACATCTATTAGTATTGTACAGTTACATTCTTTAATTACAAATATTGTCATTTCTACTGTGCTCATGTGATAAGATTTTGGCCAACACGTAATAAACCAGCAAACGTGCAATCAAATCTAAACGAAGCTCTGAAACTAAGATCACGATAAACTGGCAATACTCTAAACGCAGGAGTAGCACTTCACACATCACCACCAAGAACAAAAGCGAATTAGTTTGTCATTTGTTTGCTGTACTGCACTATAAATAGAAAAGCGCTGAAAAACCAGAAGTGACTGTATCCTTGAGATGACACAGATATCGTGCTTACTTATCGCTCTAACCACATGATCACTTGGTATATGTTTGAATCGTAATTAAATATTCCTCATGAACCCACACACCCAAAGCTACTGGCAAAAGTGACTATTTTCACACCATAGAAAATCCAAACATTACAAAAAAAAGGTTTAAAGTATACGTATGCTTTTGATGTCTTATGACGAGAGCGCACACACGCATCCTAATACCTGTGTGTTGGCTAAGTCCAGCAGTGATGATATGTAAACATGACTGACAGGGTAGAAAAGTCATGAAAAGGCGGGATTTGGAAACAACAGACACTTAGTGGGCTGGATCAAAGCTCCTCTACCATGAAGTCCCTTTGTAAAAGCAGCTCTGCTCAGGAGGCCTCGTTAACTGTAAAAAGTTTAGTTACACACATTATATCTGTACCTACAGACGAACATGCATATTTGCTTACGGTGGCTCACACGAGTACAACTCACTTATTGGGCACAGTCGGTGAGCCGGAGCGGTGGAAGTGGATGTTCTGCCACTTGCTGTCACGGCGATGCCACACCCGAGTCTCTTCTGACTGCATGGTCCGAGGCATGTTGTTGGCGTCGATGTACTGGGTGAGCCTGATATAGGCTATGCAGGCGGCATCGTCTCCCATCAGGTGCACGTGTGGGTTTAGCAGGATGGTATGGACTGTACGCCTGTGGCTTTTGGACAGAGCTGGCCAGGGAAAATGGGTTTAATCATCATCAGACCAGTTTATGAGTTTATCAAAAAATACACCATTCTATTGCTGTTTTTGAAATTAAAACCAGTCACAGTCAAATGTCCAAGACGTTCCAAATGTATATTATGGAAAGAAGAAAACAAACAGACTCTAACCAGGATAGAAAAAAATCAGAAGGCCAAGATGTACAACTGCACAAGAAGATAATGACAATAGATAAAAAAGACTCAAAGAAAGCCACGTTATAAACTGTTAGACAGTGGATGAAAAAGTGTAGAAACTAGAGATGCACCGACTGCAATTTTCTTGGTTGATTCCGATTTCTTTAAAGATATAACCGGCCGATTCCGTCTAAGAATTATAAATGACAGCATACAGATTTCTAAAGAAAGATAGGCATTGTAGTTGGCTTGTACATGTCTCTACCCTCTCACTAACTTTAGCTTTGTGGCATCAGCCACACATGAGTCACTGCAAACTTTCTAAAACTGTACTTTACTACCAGCCTTGATAAGAGCATTTACCAGTTAGTGCAAGGGTACCGTATTTTTCGGACCATAAGGCGCACTTAAAATCCTTTAACTTTCTCAAAAATCGACAGTGCGACTTTAAATGCGGTATGTCTAATGTATGAATTAATTCCGATTGTAGATGGTACACGGTGCTCATAAATCTGTCAAAATGTTTTAGCACGGCCTTGGTAAGTTACGGCAACCGTAGTGCGCAGCATCACGGAGTAATACGGTATGTGCTTCAGCATTAGGGTACGTGCATTCATTCATTTATTTTCGAAGCGGATTTCAAACACAACGCTATCAGTCACGCAGTACAACATGGACATAGAGCAGCTGTGAGAGAATTCAACATTAACGAATCAATGGTACGGAAGTGGAGGAAGCAAGAAGACGCCCTGCGCCAGGTAAAGACCAAAAACTGAGCTTCCGACAGCGAACTTAAGAGTTTTGTTCATTTCATGCGCCTTATAACCCGGTGCGCTTTATGTATGAAAATATACCCGTTAGCAGCCGATCATTGATATTGCGTCTTATAACCCGGTGCGCTTTATGGTCCGAAAAATATGGTACAAGTACAAGCAAAGACGCTGAATTGCAACTCACCCAAGGTCACACTTTTACACAGCAAGTCATACCTTACTACTGTAAGCCACTGAGTGCAGTAAAAACACATTTTTACGCTAAATCCTGGGCATAAATGGTACAACACAATTAAAAACATGCACTGTACGATTTTATCAACTAATAAAAAGACAGATACACATAAAACACATCACACATACACACAAGAAAGTATACACACAAACTGAATGGTGAATTACCGTTAGTCAAAGCACTGTGCTGTTCATGTGTGTGGCTGTGTTTGTACCGCTGTCGGCATCACAAGTGTCGGCTAAATGTGACCGGGAGAGAATCGGTTATACGAGACTGATCGACCGATCACCAGTCATAGCCGATCACAATGAAAAAAACGTCCGATTACGATTACGGGCCGATCGATCGGTGCATCTCTAGCAGAATCCTATTGAGCTCTTGAGGGATTGTGAAGTGGGAGAAAAAAAAAAAATCTCCTACAAGCCCACTGCAACTCTAGGAATAGCAACAGATACAGTGGGGCAATAAAGTATTTAGTCAGCCACTGATTTTGCAAGTTCTCCTACTGAGAAAGATGAGAGAGGTCTGTAATTTTCATCATAGGTACACACTTCAACTATGAGAGACAAAATCCATGAAATCACATTGTAGGATTTTTAAAGAATATAATTCTAAATCATGGTGGAAAATAAGTATTTGGTCACCCACAAACAACCAAGATTTCTGGCTCTCTCAGACCTGTAACTTCTTCCTCCGCTCGTTACCTGTATTAATGGCACCTGTTTGACCGCATTATCTGTATAATAGAAACCTGTCTACAGCCTCAAACAGTCAGACTCCAAACTCAACCATGGCCAAGACCGAAGAGCTGCCGAATGACACCAGGAAAAAAAATTGTAGACCTGCACCAGGCTGGGAAGAGTGAATCTACAATAGGCAAGCAGGTTGGTGTGAATAAATCAACTGTGGGAGCAATTTTAAGAAAATGGAAGACATACAAGACCATTAATCATCTCCCTCGATCTGGGGCCCCACCCAAGATCTCATCCCATGAGGTCAAAATGATCAGGAGAACGGTGAGCAAAAATCCCAGAACTATACAGAGGGACCTGATGAATGACCTGCAGAGAACTGGGACCAAAGTAACAAAGGCTACCATCAGTAACACATTAAGTCCAGAGGGACTCAGATCCTGCAGCGATAGGTGTGTCCCCCTGCTTAAGCCAGTACATGTCCAGGCCCGTCTGAAGTTTGCCAGAGAGCATATGGATGATCCAGAAGAGGATTGGGAGAATATCATGTGGTATGAGCATTGAAGATGGAACATGACTGGCTCTTCCAGCATGACAATGATCCCAAACACACCGCTCGGGCAACAAAGGAGTGGCTTCGTAAAAAGCATTTCAAGGTCCTGGAGTGGCCTAGCCAGTCTCCAGACCTCAACCCCATAGAAAATTTGTGGAGCGAATTGACAGTCCGTGTTGCCCCAAAACATCACTGCTCTAGAGGAGATCTGCATGGAGGAATGGGCCAGAACACCAGCTACAGTGTGTGCAAACCTGGTGAAGACTTACAGGAAACATTTGACCTCTGTCATTGCCAACAAAGGTTATGTTACAAAGTATTGAGTTGAACTTTTGTTATTGACCAAATACTTTTTTTCCACCATAATTTACAATTAAATTCTTTAAAAATCCTACAGTGTGATTTTCTGGATTTTTTTCTCATTTTGTCTCTCATAGTTGAAGTGTACCTATGATAAAAATTACAGACCTCTCTAAGTAGAATAACTTGCACAATCAGTGGCTGACTGTCTTTGGTTGTCCCAAGGTTTCTTCCTATAACACTCAGAGATTTTTACCTTGCCACTGTCGCCCTAGGCTTGCTCAATTTGGGATTGGACGTATTTACTAGGAGATAATCTAAACTTGTAAAGTTGCTTTGAGACAATGCTCCATTGTAAAAAGCGCTATATAAATAAATCTGACTTGACTTGACTAAATACTGTTATGCCCCACTGTAGCTTGGGCTGGTTTTGCCCTGAAGATCTTCAGAAAGTGAAAGCTAGAATGCCAAACACCTGCAAGGCAGAAGCGGCTGTAATTGCTCTTTGATGAATAGAATAGTGACATGAAATAGTTATGACACTGTCAATGTTACCGTGTCAAATTGCTGCCACATTATGTCAGTTATGAGAAAGTGTCAAGTGTCTCATTATAATAACAAAAGTATGTTGTATTTACAAGAAAATATTTAAGTGACAGAGGTATTCACATTGGAGGCTTCTGCAGTTTTTGCAATGGAGCAGTTGACTGAATTAATCAGGTTGGACTTGTATGCTTGGTTTAAGACAGTGAAATCTTGTGTCACTGAGCACCATAGATGGTATTTTCCGTAGTATCAATACACACACACACACACACACACACACACACACACACTTTGTTTTTTGCGAAAAATTGCATTTCATAAGCAACCATATTAAAAATACTGGAACGTTTAGTTTTACATTTTGCGTTCACTTCCAAGATGATGAACAAACCCAACTGGCCAACAAAATAATGACAGAAAGACCAAACTGGTCTTTGAATGGCCATCTCAATTGAATTTCTTGTCCCCTCGTCTTGTCACTTCTGGTGGGATTTTGGGAGTGAATCGGGCAACCCTTAAGTAGACTCGGCACAAAGTGCGCACATGAGCGGTGAGTGTCATGGGTAACAACATGACATGGCTCACGGTTACAAACTACAAGAACCCTTCACAGTGCGTGAATACTAATGATACTGGTGCTCAGTGACAACAAGATCTCACTGTGACAAGCCAAGCTCAAAGTAAAGATTAATTAAATCAACTGCACCCATTGCAAAAACTGCAGAAGCCTCCAATGTGAACACCTCCATCAGTTAGATATTTCCTCGTCATTGCAACATAATTATGTGGTTTTATGTGGTGTATAATGCATCAACTATAAATTTATGATCAATTTAATTAAATCTTCACCAAAAGACCCTCCTTGGTGAATCCAACCTTGTAAACACTTTCAGGTATATTGTCTGCAAATTATAAATGATACTTATCACACGATGCATACATTTCATAGGCTTAGTATGCTTACAGTTCTCAAAGTAGAACCTATGGAAGTCCGTTCCCTCCACCAAATTCCCCAGTGCCTCAGGTTCAAAAGCAGTCAGCCCAGGGTCACAGATCTTTCTGTCAGACAAAGAAAGGGTAAGTACATTGTACTATGCAAATGCAGCTAATACTGCTAAAAGAAATGATGCACACTCACGTATAGGCTTCAAAATCTCCATTATTGATAGCCTCAATCAGCTGCTCAGTCACTTTGATAATCTCCTGCTTCCGGGCTAAATCAGAGAGACATCAAGACAGACATCGGATTCAAAACTTACGAATCAAAGCAACTTGTTTCTAATTCAAAATGTACTTAGCAGTGTTTAGATTATGCATGACATTTTAAGCAAAAACACATCACACAGCTAAGACTACATTACATAATTCCAGCATTCCAGGTATGTGAGTGTGACGAATGTTCACTGAAAAAAGTTACAGCACAATAAATTCTCAAAGAGCATACTTCTTTTAAAATCAGTACTTGTGTATCCATGACGATCAATTTTCAGTTATATACCAGGTATGCAGGGTGGTAAAGACTTTCTAATGAAAGTAAATGCTCTAAACTACTGACAAGATGTTAGTGTTCCATGATGTCCATACAAACAAGCACAATTATGTAAAACAAAAGTGCCACAAATACATAAATACAGTTCAACAGGAACTGGCATTTTGAATATGAATTCACAGTGTACACTCACACTTGGCACACCACAGGTAATAAACATGCATGTTTACATTCTCAGTACATCAGTGGCACTAACACCGTAGTATATGTGGTTATGCTTGAATTGCATTAGGCACTGAACATCAATGGAACTGGGAAGCACCCCAGTGTCACAAAGGTTTAGAATAACCAGAAATATCCAGCTGACAACTTCCCATAGGTAGAAAATGTACTAGAGGAAGGCACTATTAACTGCATCCAACATTTACAAAATTTGTAAGGTACCTAGACGAGGGCGTATTTGAATTTAACCGAGATTCACAAAGTTAAGGGTGGCAGCGGCAGCTTTGCGGAGTCAAGATTTGAACTAACAATATTCCAGAGCTGCAAATAATGTGTAATCATTTCATTACAGTCCATCACCAATAACGTACTGGATCAGTGGTGGATCTACATGTGGTAGAGGAAGCTGATAAACTGTCAAAGTAACAGGTCAGTACTCGAGTCCGGTCTCGTTTTGGAACTTTAAATGAGTGGTCTCTTGTCTCGTCGTGATCACAACCTCATTAGGACTCGAGATAAAGTGGACTCGGAAATTGTTGTAAAGACCAGCAGAGTCCAAAGCGCCTAATTATAAACAGAACTTTTTTCTATCATTATTATACTATATTCAATTTTCTTCTTTTTTATTATTGTACGAAGATAAAAAAAAACCTTAATCTCATCTCGGCCTCTTCTCGATCACTATTGGTCTCGTTCTTGAAAGTCTTGGTCTTACTCTTGACTCAGACTCGGCTCTAGTGGTCCTGACTACAACCCTAGTAACCAGTCAATTTAAAACCAATAAAGTTAACAAAACCAACAAACTTGTATGGCACAGTTATGTACACCAGATGGAAATGACCACCAAGGTCCTTGAAGTCCTTTAACCCTGTACATGTCCCTCAGTAGTCAGGTTAGGGAGTGTCAGACCGCTGTGCTGAGGGCGCTACAATGGTGGATCCATAACGAGCGCGATCCTCGAGTTGAATATTAGTGATGCAATTCAGACATCTACCACCAGAGAGCACATGTACCCAAGCAACAACACTAAGCAGCAGCTGTTTGAGCTGTTTAAGGCGCAGAAACAAATAGTCAGCTTCTGAAACATTCTGATGTGACAATCAGTGTGTTAGTACATCTAAAGAGGATCGTGACAATTCATTTTAATTAACACCCAACACGTCTTACTTGCAATATAGACCTTTAAATTGAGAAACTTCACCATAACCATAATACTGTATTACTCCAGAATCACTGCACTCCTTTCTAACACTTACACTGAATATCGAAGTAGCTCTGGAGTGTCTGAGTCTGTTTGACAGTGGGATCTGGATTAATACAACTGGCTGCTGAATTGATGCAGACACAAGCCATAAAGGTGACGACGAGGACAAACAGATAAATGACCAGGAGCAATTTGATTTTGTAGGTACAGCACTCCTGGGCTCCTAGCCGTGCACTAGGGAAACACCATAAAGAGCAGGAGGAGGACAACGAGGATGAGGAGGAATGGGAATAACTACGTCTGCACCGATACGTTCTAGGAGAAGCTGGCAGTTGGCAGCCTAGGTAGGTGAATGAAGAAAGAGTGTACGTAGGAAAGAGATGACGTTACGAGGTGGCAGTGTAAAGGTTTGGGTGAGTGGATACATTTGCATACATTTGTACATGGAATAAGGGCAAAGAGATGCAACAAAGTAAAACGTGAAAGAACAAAGAGAAAAACAAAAAGGACTTACATGAGTGGAATGCAAAGGTAAACAGTAGGAAATGCATGAGAAAGTCACCTTGGAGAACATTTGCATACTTTGCTACAATAGTCTTTCACAGATTGTGGCTTTTACAACGTACAGTACCCAGCCAAAAGGAAGTGCAAAGTGGATCTGGCTGTCAGACATACCCATTACTAGTCAGTGTTTAATATCAGGCATACAGCCATATAACCATAGACCTTGCTAGTACATCTGACACTGACTCTCATTGACATGTACTATCATATTATTCCATGTGCTTGGTTGCAACATTTACAGTGTTCTGAACTGCCTCTGCAAACAGTACCACATGAAGTGTACAGTGATACCTCGGTTCTCGACACGTGTCTCTGTTCTCATTGTTTGCACGGTACTCGGCACACTTGCTTAAACTTGTACGAGTCGAGTCGCACGACTTGTTTCAGCCAAAACTTGAGTCACGATTCATGATTCACAACAGCGGTTACTCAGAGAAAAGCTCAGCTATTTTCATTGTGGTTTTTCTTTAGTTTTATAACTACAGTATTGTATTCTTAGTGCAAACAAGCCTCCAGGGGTCCTAAAAAGGGTTTTATTGACTGCCAACCGAAAGGGAAACTGGAGCTTAATGCTCCAGAAGACACAGACATGCTGCAGTTAGCATTAGCAGCAATGCCAGTGCCCTGACTTCAACAGCAAGTGTTGACTTTCAATCCATTACTCACTACATTATATAAGATTTTAATATTTTATTATAATATAAGCCTAGTGTTAATGATTTTGGCCAACTGTAGGTTAATGCAAGTTTTTTAAACATTACATTAATATCCTTTCCATATCTCCGCTATTACACAGTATAAACCACTCCTCCAAACACTCGTTAAACTCCTTAGTTCATGTTACATTTAATGTATGATGGATTTGTTGGAACATATCTCCATCATAAATCAGGGAGCACCTGTACAGTACAACTCCATTAATGCATACAATGTCTCATACAATGTGGATTTTCTAGGGGTCTGGAATGGATTCATTCAATTTACATTATTCCTTATGGGACAAATTTGCTCGGTACTCGTCAGTTTCGGTTCTCGACAAGTCTTCTGGAGCGAATTAATGGCCACAACTGAGGTACCACTGTATATCTGAAGCTTTATGGACTGGGTTTCCATGGCCAAGTGGCTGCACAAAAAACATTACAATGCATAATACCAAGAATCATCTGAAATGGTGTAAAAGGTCACTGCCACTGTACTCTGTAACAGTAATGCTAAGTGATCATGCCTCACCCTCTCCCAATCTGACAGATGAATCTGGCTTTGAAGGATGTAGGAGAAGAAGTTTGATATTAAGGAATTTTACATGTTTGCACAGAGCCCTGACCTCAAATTAATAAAACATCTGTGGGGTGAACTCCAATGCCAACTGTGAGCCAAGTCATGATAAATGATGGCAACATTCCATGAACATTTATTGAATGGTGATCTCCCTTGCTGATGTTTTCATGGCAGCCAGTTCATTTTCAGCATGCTTGCAAAATGTTGCATTGTAATTTGTGTGTGATGAAAACCAACTGTGGAGTAAGATTACAAAGTGCAATACAAAGTTTTTCTCTTTATTCTACTGATGCACTAGTGTACTCTGGGACTCTAAATCTACTGACAAGTTAGATTTACTGATAAGTAACAAAGAAACTCAAATTCAGACCTTTCTTCCCCAAAAGTGAAAATAACACAACTGACAATAGCCAATATAACTGAAATACAATTCTTCTGCAGTATTTTAGTGGTGTTTTTACAAAGCACAAACTAACTGCCTTGACCTAGGCCAGTCCCTTGACAAGTTGGCTAAGGAAGTGGTCAAAATATGAAAACACTTGAGATATCTTGCGCTGAAGACACAGCTTTTTGCAAAATGTTGTAGTAAATTAAAATCAGTCACATTTTAAAGTATATTCACCCGAGTATTCAGGAACTTCTCTTTCACATCACCTCCATGCCAACAAATGTAGATGTGTCAGAAAAAGCATTTCCCCCCCCCCATCTAACCACAGAATTTTTGGATTTCACTAGATGCTGCTGATTTTTTTAGGTTTTATGGTCAAAAGAAAAAGAACTTTGTTTATTATACAAGGCATCATGGATTTCATGAAGTACTAGGAGAGGTAAAGAAAACTGGCTGACTCTGCTGAGAAGCTACATCTGGCTCACGGGTGGATCTTCCAGCAGGTCAAATCCAAACAAAAAAACTTCTATGACCTAGAATCCTGGAGAATCTCCATGACTTTAGTTCGCTCTTAGATTTATCATCTACGCCGCCCAAGGAGGTTGGGTCCCTTTTTGAGTCTTGGTCCTCCCAAGGTTTCTTCCTAGAACTAGGGAGTTTTTCCTTGCCACAGCCGCCCTAGGCTTGCTCAATTTGGGATTGGACGTAGTTATTAGGAGATAATCTAAACTTGTAAAGTTGCTTTGAGACAATGCTCCATTGTAAAAAGCGCTATATAAATAGATCTGACTTGAGAATCTGTACAGATTCTGTATTGAGGAGTCTCTCAAACGGTCTGCTCTGTATTTTCTGATCTCATCAAGTATTACAGGATACTCAGCGCTCTTATGTTGGGAAAGGGAGGCTACACAAAGCATTAAATGCAGGGCTTCCAATTCTGGTTTGTCTGGTTTCAAAACAATTTTTGATAAGTGTTAATTAGCTTAAAGGAAATTGCCTTCAGTTTAAGGTTAGTATTCTTAAGATAATTAATCACAAAAGCATTTTCCCAGTAACGTAAAAAAAAGCCAAAACAAAACAAAAAAAAAAAACAAGCTTCAATACTGCTTGAGGTGGCTTCTGACAACGCACTCTTATAATGAATGAAGCCACATAGAAGCTGTCATGCAATAAAGTGAGAATCTGTTTGTGCAGGAAATTAATAACAAACTAGGACAACTTTGGCAGAATCCATTTAAGAAAAGAGGCAACGAGAGAAAAAGCTTGCATTGTCCCAACAGAATCCAAAATTTGCCTGAATCAAATTAGGACTATGTAGGAACATCCAAATTAATCAGCAGCAGATTAAAATGTAGAGCTAATGAAATTGACTGTTACTAATGGGAGCACAAGGCAAAACGAAAGAGTCCAAAATCCAAAGTGCCAGCTAAAGAGTGTCATGCATACAACGGGGATTAAGCTAGCTGCAGATCCATTTTATTGCGTATTCAGCCACCTCCACAGCAAACCTCTACAACTCTCGGTAATGCTGTCTTAAAGCCGAAATCTGTTACTACTGCAAACAAGAATGGGAACTGACCAGGAAAGCCAACAATATTCCATTCACTGACATGGATGAAAGTATTAAATTCGGAGCCGATTTCAGTTGTTCACTGTACATTCTCAGTCATGCTGGTTTGTATGTGATGTTGAGAACAGCATATTAACTATAGCATTGTTAAATCATCACAGTTTATCATCTGCATTTATTTTCATTAATATTTTAGAGCAACTCAAATACAGTGGTACCTCATCGTTAATTCGTTCCAGAATCCTTATCGAGAACCAAAAATGACAAGTACTGAGCCAATTTTTTCTCATAAAGAATAAAGGAATCGCAAGGCCCGACTCATATTCATGCACAGAATACCAAGTAAATGACAAAAACAGAAATTTCCCTGGTCAAATTGCGAAATCAATAAGTTCCGAGGTGGTCGAGAACGGAGGTACCACTGTACGTTAATGCAAAGTTGCTACAATGCTGATCATCTAACTTACCTTTCACATCCTCATCTTCTATGGTGGTGTAGGCACTCTCTGATGATTCCTGAAGATGAAATACAGTTAGTCAGTTCACTAAGACCACAGATATGCATTTAACATTGATAAACCAATTAGAATAGGCATCAGGAACTCACACAATTACCAAGACTATTTATGAGGCATCCACAACATCCAGAAACCATTACAAAATCATAATAATCTGAGTTTTTACTTTTACTATCCATTAAGATCTTAGTTAAAAGACTAGAGAATCAACACGTCAAATTATATTTAAACCGCTACTATGCTTTAGCATTACCATGGGGCATGCCCTAAAATACACATCCCATGCTAAAACTTTAAACATGTGAGGACGCAAACATGCAGGCAAAGTAATGAACAGTTACCTAACATAAAGCACAAAATAATTCAGAGCGTTCAACATAAAATAATGGACAGCAGGATTTTACAAGATTCCTTAATTATTCTGATCAACAGAAGGATCCACTGGAGTCTAAGAAAATGCATCAAACTGAATAAACCAATTTGGGCACAGTTCTAATGGGATCAGGCATGATCCTGGTATACTCATTTATATACTTAATACCTTGTTTCCATCAGTTGGGTTGTGGATAACAGTAGTTTGAGGCTCCTGAGCAAGAGATGCATTAAGAAGAGGAAGAAAGTCATGAGGAGCAAGAAGACATGCATGTAAGGAATAAACAGTTAATAAAGAGTAAAGGCCAGCAAGCATTTTTCTAAGTCAATTTTGAGGAAAACTGAGAAGGTGTTCTGTTTTAGGTGTTCGGAGATGTTAAAATGCTTAAGTGGAATATTACTAAAGCTTTATGGCAATATGATCCTTGATGGACTGATGGTGAAACACCTGTTCTATTAGCATGCATCAGATAAAGAAGGAATTTAGCATGTTGACACGTTTCACCGAACAGAAAGTCTGACATGGTACTGTGGTCAGGCAAGTGAGACTGTGGTGGGGAAACGGTTAAGGTATTGGACTGTGGATAAAAAAGCCCAGGGTTCAAATCCCACATCTGTCAAGCTGTCATTTTTGGGCCCTTCAGCAAGGCCCTTAACTGACAATTGCTTGGATTGTATTAGTTCTAAGTCACTCTGGATAAGTGTGTCTGCTACTAAACTGACTATAAAACCAAACTACTAAAATTACCAAATTGAAAATAGGAACAAGGATTAAAACTCTAAAAGGGATGAATGAGAACCTGCTAAAACTTGCTAAAAAGAAAAGTTGATAAATGCCTCAAAAATACAGCTGCAATCTTAACCACAGAATTAAATGAGCACATCTACGACCCAGTATCAACAAAAATCACATTTTTGCACAATATTTCGAGTTCCAAATAATGGTACACTGGTAATTTGCTCTCGGTCAACATTTACCATATTCCTACATATGTCTAATGTCATGTCTAATTCAAGTTCTATAGCCTTGTAAGACCTGATAACTCATTCCTGCCCTCTGTGGGGGACACGAGCTCATAAAGAATACTTCAATAACCATATAGTCTACTGAGCTAAAAGCTGATGCGCCATCTAGAGGACATCCTGGCTGATATACCACTGATATATCATTTTTGGGGGTGGGTCATTTGCAAACGGAGAGCTGCTTTTCAAAATGGCTGCCATCTCAGCGAACACGTTTTACTGAAGAAAGAGAAGTAAATTGTTCAATAATTATTAATGATTTTTTTAAAGCCTTAATTTACAAGTGATTTGCTAACCACTTAAGTGCACTTTTTTAAATGTCCTCTGTAGTGGACTTTTTGATCTGATGCAGACCGGAAACACAAAATACATAAAGAAAATTACTATAGCATGTCCCATTGTCCCTTATAAAGGACATTTGATTAAAAAAAAATAAAATAAATGAAAAATAAAAAAAATTCCTTGTCATGTTTTTATCTCAGACATTTTATTTCAAAATTACTGAAATGATCAAACTTCAGTTTTCCTGGGTCTCAGGAGGATAGTACAGACTGTGAAGTACATCTCCATCTTCGTTTATTCACTCTTAAAATTTAAGATTTCCTTCTTGAAGAATGATTCAAATCACCACCTTAAACCATTCGTGGCATCATTCTCAAAAGAACTGAATTGTTTGGAGGCACGTAGTAATGTCACTATTTGTATGTACCTGCATGACCTTTATATTAATTTCTATGGGTTTCTATTTTTTATTCCCTGTAAGTTTAAAGAACACCTCATGCAGGTAAAGGTTCCCCAAATGCATATTATGCAGAGATTTGAATGGCTGGATGGCACTGTGTCCAAATGAATAATGAATTAATCTCAATCATGTTTGAAGGCCTTTAGGAAAAGAAGAACAGCAGTCTAGACTTAAAGAAAACTAATATATACTACAGATTAGGATATTCAAAAATGGACATCTAAACATTATTATCTATGAACATAGATACGAAATTAGATGAAGTATAAAAGAGTTACAACACAACCTTACATAAACCCTGCTCAATATCTGCAACTATAAAACAGCAACATTGCTATACATGAATAGCAAAACTGTTCTGAAAATATTCAGGTTCTGAACTGAATACAGATGCCCGTTTCACCACCTGTACTGAGAATTACTGGGGCATAAGGGTGTCAAATGGGGCACACAACGCACAGTAGGAAACGCACAACTTCCAAACAAAGTATCAAATTGTTAAAGCAGTTTATTTATTTATAAACCATGCAAAACATCTGTTTTAGTAGTTGGTGTGCATTTATCCAGTGTAGCCACACTACAAAGACTTGTAAAACAAAACATGCAGACTGATAACCACAAGGTACTAAAAGAAATGAAAACGTTAAATAGCACAACAACAAAAACTGCACAGGCTGAGCTATTGTTGGACCCACACTTGATGTACTAGTGTCAGCTTCAAGTGTAGTAATTTGTGAGAAAAAACTAAGAAGGGCAAAAGATAATTACATAACAGTACATAAATACTGCGGCGGAAAATAGACATAATAGGCATTGCAAAAGGTAATAATGTTGCAGTATTTTGGAGAAAAAGGAATAGGATTTTAACTTTTCACCCTACTTTTTATGCCATTTGTCCCAATTTAGAAACTTCCAATTACCACCCACCAGCTCATTCAGCCCACACAACAGCTCTCATCTGAGAAAGTGAGGGCATGAACACATTTAGCTCTTCTAAGACATAAAGCCAACTACCACTACCATTCTACAGCAGGTCAACCATTCTGGAAGACAGCACAAATGAATCTACTCTATATACCTGTGACACAAATGTCATCCCTCTGAGCCAGACAAGAGAGATTATGGTATATTTGGGATGCAAACATTTCCCAATACTCTTGTACTACCCCAACCTTGTGCCCTTCCAGTTTCCAATTATTACACAAGAAAAGCTGACATACTCAAATGAAAAGCAGGAATCACATCATGTGATGAAAAAAGACTGACATCATTCAGTGAAGAGCAACCACAAACAGACAAAGAATACCAGCGCAGGAGAAGGGACTGGATCTTTGGGGCTGCTGACTATGTTGCCTTTGTTGTTGATCTATAAGAGGGGAATGGACAGAAACAAGACACACATAGCTGTCCAATGAGGGCACAGGGAATGATGTGGTCTAGTTTGAGAATGTGAAACTTGTGGCACTATTGTATACTAAGCATTCTACAGCTTCTGGAAGTTTGACCTGCTACTTATTGAAGTTTTCAAGCAGCACAACATTTTTAGCAAGATCTGACAAATTAGAGATTCATTTTTCAAAGCATACAAGTACATATACTGTAGGTACATGGATTAGTTTGGCAATAGCACCACAGGTTTTGTGTCTTAACAGATTTTTTTTGTTTCATTTGGACTGAAATGTTAAGAAATAGGCAATGTAAAGTGCTTCTGAAAGAAAAAAGAGAGAGAGAAAAAGAATGAACACTAGACGAGACGTCCATGTAAACTATTTGGTGATTTTTCTGAAGTTTTTTTTTTTGGTCCTTCAGAAATTCCAGTTATTTCCAGAAATCACATCTTTAGATGGTCTACTTGTAAGGCTTTTGCTTCCTTACAGTTAAGTTAATAAAGCAATAACATCAATGCTGGACACCAAATCTTTCTAAAAGTTTTGCCTCCTGAAAACAAAATGTGAAGCATAACACAAATATTATTCCAGATATTAAATTAGTCATATTAAATCGCATTGTGTTAAATCACAATGATGCTGACTCACTGTATTAGTCTGAGTTTAAAATGTTTTGCAGCTGATTTTCATTTCTACTCAACATCTGGTGCCTCTCATGGCCGTGTCCAACAATAGTTTTCAATAATTTCCCATGGTTGCAATGTCCCAGAGAAACATTTCATCAAGCTCATGTGGCTTAACCAAGATCAGCAGTGAAGAAGTCCATGTGTGAATGCAGAAAAATGAATATGCATCATGGTTTTGTATGCTTTATGCATGTTAATCAGTTAAATATAGTTTGGTGCTCTCTAATTACCAAGAACATTCTCAACGACATCCTTCCATGCCAAACTTTCTGACCCCTCTAGCGGTTCTCTGAACTCCCTGCCAAGTGGTGACCTGTCTGATTTGTGGACCAACACAAATGTCTAGGCATCAGCTATTCTTGGGAACATCAGTCTCAAACAGCAAAATAAACACCACCTTTGTTCATTGCTTTCACAAAATCTTTCATTAATCTGAAAATTGACGAAGATGAAGAAGAGGTAAAAATATCTTTGCTGGGTCAACAAGTGTTTATGTGGCACACTTTTCTGCCCTTACAGAGAAGCCAGTTCTTTTTAATGCAAGGTGGCCATTCCATTCACAATGGAACCAACAGCACTTTGTATATTCAAATTGTATTCCTAGTAGTAGCGCAAATCCATTTAGATCACCACAAATCTTCTAGTCTTAATTGTTTATTGTATGTTTCAACAACACTTCCATGTTATTGCAGGTTTCCTTCATGTGTAATGCACAGCCAATTGGTACTGAAGTTTGAACACTGGCACTGTAAAGAACAGCCTTCAGGCTTAACTTTGATGAAACTATAAAAAGATGCCATTTCAGCAGATAATGCATATATCCCAAAACCATGAAAAACAAAGTCAATGAAACACAGAGGTCGCCAAAGTACATAAAGAAGTTTGTCAACTGTTCTTGACACTTCCAAAAGATTTGAAATCCGAAATTTCTGTTCCCTAGTTTCGCTTCAGCTTCCCATGCTAAAACAGATTATTGACAAACCATTGTCCCTGAGCAGGTTATGTAATTCTGGAAATTGTCCAGTATAAGAATGAACTTAATATAAATCATTCCAAGGAAAGGAGACAGAACATGACAAAGTAAGGCATTGAATAAAATGGCATTTCTCTTCTTTCATCTGGAAAACATTTTAATGCTTTCAACTTTCTAGCAGGTATTCTTTCATGTAAAACTGGGGCCGTTTCTCAATATGCCTACTTCTCTGTACTTCTGTACTTGTGAAACGTCATCAGTCGCAGCCCAAGTACTGTTCCATTTCCAAGTTCGCTTTAACCAAGTATGCTCCAAATCCCCGTATGTGTTCTTGCTCCACCCATATTACTGAGGATGCATCGGAGCGGACTTGTGCTGACTTGAAAAGCGACATATCCCACAATGCATTGCCAGTTCGGTAATGCCGAATGAGAGGACTCCCAACTGGATGTATAATTTCTAAAGTAATACTGTTATTGTGTCACAAAATGAAGTTATAAGATCTTTTCAGGCGAGAATGTAGTTGTTTAAAATTCAACTATGCGGTCAGTTTATCAAGATAAATCTTACATTAAAAAATGCTCAGACAATTTCGGAGATGTGACGTAAACTTAACGTTTTTATTATGCATTATATTTATTATTTGTTCAGCCTGTATTCTAAATATGAATTGTCTCATATAAATTGAAGTTCAGAATTAAATTCCCTTCTAAAAGCAAACTTTTTTGGTGCTGGCTTATATTTGGGAAGGTTTTTATTTATGCTTAAATGGGATCGGTCCGTTGTTACACCTAGATTAAACTACTTAATGGAAAGTAAAAGATCGGAGCAGTTGTTCCAATACTGACAGGCTTTTTACAACATGTTTTAGGGTTTGATCTAGGTGTAAAAAGTAAACCGTGTCGTCTCCATAGCCAAGTACGCTGCTGTTCCAATTGTAGACTAACCGAACTGCGTCCTCCCTTCATCCGAAGAATGTACCGTATTTTTCGGACCATAAGGCGCACTTAAAATCCTTTAATTTTCTAAAAAAATCGACAGTGTGCCTTAAAATGTGGTGCGTCTAATGTATGAATTAATTCTGGTTGAGCCTTCTGACCTAGAACCGATTGTAGATGGTTAACGGCGCTCATAAATCTGTCAAAATGTTTTAGCACGGCCTTGGTAAGTTACGAAGCTTACAGCCACCGTAGTGCGCAGCATCGCTGAGTAATACGGTATGTGCTTCACCATTAGGGTACGTGCATTCATTCATTCATTTATTTTCGAAGCGGATTTCAAACTCAACTTGGTACTTGGTATTGAGAAACGGCCTGGATGTTCGGTGAAAAGAAATAAACTACTAGCTCATACTAAAGTATTTATTGACATAAATCTTTAGTCATGTTATTGTGGTTAAGTGTGTATGAAGTAGGACTTTAACTAGGCTGCTATAAGCAAATGTGACCAGTATTATCAGCCTGTGAGATCTTTATTTTGCTTTAAACTTGTTTTACACTTTTTATAGGCTTCAAGCAATGACCAAACAATGACAAAGTGATGTCCAATAGCAATTATGTTTTTAACACTTTGAGCATTCAACACTAGGTGATTGCAGGAAGCATTAAAAACCTAAATACTTGTGCAAATAAATATGATGCAGCAGTGATTAAAACAGTTTGAACACAAGCGTGCAATTACACTGCACTCTCTTGTAATATCCAAGATGCCATTAAGAACAAAACCAGCAAACCACCTTTAAGTAGTCATTTCGGATGGATAGATGTGAAAACGCACACATTTCCAATCCAGAACGTAATAAAGCCACTAGAAAGCACCCAGAATCATAATTGTCGTTAGATAAGTAACATTAAAAGTGCACTTTACAGTGAGGTGAATAGTAAATTATGTTGTATTAGGTCCTGAGATTAGCTATAAATTGTGGACAAAGGGAATAATCCCTATTCAAGTGGAGCCGCCTTCCAGCTAACCTGCTCAAACAACTTGAATTAGAAGAATGTATTCTTGTATTACCTCAGTGAGTCACAAACAGTTAACCATGTAATGCCTCAATTGTTCTTATAATCCTTACACAAAGAAAAAAATAAAAACCTCTTACAAATCTCCTACAGCAATGAAGCTGGGAAACGACTAAAGATTACTCAATTACATCTGCTATGAGGAACAAATACTACAAACTAATTTAGAAACTGGGCCAGCTACAGGGTCTTCCCTTTTACCCAAAAACTCTCACCAGGGGGAACTCTGTTGAGTTAGCCTTCCTCTTCTGGATCAGGATGTTAAGGAACAAAAATAAAAAGACATTTTATATTCAACAAATCACACTTGCATACCCCCTTAAACCATTTTACACCAACGTGTAAAATTATTATTAATTATTAACTCCACTGTATGGCATTTCATTTTTTTTTCTAAAGCAAATCTTTTGACACTTGCTTTTCATGATTTTTTTTTTGTTTAAAAAAAATTAAGTAATAAAGCAACATGTTTCCTTGTGGGAAAGTCTTCACTACTTAACAAACTTCCTATCCTTATGGGGACATTTGGTCCTCACAATGACATACAAACTTTAACCACCCACCCTCCCTCTCTCCCTCCAAACAGGACTGGAGTGCCTGGAAAAAAAACCAAGTAGACACTGGGAGAACATGCAAACTCCATAGAGATAGTGGTCAGGCCATGACTCAAACACTGCTTCACCATGCTGCCTGTGCATGTACCAGTGCTGTATTATAATATCAGTGCATCATAACATCATCAGAAGTGGGAAACTCTTTTTTAGCTTTTGGATTCAAACTTGAAAAGCTGTAGGTCTGTGTGGAAAAATAGCACCACTCAGGGATAAATGAAGTGCCAGAAACCTACCTTAACCCCATCAGGCTTCTTGTATGGATTCTTGCCTGAATGAGGGAGGAAAAAAGAGCAATTACCCACAGGAGTATGAGGTTAGATCAATGTTTTACCATCTCAGTGACCCCCTCCCTCCACACACACTGCAGGTGGCCAATTGTACTTGTCTTATTCACCGAGGCACATTTGGTTGGAGGTAGAGCAAGAGCAAAGACAAAAGAGCTTGCAAAGGGAGAAAAATAGCATTTGAATGACAGTGTAATTTATGTAATGCAACTATAATTATTCAAACTACCACGTAATTATCTGTGGCAATCTCAGTTACATGCAAGGCAAGACAGTTGAGCTGCAAGTGCAACACACAACCACACTATACATACAGTATTCAGAATGTGATGCATGGTGTTTGTTCAATAACAGCACACTTTTATCATATTGATTTGTGGTGGTATGTGTAGCCTATCAGTGCATAGTTCTTACTGATCATCTAATCAATGCAAAAAATTGTGATTTTTATGAATGTTCTTTTTATGCAGACTTGGCCTGAGTCCAAAACTGAGTACTTTCATACTGAACAATACATGAAAGCAGTATGCGAGAAGGAGTGTATCTGAATACATAGTATTCACTAAACAGTACATGATCCCCTATCCTATGATTCAGCCGGACCAGCGGAGGCGTTTGAAGCTGAGGAAAAATGGCAGACAGCAGGGAGGCAGCTGTTTACACATGTAAATAAGATATAATCAGAAAAATACAAATACAAATTAGAAATAATATCGTTATATACTCCAGTTTTTAATGGTGATGGTGGTGACATCATGTGTCACATAACATTGGTAAGACAGCTGGCAGAGTGAGTAGAAAGTTCTGTGCATAAGTTCTGAAATAGCATACTATAACGGTTGAGTAGTGGCTAGTGTATCCAATCTAGAAGATTATAAATACAACTTTAACACTGTAAGGCTAATATTAAAGCTATTTTTAGAATTAAACTTTAATAGTTAAAAGCTTTTAAAATCTCGTAAAAAGACTCGTAATTCCATTTCAAGCTAAATAAGCAAACATCAGAAACCAAAAATATGTTGAGCATAACATTAAGACACAAAGTCCTAAAGCCTCCTAAATGTCTGGGAAGAGTGTATCTGGGTCTTGAAGACAAAATATCAATATCTGACAGACAGAATTAACATATAAAGCAGAATAACTTGATATAGTTGATAAAGTCTTACTTGAGAAGGTCTTTGTGGCAAGCATGGTGGTCAGGATTGCTCCCTGTAAGAGTGAGTGCAGAGTTTGACCTGGATTAGCTCATAATTGTGCGAAACAGTGTCAGAGACAATGATTAAGTCCCAAGAGGTGAGAGTCCACCTACTTTACGATGAGTCTAGACCTTTCTAAATATTTACATGGCTCACCTTAAGCTTTCTCCTGGCATTAAACTTCTTCAGGCATTCCACAGTCTCCTGTCTATGCATCATGGAGGCCACTGTAGAGCGTTGCTATAGAAACAGAAAAAATTACTTAAAAAGCATGGCAATATACACATGATACCTAATCAGATGCGGTTATATATAGTGTGTGTAGGCAGTTTTAATAATAGGTTTGAACAGTATATTGTGCAGGTATATGCAGTGGAATGGCTAAAAGGATCGCACTTTAAGGGAGATGAAACAAGGCTGCACAGTAAGACAAATTGCACAGGATTAAAATAATTAGAAGAATGTCGCCTCAGGAGGGAATTAGAGGCTATTATATTAAGGGATGAAGAGACCAGATTTTAAATTAGGCTTAAATATTTTTTGTAATTGGAGCCCATGTCTGTCTGTGAGAGAGAGAGATAATACGTACGCAGATCCAAGGGTGTTTAAGGGCCTCTGCAGCAGTAATGCGCTTGACAGGGTTGATGGTCAGCATCTTATTGATCAGATCTTTGGCCTCTGGGGTCACCGTGTCCCACTCAGGAGAAGGAAACTGTAGAAACACACATTGAAAGATCATTATACACAGGCATGTTAATAACTTATCTTGTTACATCTGTGCATGTGCGAACTGTTGGTTCTCACAATCAACGTGTTGTATGCAGTACGTCTGGGTCAGAGCATCTCCAAAACGACAAGGCTTGTGGAGCAGCAGCACTGGGTACCTACTGACTGTGTTCAATCCACAAGCCCAAGGAGGGTAACAAACGTTGTACCACTTGGTCTGATGTGCATTACAACACATAGTGGATCACACCCTGTTGGGTATGGTGCTGTGTAGCCGCAGAGCAATCAGTGAGCTAACCATGCTAACCCCTGTCCACTGCTGACTTACAATGGGTATGCAAGTGGTACATGAGACATGATTCTTACTGGGTGCTGGGTGGTATACCAGTTTATGTGGTATACCATCTTTGAGTTTCCATATGGTATGAATTATTCATATACCACCATACTGTAGCACAATTGAAACAACAGCTGTAATACTTCAATAGGCAGCAAATTGCATAATATTGCTCGCGACTACAAATGCTACGAAGAGCTGTGTAAAAGTGTAGAACAACATGCTGGGTGCAGTTAACTAGCTAGCCAGGTAGTGTAACATGCACCACAGCGTAGCATAGCCTAGCATACCAGTATGTTAACAGCTGGGAGAGGCTCTATCAGACTAAAGAACAGAAATTAGAGATCGAAGATAAAGTGAGACTGGATATGCAAAAGAAGAACTTGTGCCCAGAGAGCTGTGTCTGCAGTGTGGAAGTGTTTTGGTTTTAAATTTCTTTTACTCTTACCATAAGGCTAGTATATACACAGCCTGGCCAAAAAACTTTATCTTTGATTACAGCACACATTCGCTTTGACATTGTTTCCACAAGTTTCACAACATTTATTTCTTCTTCTCCAGCACATCCCAAAGATTCTCAATGGGGTTCAGGCCTGGACTCTGTGGTGGCCAATCAAAGTGTGAAAATGATGTCTCATGCTCCCTGAAGCACTCTCACAAGTTGAGCCCGATGAATACTGGCATTGTCATCTTGGAATATTCCCGTGTCAGCAGGGAAGAATATAAGTATATTCAGGTAGTCAGCTGACCTCATCCTATGGGCACATAACGTTGCTGAGCCTAGACCTGACCAACGGCAGCAACCCCAGATCATAGCACTGCCCCTACATGCTTGCACGGTATGCACTAAGCATGATGGGTGCATCACTTCAGCCACCTCTCTTCTTATCCGCCCATCACTCTGGAACAGGGTCAACCTGGACTCATCAGACCATGTGACCTTCTTCCATTGCTCCAGAGTCCAATCTTTATGCTCCCTAGCAAATTGAAGCAAATTGTTTTTGCCAGTTAGCCTCACTGACAAGTGTTTTTCTTAAGGCTACACAGCTGTTCTGTCACAATCCCTAGAGTTCCCTTCCCATTGTGCGTGTGGAAATGCTCTTACTTTCACTATTAAACATATCCCTGAGTTCTACTGTTGTTTTTCTACAATTTAATTTCACCAAACATTTAAGTGCTCGCCGACCACCATCATTCAAGGTTTTTCAAGATGGTTGTTTAACAAATGAGAAGCTACTCACTGCATCAGTTAGGGTTAAATAACTTGTTACCAGTTGAAACAATCAACAGTGTACTAGCCGATGGAAGGCTCTTCCCTATTTGCTGAGTTTAAATCCAAGTGGTGACCTTTTTTTTTTTGTTTTTTTTGTATGTTAAGAATGGCATGTTCCCGCATCAAATGATCATGCTATCTTATCTATGAGAGGACATGTTGATATAATATAACTTGTGTACACTGACCGAGCACTTTATTAGGGTCAATAAGGTAATACTGGGTAGGGCCTCATTAATCTTGAAGCAGCCTCAGTTCTTTGTAGCATGGATTCCATAAGAAATAGGAAACGGTCCTTTGAGGTTCTGATGTATGTTGACATAACTGCATCATAAAATTCCTGCAGATTTTTCAGGTGCGCTTTCATACTACCAATCTCCCATTCTAACAGACACAAACAATGTCAAGATCATCAACCCAGTTTGCTTTGTGACATGGGTAAGTTTTGTCAATGGAGGGTTGAACATTGTGAGCAATAACACTCAAATGGGATGTGGAATTCAAGCAATGATTGATTGGTATTATCAAGCCCAAAGTGTGCCAAGAAAACACTCCCCCCACACCATGACACCACCTCCACCAGCCTATACTGTTGAAACAAGGTAGGTTGGGCTCATGGATTCATGCTCTCTGTACCAAATTCTGACCCTAGCATCTGTGTGCCTAAGCAGAAGTTGAGATTTATCTCAGAGTATGTTATTCCAGTGTTCAACTGTCCAGTTTTGGTGACCCTGTGCCCATTGCAACCTCAGCTTTCTGCTCTTGGCTGACTGATGTGGAAGCCGCCATTGTATTCTGCCTTTGTAGCCTAGCTGTCTCAAGATTCAAAGTGTTGTGCAACCTGAGCTGTTTCTCTGCTCAATACATTTGCACAGAGTGGTTATCTTCAATACTGTAACTTTTGTCAGATTCATGCAGACTTTTGCAAGATTTTATACATGGCACTGCTGGCCCATGACTGGCTGATTAGATAACTGCATGAATGTATAGGTGTAGGGCTGTACCTAATAAAGTGTTCAGTACTCAATCCCATATGAATTTATATTTGTTTACTTATGCAATGTCTTCTCAGCATCAATGGCTGTTCCTGACAGGAAGACATAAGCTGGGGTTTACTTTCGAGCTACCAGTTAACCTAACGCATGTCTTTGAATTGTGGGAAGAAACTGGATTACCCAGAAAAAACCGACGCCGGCACAGGGAGGGAACGTGCAAACTCTACTCAGACACCAGGATTGAACCAGGGATCTCTGGAGCTGTGTGGCAATAGAGCCACAGTGATGCTCATAAGAAACTTCCAGCATACAGAAAATTATCCCTACGGCAAATGTTCAAACAAGTACTGATTAGAAAGAGTAAATATTTACTTTGACACAGGTCACTCTTGTGAGTTCTGTATCTATCAGCCTTTTCTATCTACATGAAAGAGTTTTTTCCAGCCTGGTCATTCTTTGTGCATTACTCAGTGGTTTCATATCCTTATCACTCTCAGTTACACAGGTAGGAGACAGATACAAACACGTCAGCAAACACTGTGTCAGGTCAAAGTCTGTGTACTTCTGCAACTACAGGTTACTCTACACCTTAATTCATTTGCAGTATTAGTTACATCTTAGCAGTGCCACACAACAACACCCCGGCAGAACGACATATGTATTTACATCATACACACAGTCTACACATTATCATAACCATTTTAAGCGACCTCGGATACTGTAAAAGACACTATACAAGTCTAATTTATTATTATTATTATCATCATCATCATCATCATCATCATCATTACTTTTACTTTTTTTGATAAATGAAAGGTGCAGGAGGTAAAATAATATGCAAAAGTCTTAGGCCAACATTAGATTTGTTGTTTTAGCAATGGTATAATAATCATATATAATTATTTATCAGTCTCTTGATTAGAATACAACAAGAAAATACAGTGAACATATACACATGTATAAAAGAACTACTATTTTCAGAACAAAATGATTTCTACAGGCAAAATCAGAATTTAGTCTGGCCTCCCTTGACATGAAGCACATATTGAACTCTTTTGGGGAAATCGTCCTAAGGTTTTAAGAAGTAACCTGCTGGTATATTATAGCAGGCTTCTTTCAGCACTTCCAGAGTAGTTCTTTAGATTTAGGTTGTCTTGTATTGCTTTCTCTTCTTTCGTTCTGTTTTTTAATAAGGCAAATTCCCTGTGTTTTGCTTTTTGTCTAACTTTTCACTTTCAATCCATTATTCACCAAGTTACATGATATTTTTCAACACTTTACTATAAAATAAGCATTGTGTTAATTATTTCATCCAACTGTAAGTTCATGTAAGTGTTTTAAACAATAAGCTTGACTCAGCTATGACACAGTATAGACTACATTAAACTCCTCGGTTCATGATACATTTAACTGATGATGCATTTGTCGGAACATATCCCCATCATAAATCAGGGAGCACCTGTACAATGCAACTCAGTGCAATACAATTAATGCATATAATGCCTTATAAAGTGTGGCTTTTCTGGGGGTCATTCAAATTACCTTAGGTTGCTTTTGGTTCTTGACAAGGCTTTTGGAATGAATTAATGATGAGGACTGATGTACCACTTTATATGGTCATTACACCATTTCAAAAACTGAGCACTGGTGTGGCACAGGCCGTGAATATGGATTATGCTATATCATGGACATCAAGCCTGAAAAATGACAGTAAGTCATGGAAAGGAAAAGCTTAAGTGTTTATCAAATTATGAAGCTACAGCCACTTAAAATATGGTTAAATTATAGAACTTTTACTGGTCTGTATCTTGTTGATGTTATGTGTGTTGAATAAAAGTGAGGCTGAATAGAGCACTAATGCATAATGAGTCCCGCTTCTTTTTTCCAAATGTCATACTCCGCTCTGAGGACAAAAACAACAAAAGCATTGCACATGGTTTTATAGCATTTCCTCGCGTGTCCCCCATTCCAAACAAACAGATGACCTTGGGTGCAGCAATAAAGAGAGATGAGATTGGGCAGAGACTCATAAAAGCATCGGTCTTTGCAAAGGGCTTTTCATTTCACCCAAGTTATCTGGACAGCGGTTATGTTATACAGCAGATGAAATAACAATAACTCTTTAGATTTTCATGGATTCTCTAGAGGCTATAGAGTGTCTTAAGAGCAAACTGCTGGAAGGTTAATAAACCTTTAGGCAGAGTGTGTTCAGGAGCAGGCAATGTGGACATGACAGAATTTACCAATATCAGTGGTTGTACGAGAATTTCAAACTGCACTAGGGATCACTAAAGGCTCATTAGTTATGGTTGTGGGATGAAAGGCTGAAGAGAAACCTGGCAGAATGACAATAAGATGGAGGCACTGGAAAGCAATCCACCTGTCCCTTGTAGCTTCCACAGAATTCAAGCACGGGGATCTTGCATCAGTTTAGCAAACATATGGTACATTAGATATAATACATTATTGCAGCTACATTGTAACCATCTGGATTCAAACCTGCTAATACTTAAGAGTCATTCATTGGATAATTACTGCAGTGATTAATATGGTTCAGCTGGCACATGAGAATTCTTTTTACCCTAACTGATTGAGTAGCGACCAACCTCTCATTTCTAAAATAGCAGAAGTATCCCAAGGTTGTGGAAACGATGTTACTGTGTTTCAGAATGGTCAATTACTGGAAGGACAGAGGTGAACCTTCAACATTGCGGAAAAAAAAAAAAAAGTGAACATGATAGAAGACCAATTAAATGCATGCTGAAAAAAGTAACTGACAGCAGAACTCGCGGCTATGTTTAACAGTAAAAGTAAGAGCATTTCCACACACACACAAACAGCAACAACAACTCACACGACTAGGACTAAACAGCTGTGTGCGACTAAGACCACTTGTTAATAAGGCTAATGAGAGAAAGTCTTCAGAGAAGAAAGATTTGACTCTGCAGCAATGGAGTCATGTGGTCTGAAGACTCCAGATTTACTATATACCAGTGAGGCAGTGTGTCAGAGTCAAAAGGGGAGCACACTAAGTGAGTCCCGACCTCATGTCCACTGAAAGTCACTGGGATGTGCTAGACAAGATTTTACAGAGTGGTTTGACTCTCCCATTGTCAATACAAGACCTCGGCCAAAACTGAATGCAACTCTGAATGGATAATGTAATGCAACCCATTGCATAAGGTTGTCTAAACAATCCCATGGTGACTGCACGCTGTAATCGAAGTTAAAAATGAGCAATGTATGTACCAGATCTTGGCGACAAAAGTATATGTGAGTATATGTGAGTGTAAACTCACATCGTAGGCACCAGCTTTGATCTGCTGATAGAGTTTGTGTTGGTCCTCATCCCAGAAAGGAGGATAACCCACCAACAAAATGTAGAGAATCACACCTGTAAGCAACACAGAGATGAGCCAACACAATCTATACAGTAGTTGTATGGTAATATTGCAAGACTAAATGAAAAGCTCTGTCTGGAAAGCATGGAATAATCAAAATTTGAGCTGTACAATAGCTCAGTATTACATGGAGTAATGTTATGTATCAATATTACAGAGAAAAATAATGAATAAACAATTCTGGACCTAAAATATAAGAAAACATTTCTGGCGCATCTTCACATCATCCCAAAAACGTATGAAACCTGATTATGGGAGATTTGACCCTGAATTACTGGTCATCAGCTTGTGTTACAGACCGATACAAATACTGCAAGTACACTATTAATTCTAATTACACAGTAATTAAATATTTACAGGGTACAGTTCATGGAAAACAAATGTAACAAGCGGCTATCCAATGCACAGTCCTAACATTCATTGTGTAGAAGTCTGCATTAACAATGACTTCACTGTTTTCTTATCATTCAGTTATAACAAAACAAACCGTCAAATTCTAACCTCTGGCAAGTGATCGGCGTATAAGCAAAGTAAAAAACATTAAGCACATAAAAAATGTATGAACCTGTATGAAAAATGTATGAGAAGTACTGGAAGCTTGAAGCTTTATTTCATTAAGCTGGACAAAAAAACCTAAGACAAATAATGCTGACTGTGCATTTGTCAAACTGTTACAAGAACACCACATGTGAAATACTTACCACAGGCCCACATATCTACTGGCTTCCCATAGGGTTCCTTTCTTAACACCTCCGGAGACAAGTAACCAGGAGTGCCAGCAAAACCTTCACAACAAACAATCCAAATTATACCACAATGAATTACGCTTTCTCAAAGGTCAACCCACAAACACAAGCTTACATAGTGTATGAAGGCAGCCACGTGAGAATAGAACTAGAACACAATGTACATTATTCTAGTAACATTACACTTATAACAAGGAAAGAAAGCCACGCAGCACCAACGCTTTAGAGCTGCTAAATTGAACTACCTTACGGTACACTCCTCTTGCCCAGTTTTATACCAAAAAGTTGGTTGCATTTTGCGGAATAACACAATAAGACGACAATCTAAACAGAAATGTTCCTTTTGATTAATTAAACTCAGCTTTTTCTAAATATGGGAACGGGGAGTCCGAGTTTTATCATGGCATACATTTAGAAGCCTGAGAAAGGAAACAGTTACATTTCCAATGTACATGGGAAAAAAAAAAAATAAATAGTACCGTATTTTCCGGGCTATAAAGCGCACCGGGTTATAAGACGCATGAAATGAAACAAAACTCTTAAGTTCCGTCGGAAGCTCAGTTTGGTCTTTACCTGGCGCAGGGCGTCTTCTTGCTTCCTCCACTTCCGTACCATTGATTCGTTAATGCTGAATTCTCTGGCAGCTGCTCTATGACCATGTTGTACTGCGTGACTGATAGCGTTGTGTTTGAAATCCGCTTCGAAAATGAATGAATGAATGCACGTACCCTAATGCTGAAGCACATACCGTATTACTCCGCTATACTGCGCACTACGGTGGCCGTAAGCTTCGTAACTTACCAAGGCCGTGCTAAAACATTTTGACAGATTTATGAGCGCCGTGTACCATCTACAATTGGTTCTAGGTCAGAAAGCACAACCAGAATTAATTCATACATTAGACGCACCGCATTTTAAGGTGCTCTGTCGTTTTTTGAGAAAATTAAAGAATTTTAAGTGCGCCTTATGGTCCGAAAAATACGGTAATTTGCAAATACTAAGGTGGAGGAGTTGATAAGATGGCCAGCTGATAAGTGATGCCGTCAAATAAATATGAAAGACAGTCTACATATGATGCATTCCTAAAGTTGCATGTGAAATGCTAAGATGTAAAAGTTCATACACACCAAACCAAGCTTGCTGGTCTCCCTGGACCTCAATGGCCAATCCAAAGTCAGCCAGTTTCACTGCAGCTCCCTTCAGTTTGCTGGCTAAAAGAAGATTCTCAGGCTATTAGTGCAGAGGTGGAAAATAAATAAAAAAAGTGTTTAGACTTTGTTTGCACTGTTTTTATACAGATTTTTTCATTTACAAGACCTGGTTCAGGGATGTCTGTAGCATTTTTAATAGGACATTGAGGTCAAATGTCTGAGCCCACCAACAAAAATGCTTCTATTTTGCTTTTTTCTTGAATTTAATACAAAGTTCTTTGGTACAAATCATATTTTCATCATACCAATTTTGAGTAAAAAGTTGAACCTTATACATAAAATTTAAAAAAAGTAGTATTTGGTATGTCACCCTCACTTAAACCATATCATGCTAAGAACTACATCCGTCCCCAGTTCCTATGGTGCAAACACAGAACAAAAAGGGGCACACTTCCTCCAACAGTTCTAAAGAGCCAAGAATAAGTTTGTAAAAGTGTGAAAGTGCAAAAGTACCAAATGCTCTTTGGAATATTGTGAAATACCAGCTCGAGTCCACCCCATCATTACACCAAAAGAGGGAACAAATTCTGAAAGTTGTATATAGAAGCACTTTCACAAGTGGACTCAGACTTTTCTCCCCCAAAAACTCCAATATACTTGTTATATAATATATAATACATTTTAGCCTTTTGCTCAGAGACAGCCATATGCTGGCAGTTCATTTACATTTACAGCATACAGTGGACGCAAGGCAGTGACCAGACATTACCGTTGAGTACATTAACCACTGCATCATCACATCCCTGCAGAGTACTTTATAGATCCACTGAAACAGGTCATGCTCAAATTTATAATCTGTTGTACTTGGTTTATGCACAATCAACAAAAATCAGTAACAGCATTAACAGTACAAAGACCATGGCTTCATTTTTCGGATAATAAGATAATAATCCCTTGTGAAAATCTATAGTTTAAAACAATTGTAGTATAATCCAACTATAGGGTCTTTCAAAATGTTTTGGGCACCCCTGTTCAAATAACATGTATCCTGTTTCTAAATGAAAAAACAATCACATACTGCCACCCACATGAAGGAAGAACTATGCATTAAGACTGCACAAGCTTGATGCGTAAAAATCCCAGGAGTTCTTCAGTTATAGAAACACTCAAAGCAGTCTGCTTGGCACCAACAATCACGCCACAGTCAAAATCAATGTGATCACATCTCCACCATTCTGAAGGTTGATGTGAACATTACTTGAAGCTGCTGAATGGTATCTCCATGATTTTATACAGTGCACTGCTGGCCCACTATTGGCTGACTATATATTAGCCTGAACCTGCATACAGATGTACAGATTTTCCTAGTAATTCTCAGTGGGTGCATCTCTGAACTATACCCATTCTGCAAGGAGGAGTGCAAATTTCAATAGCAGACTTGTAATGACTGTCAGTAAGAAACATTTGAAAGCTGTAAAAACATGTTACTTGTACTGACTGCTAGGATGCCCAAACTTTAGAGTTTTACCTTTCTACCGCTAATGATTGATTTGGAAAATAATTACTGTGCATTAAACTTGCAAAATTATAATATTTACATTTGTTCCCTGGAGAGCTACCTGAATTTTAATTATAGTAGTTATACAATGGATTAGTGTAAACACTGGCAAAACTATTTCAGCACAAAATGTATAGACTTTTTCCACAAGGGATTATTATTATTATTCCGTTTTTAAAGCTGCCATAATTTTATTACACTGGACACAGTATGTACGCATAACCCATTAAAACACATGAAGCTATTGACAATGCAGGACATTAAGTGACTGTGCTTGAAAACTGCAACATAGATTTATTTACAATATGACAAGACTGAATTAATGGTTTAAGAAAATGACATTGAAAATGCAGAATAGAGCAAAAGAGGGAGAGAAAAAGTTTTAGATATGTTCAACATGGATAAAAGTATCAAGTGTGACTGTTTTCTACATGAGCCATGTAACATTCATAGGCTGCACACGAACTATGTAATACAGTATTACAAATACATTTGTAAAGGTGTTATTTAGAGACTGCAGACATCACAAAACATACAGCATCTGCTAGTGAATATGAATGCGTTAAATTCAGAGCTATACTCCTTATGTACAGTATCAACAGTCAACTGAAGTGAACATAAAATTCCAGCAAGGTCAAGTCATTGAATCAACACAGTGCAGGTAATCATGCATTTGTTGCCTGTGGAAAAATATTAATGCAAAAACAGTGCTAACAAGCTGCCAACATGGGGAATGCAATCAATGTTAAATACCTCCAAAACCAACATAATGCTTATCTGCTGGACATGGGTGCCTTTGTAATAATAAAAGCAAAAACAGCTAAAAACACGGTTGGTTGTACATGGAATAAAAACGTTTTTAATGAAAGGAGTGTTACCATAGTGTCTACAGTACTGTGCAAAAGTATTGGGACAGAATTAGATTAGACATGCCATTGTTTTAACAAAGGTATAACGACTAGGGGTGTGCGATATGGTAAAAATATATCATGATAATTAAAGACATTTTCACGACACACTATATTTATCATGATACATATGATTGCAGACAAAATCAGTATCGACAGATTCTTGAACTACTATTCTATACTTAGTGATTTATTTTAAAAATGTACTTGCACTTTATCCAATTAAACAAGACTAACTGCACTCTTTATAATGAAACATGCAGTTGGTCAGCGTTCTTTAAACACTGACGATATCCTCAATATGCTCAGAAAAGCATCTGTTACAATAACAATTTATCATGATACGATAAAATAATGGCCATCTACAATTATGTCAATTTTTTCTGATTAAAATACAACCAGAAAATACAGAAAATGTATATGTAGTATTAAAAAGTATCATTTGGCAGCTTCATGCCAAGCTGACCCTTCTATAGTCCAAAGAAGATTGACCAGGAATGGTATTTTTTGGAAGGATATCAGATAAGAAACAACTTCTTTGTAATGGGAACAATGTGAAAAGGCAAAGATATGCTAAAGCTCACAAAGACTGGAATGAATATCAGTAGAAGTTTTTGGGTCCATTCATCGAAAAATATCATATACACAGCCATTATACCACTGATAAAATAAATCTAATTAAGGCGATGATGACTTTGCACAGTACTGTATGTTCTCAGGTTACATAAACTATAGGAAGGAAATTCTAAGCAACCCAGAGTGATGATTATCAGCTCTATACAGCTCCATGTCATTCGCATTCCTGGAGAAACAACAAGACATGTCAGCACAAGCCAAGACAATTGCCTCTGGATTACAACCAAAACATAACTTGCATTCCTGTTCTGTTGGAATGGTATGATTTCGGAAGATTGTTGGAAAATTGCATGCGTTAAATCATCTGAAAATTATTTGATAGCAGAGTGCTAGAATATTGATGTCTTCCCAACTCGTCTAACAGCTAGGACAAATAATGGCCCTTTTCATCTGGCAAATACATTCATTCTGAGAGCCACACAGTGTAAAATCTCCATTTCTTATTCAAATGGGCTTTAATAAATTAATCACCAAGACTAAATCTGAGAAGAGCTTAAAATGAATAGCAATAGCGATCAGAAAGTATGAGTGGGAGGAAAGAAAAGAGGCAAAATATCTATTGTAATTTCAAATCTTCAGTAGGAGAAGAGAGACTAAGCAGAGTGGCCTCTTACTATGAGGCCAGGCTAACAAAAGGAATAGAACTGCATTAAGTTAATACTTGGATCATAACCTCATGTTGTGCTTTTAGGTGTGCTGGATTACACTGAATAAATGTGACTTGCTTTGCAAACTTTTCTCCTCGTTCTTTTTAAATCAATCAATTAACACCAACATATCAGTAGGACATAAGGTCACATCATTAGACAAAATTTTCTAAACTCTAAACAATACTCTTGTTTTGTGTCTAATGACTTTCTCCCCCCCCATTTGCCATGGTAACACTTGAGCAACCACCAATCACACAGCAGAATCTGGGCTCTAAATGCAGTGGGAGGATTACACTCGTAGCTGCACCTGGCTCATTTGTTTGGCAAATTGGAGTGTTGGGGGATGGAAGATGTTGTAGAATCAAAGATATTATCTTGCACTAAGCAAACATATTTCTCAGTATAAACCTTCAATAACTTTCAACAAAGACAGCTTAAAATGACAGAAGACTTGAAAATTCAGGTTTATTGCATTTTACTGCATTAACACCACTTTGTAATGTCTTAATCAATATATTTGGTGAATTAGAAAGACTTGAGGCTGTCCATAACTAGGGGCCCAACACTGAAAGCAGAAAATGAGTAATGGAAACAGTGAGGATTCGTCTTTACTGGAAGGCAATGAATATTATAAGTCAATTTTGAAGAAAGTGTAGAACATGTATGATCCCAGATGACAAAAGCAGAACATGATTACCTTTGCCCAATAATATGCTTCATTAACTTTATACATTTTTGCACATGGTGATAAATTAATGACATGGGAAATTAGCAAGATTCCAGTGACCTTACAAAAACTGCAATAGTCAGCAGATGCCAATGGAATGAACAGGCATTAATAAATTCCATACATCTCCACAGTTTCTGAAGGCACGTGTTTAAAAAAACATTAATGTACAGAGAAGGAGTTTGGCATTTGAGACCCCCGCATCTGTACTCACCTTCAGGTCACGATGGACCACACCCATCTGGTGGCAGTGAAGAACGGCCTCAAGGATCTGCTGAATGCAATGACTGCATGCAAACACCAGTGGGCATGGGTTAGTTACAAGCACAAACACTCTCTCTGCACTAGCATTGAGACCAGGGAAGATACATCTATAGTTTTTCTTTTTTTTTTTACTATTTAAAAGGTACTATATAGCCACCATTCTTTAAGGGGAGCATTTAAATATTCAGTTTGAAACCTTTGAAGATGAGTAACTTGTTGTGAAATTAACTGCATAAAAACGATTTCACAGAGGATGAGATATTGAAAATGCAATACTGACAACATAAGTTAAATGAAACTTTAGACAAATTTAAATATAGAACAAAAATTATAATTTTGAGTGCATATTTAGATGCATCTTTGACTTGAATTTGAATAATCTAAATAGGAACTGACATGCCGTAAAAGCTGTCATTAAATGGACTAAATGTCCAACCCCTTAAACTGCTCAGAAAACAAACAAACAAAAAACATTTGAGAGCCCATGGTTGTTTTAGAGATAAGCACTCCATGTTTTACTATGGGTTAGTTTATGTTTTTTTGACTTTACGATGGAAATCCAGTAGTACACTCAAACGCATTCAGCAGAAACTGCATTACACATTTTTCAATTCGATTATTTCCGGGGCAAATGATACGCAGCTAGATACTCTCCCACACAGGCAGCAGCTAGCTGACTGAGCTGAGCAGCAGTGCCAATGAACTAACCATTTTGGTTTTGTTTTTCACTTTCTATACATTATTCAATACATGAAATTAGATATTCAACATTTAATAATATAATAAGAATTGTGTTAATGATTTTGCCAAAATGTAGTTTAACACAACTGTTTAAAGCATGTTTACGGTAGGCTAGGCTATGATATATATACAGCATATATTAAACTCCTCAGTTTACCATACGCTGAACTTATGATGGATTTGTTGGAACATAACTGCATTGTGAATCGGGGAGCACCTATACTAGACAGCTTGTGTTACAGGCACTACACCTTTCACTAGTGCATTACCTTGTGCTTTTTTGCACCATTCCAAGTGATGATGTCAGTCAATTATTAGTAATTTATCAACAGTAGTGACAAAAATACTGATATTCCTGAAAGTTGGGTCTTCCGTTAACCAAAATTGTTTGGAATCATTGTTAGTTTAATTAACCAGCTATATTTTTTATGAAATTAACAAACCAGTCAATATGCCAACTTGTTCTCTCCAAGTTTTTGCAGAAGTCAGTGCCCCTCTCCACTTTCTAGACTTCACAATATTTCAAAAGTACTATAAACGACATGAACTAGAAAGAAAGCATTACACTAAGCAACATTACAGTGTATTAAAACAGTTAAAACCATAAACCTCAAGAAGAACTGCAAGTTTGTTCTCATGGTCACCAAATCCAGAGCTGAATCTATACTTTTGAGAGTCCTTATGCATTGGACACCAATAGAAACACCTGTAACTTTGATAGCTTGCTAGCATGTCTGATAGTTTCAAAGGTTTCAATGACCAGGCATTTCTAAAGTACATTTCTATATTATATTTGCCAAACATGAATATTTTTCCAAACATCAATATCCTTCCCATCTTGCTTCCCGGATCTCAAAGCAGAAGTGGTGTTTGCACTAAGGGTGGCTGAGGGTTTAACCCAATGACGAATTTGCTACTTCTCCAACCTTAAAAGAGGTAACCAGTTAATTCTCCACGTTACATTGAGTCAAACCTCACAGCCACTGGTTAGAGTATGTCACTTTGATGTTACATGCACTTTATCTCAGCTATCAAGGAGCCTGTGTTTGCATTCGCTCATTTTCAACGACAATGCAGATCAGAAGAAGTTAAGGTGGATGCAGTGGCACTGAGAGAGAGAGAGCATAGCATGTCAAATGGTTGTTAACTGTTGATCCAGAGAGTCAAGTTAGCATTTTGGAAGTTTCTGCCCGTTGTACTAACCTTTAAGTCTCGATGGACAATGCCATTGACATGACAATGATTTACACTTTCTAGAATCTGCTGTATGCAATGACTGGGGGAGAGAAAGACGTGGCAGGAAAGCAAAAGAAGAGAAATACAGTTCAGCAAGCGCAATTAAACAAATGACACAATGTCTTACAAACACATGGAGAACACACATTTAATGCTTCTTAATGTTAAAAACAGTAAGGGGCCTTTTTTAACTGAAATACATAAACAGTTTGCTATATGTTGGGGAACATGTACAAACTCAATTTAGTACCCCGAATAAACTTGTACTATATTTCTGTCTCTGGACAGTGATCACAAACATCAAATACACACAGGTGCAAGACATTTTGTGAATCTTGTATAATATTCTATATTTCTACACAGAAATATGGCCCAAAACATCACCAGATTTCACATCCTAAAAGTCCTAACTGTAAAAATGACAATTGGTATACTTTGTAATTTATTTAATTAAGGAAAATGATTCAATATCACACATCTGTAAGTATCTACAGTTTGTGAACCCTAGCTTTCAGTTTCTGATGCTCAGTCCTGAATATCTGGTTGGAAGAATTTTACAAACAGAACAGCTTCAACTCTGGGAGGGTTTCATCACATGAACTGCTCGCTTCAGGTCCTTCCAAAACATTTCTCTTGGATTAAGATCAGAATTTCGACTTCGGCCATGCCAAAACATCAACTTTGCCCTTCTTTAACGATTCTTTGGTAGAATGACTTGTGTGCACAGGGTTGTTTTCTTGCTACATGACCCACATTCCCTTCAGATTCAGCTCACTGACAAATCTGCTGACTTTTCCTGGTACAATTCCAAATCCGTTTTTTCCTTCAATAATGACAAGCCATTCTGGTCCAGAGTGAGCAAAACAGGCACAAAGCATGACTATAACACCATCATGTTTCTCAGATGGGATAAGGCACTTAAGCTAGAATACAGTCTATTCCTTTCTCCGGCTGTAGTGCACTTAATTTAATCCAAAAAGGTTATGCTTTGGTCTAATCATCTGGCTTGCCCACACAATCTTTTACTGCAGCGTTCTTTTCAGAGAACTCTCTCATTGCAACCGTTCCATGCACACCATTGTGGATCAGTGCTTTATTTAACATTAATCAATGTAACAGGCCTTCAGGTGCTTAGAAGTTACCCTGGCTTCCTTTGAGACCTCCGACTATTACATTCCTTGCTTTTGGAGTGATTTTTGTTGGTTAACTCCTGGGGAGTGTAACAATGGTCTTTCATTTCCTCCATTTGTACACAATCTAACTGGACTGGTGGAGTCCAAACTCATTACTGACGGTTTTGAATGTTAAGCATCAGCTACTTTTCTGATTTCCACCTCGGGTTCCACCAATGCCTTGTGTAGATCACTTTCATAGATCTGAGTCCTTTAAATGCAACAAGGTGCCCACTCACACCAGTTTGTCATACCACGGATTGAACACAATCAACTCTAATTAATATTCCATATATTATATTGGGCCATTTTCCTCAATAAGTAAATGACCAAGTACAATATTTATGTCTCATTAGATTGGGATTTGTGAAAATTGATGATGTTTCTAGCTCATATACACTGAATGGCCACATTACTGAGCACACCTCCCTTTTAACACCTCCACTTTACCGTGTAGAAACACTTTGTAGTTCTACATTTAAAGACTGTAGTTCATCTGTTTCTCTACATACTCTGTTTGTGCCCTTTACTCTGTTCTCTAATGATCAGGACCCCCCACAGAACCAGCACAGAGCATTTGGTAAAGTGGAACTGATAAAATGGAAAATGTGTATTAACAACTCGGTGTGCCTAAAAAAGTGACCAGTCAGCACATATGCAGAAATTGCAGAAATACAGACAATTATAAAGGGTTCATAAACTTTCAAGCAGCAATATATACGTATTATATACACACACATACACAGATCAGGTATAGCATTAAAACCACCTGCCTAATATTGTATACCCCAATGTTCTAAACCTTCAGGACCTGTCAGTGGTTTTAATGTTATGGCTAATCAGTGTATACATACAGTATATAAATGAACAGGGGGGCATTACTAAAGCCAAACATTTACTTCAACAGAGACAAAAAGAACATGTGGACCCACACCTCACACCTAAAGCACAAGTTTAAAGCTCATGACAGGAAAATACAAAAGGATACAGATAAGGAGCAAGCAAAAGGGGCAATACGTTTCAACAGTCATTGCCTATGTTGTAATTATAAATACAGCATATAATTAAACAATAATACACGAGAGGGAGTGCTATAACGTGATGCGATAGAATAGGAGATTTGCAGCATGAAAGTGCACTTGACAAATCTGCAGGAACTGCATGATGCAGTCAATGTCAACAAAGCATCTCAAACCAATGTCTCCAAAAGCTTCCACAACAAATTGAGGCTTTAAGAGCAAAGGGAGACCCTTTCCAGTATTATTTTAGTGTTCCTAATAAAGTACTCTGTGAGGGTAAATAACACCACTCTGTGGAGTAAATAATAGCTTGGTGTCTCTGGGTTGTGTCAATAATTTATGCTGAAATTAGTATTATTTGTATGTTTTATGAATAAGTAATTAAATTCTCTAGGATTTAAACACTAATGACAATTATACCACAGTAGGTTGTTACACAGCAATTTGATTGGCCGAGAGGCGTTCTAGGAGTGCCAATATTGCGTGATAACGGCATTTCGTTTGATTATGGCACACCTTTGCTGTGGCATCGTTTCCACAAGCTTCTGCAATGTCACAGCATTCATATCTGTCCAGAGTTGCATTAATTTTTCTCCAAGATCTTAGACTGACAAGGGGAGATTTGGACAAAGTCTTCTAAGTCTTCAAAGATTCTCAATGGGATTCAGGTCTGGACTCTGTAGTGGCCAATCAATGTGTGAAAATTATGTCTCATGCTCCCTGAACCACTCTTTCACAATTTGAGCCCAATGAATCCTGGCATTGTGATATTGGAATATGCCTGTGTCATCATGGAAGAAGAAAAATTGATGGAATAACCTGGTCGATCAGTATAACGTTGCTGAACCTAGACCTGACCAACTGCAGCAACCCCAGATCATAGCACTGCCTCCACTGGCTTGTACGGTGGGCACTAGGCATGATGGGTGCATCACCTCAGCCACCTCTCTTCTTATCCTGATGCGCCCATCACTCTGGAACAGGGTAAATCTGGACTCATCAGACCACATGACCTTCTTCCATTGCTCCAGAGTCCAATCTATATGCTCCATAGCAAATTGAAGCTGTTTTTGCTGGTTAGCCTCACTGACAAGTGGTTTTCTTAAGGCTACACAGCTGTTAAGTCCCAATCCCTTGAGTTCCCTTCGCATTATGCGTGTGGAAATGCTCTTACTTTCACTATTAAACATATCCCTGAGTTCTACTGTTGTTTTTCTACAATTTAATTTCACCAATCGTTTAAGTGCTTACCCATCACAATCATTCAAGATTTTTTCCTTCTTCGGAGATGATGTTTCTCCACTGTTCTTCCACTTTTTAATAATGCATTGGACAGTTTTCTCTGCTTGATACATGCCAATAATTTGACACTTCCAAAACAGATTAACATCTTTTCCACAACCACAAGATGTGTCTTTCGACATGGTTGTTAACAAATGAGAAGCTACTCACTGCAGGTTCAGTTAGGGTTAAATAACTTGTTGCCAGCTGAAACAATCATCAATGCAGTAATTATCCGATGGGAGGCTCTTATCTATTTGCTTAGTTAAATCCAGGTGGTGACCTTTTTTTGGCCAGGCAGTACGAGTGTGAGTGTGTGTGTGTGTGTGTGTGTGTGTGTGTGTGTTTATATAATCAAATGTGTGTATGTGTTCAGTGTCTGTACAATAACCAGTTATTGGGAAATTAAAGTTCCTCGACTTGTGTCTGAAGGGCATAGCCTGATGTTGTTGTTTAGCATTGGGGTGCTCATAAAACCTAACAATAAACAGAACTGTGGTATAATTGCAATAATACACTCAAGGTTCATGCTATAACGTCAGATATTTGCAGTGGTGTACTGCAATCAGTACACCAGTACCAATATCTCACGTTATAGCACGGACCTTGAGTTTATTATTGCTTAATTAATTGAAATTCTTAAATGTGTGTGAGTGATCTCAATACATCCTCTCTCTGTCCCAGTCCAGTGTGTTGCAGGTTTAATCGCTTAATTCACCTCCTACTTCCGAATATGTAAACAAGCTTATAATTATTTATTAAATACCTGAAGTCTTAAGGATTAAAAGATTTCCAATTACCTTGATTCATGTGCAGCCATCATCCAATTAAACTTAAAAAGATCAGGCCCGTTTCTCAATTTGTGTTCCACTGACAACTTTGTATAATTTCTTTTACATTTACTCCAGCCTTATTATTTTGTAAATCATATTTTGAGAATATACAAGCATGTACTTCTTAACATTCATATTAAGTTCAATGACCTGGAAATTGTATGAACCCCATATCAGCAGATCCATTGTACGCAATTCACCTGTGGTAGCACTTGCGCCTTATCACCTTGGGGTTTATAAGAAGCACAACGCCTGACAAACTTTGCTCAACATCGAGTCTGATCAAGTCAATGGCGCATGTGCACGCTCTGGTTCTGCTGTTCTCTCATGACACTTCTTGCTGCACTCTGGTTTATCTCGTTGCACGCTGACACACCCTACTACCACCTGCTGTTTCAATTGGAGCAGCTGATTCCTTTGCTGTTGTTTGCTACCCAGGTGGCAGCACATCTTATTCATCATCTGGCACTTTGGTCATTGCTCTGCTTTGTGTTTAATAAAAATTAAACACAATGAATATCAGCTAATGTATCCTGCAACGTAATACAGTGGGGCAAAAAAGTATTTAGTCAGCCACTGATTGTGCAAGTTCTCCTACTTAGAAAGATGAGAGAGGTCTGTAATTTTCATCATAGATACACTTCAACTATGAGAGACAAAATGAGAAAAAAAATCCAGGAAATCACATTGTAGAATATTTAAAGAATTTAATTGTAAATTACGGTGGAAAAGTATTTGGTCAATAAATTTGGTTCAACTCCATACTTTGTAACATAACCTTTGTTGGCAATGACAGAAGTCAAACGTTTCCTGTAAGTCTCCACCAGGTTGGCACACACTGTAGCTGGTATTTTGGCCCATTCCTCCATGCAGATCTCCTCTAGAGCAGTGATGTTTTGGGGCAACACGGACTTTCAACGCCCTCTACAAATTTTCTATGGGGTTGAGGTCTGGAGACTGGCTAGGCCACTCCAGGACCTTTAAATGCTTTACGGAGCCACTCCTTAGTTGCCCCAGCCATGTTCCATCTTCAATGCTCTCACTGATGGAAGGAGGTTTTGGCTTAAAATCTCACGATACATAGCCCCGTTCATTCTTCCCTTAACACGGATCAGCCGTCCTGTCCCCTCTGCAGAAAAACAGCCCCAAAGCATGATGTTTCCACCCCCATGCGTCACAGGAGATATGGTGTTCTTGGGATGCGACTCAGTTGAGTTTTTACCAAAAAGATCTATTTTGGTTTCATCTGACCACATGATATTCTCCCAATCCTCCTGTGGATCATCCATAAGATCTCTGTCAAACTTCAGATGGGCCTGGACATGTACTGGCTTAAGCAGGGGGACACCCCTGGCACTGCAGGATCTGAGTCCCTCTCGGCGTAGTGTGTTACTGATGGTAGCCTTGTTACGTTGGTCCTAGCTCTCTGCAAGTCATTCATCAGGTCCCTCCGTGTAGTTCTAGGATTTTTGCTCACCGTTCTCATGATCATTTTGACCCCACGGGATGATATCTTGTGTGGAGCCCCAGATCCAGGGAGATTATCAAAAGTCTTGTATGTCTTACAATTGCTCCCACAGTTGATTTATTCACACCAAACTGCTTGCCTATTGTAGATTCACTCTTCCTAGCATGGTGCAGGTCTACAATTTTTTTCCTGGTGTCCTTCAACAGCCCTTTGGTCTTGGCCATAGTTGAGTTTGGAGTCTAACTGTTTGAGGCTGTGGACAGGTGTCTTTTATACAGATAACAAGGTCAAACAGGTGCCATTAATACAGGTAACAAGTGGAGGACAGAAGAGCTTCTTAAAGAAGAAGTTACAGGTCTGTGAGAGCCAGAAATCTTGCTTGTTTGTGGGTGACCAAATACTTATTTTCCACCATAATTTACAATTACATTCTTTAAAAATCCTACAACGTGATTTCCTGGATGTTTTTTCCTCATTTTGTCTCTCATAGTTGAAGTGTACTTATGATGAAAATTACAGACCTCTCTCATCTTTCTAAGTAGGAGAACTTGCACAATCAGTGACTGACTAAATACTTCTTTGCCCCACTGTATGTGTGCAAGTAGGTTAACAACTTTAATGAGGATATTAACCTTATTGGGCAATGGACAGGTATGCAGTCGAATGATGGCGTATTTACGGTCAGACCGTTGTGTATACAAAGGTTATGCAGAGCATACCTGTACTTTTTTAGGCTGTTGTAACTTTTTGGTTGGCATCTCTGGTATTTAGCTTATTCAGCCCTGGTGAATTAGCTTAATCTCATACTCAAAAAATAAGCAAATGATGCCCTGAATCACAGTGGAGATGGGGTGAGGAGCCGCTCGTTAATATTTAAAAGGGACAGCCACTCAAAACCAATCTATGTATAAATAAAAAAATAGCTGCTTAGACAGGGTGAAAAGGGTGATCCTTTTGGTATTTTGACCAAAGCATGTCACATACATATTACTATGTACTGGTGTTTTCAGGTGAGTAACTACTTTTTGTAGCAACTTGACAGAACTAAAACAAAAATGTTAAAAAAAAAAAATTCAGTTTTTCTTTTATTTCTATGAATTTCGATTGGTGCCAATAATTGTGGCACATGGTTTTCTTAAAATTTATTATTTCTTGAAGAGGGAATTGTTTTTTTTCCTCAGATTAAAGTTACTTAAATTAAATGTTGGATTTTTCCAATGTTTTTCCAGTGTGAGATTAAGCTATTTCACCACAAGTGGAATTTCATACAACTCTTTGTACCCATCTTTACCAGGGCCAATAATTATGAATGGGACTGTACGTTTGTCCTTTCAGATTTTTGTGAAATTATCATGAATGTGAGTTACACATTGCTATTGCTGTGGTCATATGGACATTAAAAAAATCTTTCTGTAATTCACTAGCTACTGATCTGACATGATATTAAATAACGTAGCCTAATTAAAGGAATCAAAGAGCCACTTGTGGCTCTCCAGCCAAAGTACACTTCACTAATATATTCTACGTGGACATGAATGAAATATACTAATTTTCCATCATGTGAGAACACTAACCTGGCATCTGCTTCACTGTAGTACTCTCTGGCCACAATATCTTCAAACAGCTCCCCTCCTGTGACTCTGGAAAGTAATATAATGAAGAAGTCAATTCCATGACGATGCCCAGCACCTTTCAATGGCATTAGAATAACTGATTTTTTATATTTTACATGTTGAAAGACTGAAATTTATGTGAATAATACATAGTATTCCCCAAACAAATTCTACTTAAAAGACAGCCAAACATTTGTCTGTATACACAGCAGTAATTACACACGAACACGCTTATTTTCAAAGATTAATGCCATAAACAAATAGGGCTGCTTTCGGGGTGGATGGTAACACTAAGTGCTGTGTTGCCATGCTGCCCAAGAGAGACAATAACACCACAAATCTGCAATCTCATATGATGCCAGCCATTGTCTCTTTTCAAACTGCTGCTTACACAACATGGGGCAGTTTAGCCATTTAATGGAGTGCACCAACTGTCCCCTACAGTATGCACAAGCCCACAGTCACCCCAAATAAACTATTTTTTTTTTTTTTTTTTTTTTTATAGAAAGAGATGAAAGAAATGTAGTTCTTCTTCTGCTTAAATACATTCTCACATTGCTGGATAGCTACAGTATGATACAGAAACTGAATTTGTACATCCTAGTAAAGTAATTAATAAATCCAAAGCACAATAGGATTATGACAGAGGGAGTACTTTGGAGTGACTACGAAAAACAGACTTTTTACGGTTTATGACAGGACTGCTGCATACATCATACTGTAGGACAAACAAAACATTACAATGTTCATAAAAGAGAACTCCAACAAAGCAGAGAAGTAAGCCTACTGTTGCATGCAATAATAATAAAATTGTATTTCATATGATTTAATGGATGGAACAAGTAACAACCAAGCTGATTATAATATTCTTAAATGATTAACTAAAACAATTAACAACCCAAACTGACCAAAATATAGGAAAATAAAAGCAATCCCTGTCAATAAGAATAACTATTCTGGGGTTACGCTGAAGGATAACCTGTAAACACACAATATGGAAAAGTATTGATCAATGAATTCCAAGAGCAGAGTATTCTTGCATTTGGATTTCCACCAGTGGGAAATCCTCATGACCTTCTAGGACTTCAGAAAAGGTCTAACATTTTTGAAACTGTGGCGGTTTAGCAGTTAACGTACTGGACTTATGGTTCAGGGTTCAAATCCCAATTCTGCCAAGCTGCCTCTGTTGTGTCTTTGAGCAAGACCATTAAATCTCCTAAATGACTACCGTAAGGCGCACTTAAAATCCACTAACTTTCTCAAAAATCGACAGTGTGCCTTAAAATGCGGTGCGCCTAATGTATAAATTAATTCTGGTTGAGCTTTCTGACCTAGAACCGATTGTAGATGGTACACGGCGCTCATAAATCTGTCAAAATGTTTTAGCACGGCCTTGGTAAGTTACGAAGCTTACCGTAGCCAGGCTACCGTAGCCAGGAGCATGGCGGAGTAATACGATCATTTATTTTCGAAGCGGATTTCAAACACAACGCTATCAGTCACGCAGTACAACATGGACATAGAGCAGCTGTGAGAGAATTCAACATTAACGAATCAATGGTACGGAAGTGGAGGAAGCAAGAAGACGCCCTGCGCCAGGTAAAGACCAACCTGAGCTTCCGAGGGAACTTAAGAGTTTTGTTTCATTTCATGCACCTTATAACCCGGTGCGCTTTATGTATGAAAATATACCCGTTAGCAGTCAATCATTGATATTGTGTCTTATAACCCGGTGCGCTTTATGTATGAAAATAGATCCGTTAGCAGTCGATCATTGATATCGTGCCTTATAACCCGGTGCGCTTTATAGCCTGGAAAATACGGTACATGAAATGGCAAAACCACTAATTATACAGTACTGTGCAAAAGTTGTTAGCTGATGTTGAAGAAAGCTTTTAAAAAACAGTGTTAGTTTATTTTTGTCAATTAACAAAATGCAAAGTGAAAGAATAAAAGAGAAATCTAAATCAAATTAATATTTGGTGTAACCACCCTTCAAAACAACATCAATTCTTCTAGGGACACACACAAAGTCAGAGATGTGTATGATTATAGTGGTATAGCTTTTTTTTTTTTTTCTCCAAAATTTTCTAGACATGAAAAAACTTGTAAGCCATATAAAGTTGCCCAGCACAGGAATTCACAGTGACCTTCATACAGAGGTAAACTTGCACACGCAGCCAATTACTAGGGCTTCAACTAGCCTGAAGACAGTGCTCAATAACAGGCTGTCAGTCCCTTTATTAAGGGTATATTTGTTAGGAAGAGGCGCTGACCTTGAGCTGCACATGAACCAAGTATTGACTACTTGGATATGTGCAAACAACCACACACAAAACACACACAATTACTTACAAATCAAAGACGAGGTAGTGGAATCCTTCCTCAGATATGCTGTCATGAAGCCTCACTGAAGGGGGCCGAGTGATATGAAGACAGATGGAAAAAGAGGGTTGATTAGATTCACAGGATACAGATGCTTGCCTTTAACCAGTTCTTTTAATCTAAATGTGTATATGCTTGTTTGAGTGACAGTAACACGAGTTACATAGACTGATCTATATAGCATCCTAAACACACTTTAGATTTAAACAGATAACACATTATGACACAAAAATACAATATGTTGCCATTTGCTTCTCTAATTATTTTTATTTTAACATGTGGCATCCAACATCTTGTCTCAGGTACCAGTAAGAACCACCAACTAAAACAGTCTTTTAAGCATATAGAATACATTTAAACACTTTAAATTTTTTTGTCAAATCAGATTTTTGTATAGCACTTTTGTACAATACTGTATTGCCTCAAAGCAGCTTTACAGATTTCTAGGTCCACAACTCCAGTTTTCTGAAAGTAGTCAGGAAAAATTGTGATAAGAAAAAAAAAAACCTGGGAGGAACAAGAACTCAAGCCCTTCAGAAATGAACCCATCTTCGTTGGGCAAACCCATTCTCTTCCAAGGGAACACACTTTCTAATTAGATGAATTGGCTATCTGCGCCACACCCATGGTTAAAAACAGCACACCATGTAATCTCCTAAAAAACACATCAGGGGCTCAAAGATTCTTAGTGTTAAAAGAGCAGCTCCCGTGATGAAATTCTAATAAAAATCTTAGAAATGTGGGTGATTCCCTCTTAAAATTAGGAGTAGAGCCTAATAAAGTTAGAAGTTATTCATAAAGCATCTTAACCCCCTAAAAGAGCTCCTAATGTGTAAAACTGTTCACAGCAGAGAGGAGGTCTATTATGAGGCCTAGGAGTTCCCTTAAGCAGAAGTGAAAAGTCCGGAAAGACGATGAGGCAGAGGAAATATTCTCCAAACACTAAATAATAGTGAGTTACCCAAACTCTACCAATAAGATGGTACTGCAAGTCCTAAAGGTAGATAAAGGGAACTCAGTTAAACAAATGAGACAAAAATATTATACTACTTTATTTATTTATTCATTTATTGAGGAAAATGGTCCGATATTAGTGAGTGACAAAAGTATGTGAACCTTTGCTTTCACTATCTGGTGTGACCCCCTTGTGCAGCAATAACTGCAACTAAACGTTTCCTGCAACTGTTGATCAATCCTGCACACCGGCTTGGAGGAATTTTAGCCCATTCCTCCGTAAAGAACAGCTTCAGCTCTGGGATGTTGGTGGGTTTCTTCACATTAACTGCTCGCTTCAGGTCCTTCCACAACACTTTGATTGGATTAAGTTCAGGACTTTGACTTGGCCATTCCAAAACTTTATTAACTTTATTCTTCTTTAACCATTATTTGGTAGAACGACTTGTGTGCTTAGGGTCGTTGTCTTGCTGTGATGGCAATGATGGCAAGCCGTCCTGGCCCAGATGCAGCAAAACAGGCCCAAACCATGATACTACCACCACCATGTTTCACAGATGGGATAAGGTTCTTATGCTGGAATGCAGTGTTTTCCTTTCTCCAAACATAACACTTTTCTTTTAAATCAAAAAGTTCTATTTTGGTCTCATCTGTCCACAAAACATTCTTCCAATAGCCTGCAGATGAGCAGCAATGTTCTTTTTGGAGAGCAGTGGTTTTTGTTGTTGAAAACATCAACTTAAGAACTGCTATTGGACTTTATGCACTGGGTATTTATAACCAAACTGCATATAGATTCAGACTTTAGTTGGGTAGAATTTGACCGCACAACCACACAAAACACCTTTCAGATGAAATGAAATGCCTACTATAAACAGACTAACAAGTGCCTGACCTCACTAATACTCTTGTGGCTGAACAGAATCCCTGCAGTCATTTTTCTAAATCTAGCACAAAGCTTTTTCAGAACTGTGGATGCTGTTCTAACATTGTAAGAGGGGATACTCCACATAAATGCCCACACTATTAAAAAAGAAGATCACCATGTACCTTGTGGTATAATGATAAGGTGTAGACATACTTTTGGCCCTGTGTCAGAGGGACTACAAATGAACAATATGATATGACTGGAGATTTTTTTTTGTTAAAATCCATTTGTTCCTGCCAATTATTTCAGTGTCATTTTTCAATCCCAGTGAATGATCATCCCATTTTAACGTCAACTTTTTACCTTTCGTTTGGATTTGTATTAACAATTACATTTTAGATACAATTTCCTATCTATTACAACAAGGCAGACTTCTCCATAAAAGCATCCCATAGCAGGGAATCTGGTTATTAAAAAGTCTGAATGAGCACACAGTTTCATTCAAGAAGGATTTCCTATGTAATCTCCCAGAGGAACGAAATGGCCTGACCTTTCGGCAAGGACACGCAGGAGCATAAAGAAAGCGGTCGATGATGGAAAGAAAAGCAGAGAGGCAGAGGAACCCCCTTAGTCTCAATATGTCAGGCCTTTCCTATCAGCAGAGATTCTCCCCGTCTCCCTGCAGTTTCCATAGCAACTGTCACAAGCAGGCTTTCCCTGGAATGGCTGTCAGTGGGGAAATACAAGCTACCACTATAATTTCGGCGACTCGGTGTAAGAAAAGGTACTGCTGGAATGTAGTAAAGATTTCATTGCAACATATTTGCAAGCTATTTCTTTTGTTCAGCGTTTCTAAGATAAATCTGGAACAGTTAAGGATTTTTGCATTTGTATGTATTTGAGGGCGATTTCAATTTTTTACTGCTCATTACACAACTATCTATAAAAAGCAGGTTGGGTCCGTGTTACATTTTGACATCTACACTTTGTGGCAGAAATAGAGACATTTCTTCAAGTTTCAGCCATGACAACAATGATTTCATGATACAGGCTACTGTCAGCTTCAAGGGTTGGCATGTTGTGCACGCCCTTCTGGTCACTACCACTGTAGCGACTGGCTATGTGAGTTACATCAACCGTCAGCTCAAACAACCGTAGTTGTTCTTGAAAATAAGATTATTAGTTTCTGAAATACACAAACCACTATTACAAGTACCAGCTACCATGCGAAGTGAATATGACTGGACCTGCATGATTGTGTATTGTGCTGCAGCATGACTGGCTTATTGCAGTACTAAACACGTGTACAGATGTCCCTAATAAAGTGGCTTATGCAAAAGATTAGACACAACTGGTCACATTACATGCTTTGCTGATTTTTAAAGAAACATTTGTAGGAATCAAACTTAAAAAACAAGATCTCTGCAAATGTAACTAAACATCAAACATCAAGATCTAATACCTAATTTCAGTACAGCCAAATCTACAGGCTGATAACAGTTTAAACAAAACCATATTATTGACTGTGCATTATTCTGTCCTAACGAAACGCTTGCCCAGTACTCTTAATCATATCAAACCATTACCCATTCCCTTCCCAACACTTATTGTTCGTTTTACAGTCGTGGTAATCTCCTACAAATGGAGTTTTAATGCTTCTGTCTGAAAGTTTCATTAGAACAAGAAATAAAAGGCATTTTCTAGTGATTAATGCGAACCATTTGCATATCAATTGGCATTTCATTGTGCATAGTTCTGTGCATGTAAGAATACTCACCAATGTTGGGGTGCTTAAGCAGGCGACAAATGCGGGCCTCACGTTCCAGCTTTTGGTGATCTATAAAAACAAATAAAAGATTGTTGCTACTACAAGAAATACAGCAATTGCACAGTAACAATACATCAAGTTACTATGCACATCCAATTCCAGTACACAACTGTCAATACCAATTACAGGAGGCTTTTTTTACTTTAATATTATGACTATTATTGTTGGTATTGTGCTTACAGTTACAACATGCCATCTTGCTTTTTCGACGTATTCAGACTAAAAATAATAATAATTTAAAAAATGATGATTGATAATGCTAAAATATAAAGTTTAATTGCAGGACTATGTAATACTTAAACATAAAATGATTGAATCTGTTGTTGTGTGTCTCAGATGTTAAATATATATCTAATTATTTAAATAAAAAAACTTGTGAATTTCACACACATTAATACTTTGACTCTTGCTAGTTTTAATCAATTAATTTACAACCAGTTACCAACTAAATGTGCCAAACCACACATCGCATACAGAAGGGCTTATAGTGGGGCAAAAAAGGATTTAGTCAGCCACTGATTGTGCAAGTTCTCTTACTTAGAAAAATGAGAGAGGTCTGTAATTTTCATCATAGGTACACTTCAACTATGAGAGACAAAATGAGAAAAGAAAATCCAGGAAATGACATTGTAGGATTTTTTAAGTAAATTATGGTAGAAAATAAGTATTTGGTCAATAACAAAAGTTCAACTCAATACTTTGTAACATAACCTTTGTTGGCAATGACAGAGGTCAAACGTTTCCTGTAAGTCTGCGTTGAGGTCTGGAGACTGGCTAGGCCACTCCAGGACCTTGAAATGATTTTTACGGAGCCACTTCGTTGCCCGAGTGGTGTGTTTGGGATCATTGTTATGCTGGAAGACCCAGCCACGTTCCATCTTCAATGCTCTCACTAATGGAAGGAGGGTTTGGCTTAAAATCTCACGATACATGGCCCCGTTCATTCTTCCCTCAACACGGATCAGTCGTCCTGTCCCCTTTGCAGCTAAACAGCCCTAAATCATGATGTTTCCACCCCCATGCTTCGCAGTAGGTATGGTGTTCTTGGGATGTAACTTCGTATTCTTCTTCCTCCAAACATGCCGAGTTGAGTTTTTACCATAAAGTTCTGATATTATACCACATGATATTCTCCCAATCCTCTTCTGGATCATCTATATGCTCTCTGGCAAACTTCAGACGGGCCTGGACATGTACTGGCTTAAGCAGGGGGGCACGCCTGGCACTGCAGGATCTGAGTCCCTCTCGGCGTAGTGTGTTACTGATGGTAGCCTTTGTTACTTTGATCCCAGCTCTCTACAGGTCATGCATCAGGTCCCTTCGTGTAGTTCTGGGATTTTTGCTCACCGTTCTCATGATCATTTTGACCCCATTGGATGAGATCTTGCGTGGGGCTCCAGATCGAGGGAAATGATTAATGGTCTTGTATGCCTTCCATTTTCTTACAGTTGCTCCCACAGTTGATTTATTCACACCAACCTGCTTGCCTATTGTAGATTCACTCTTCCCAGCCTGGTGCAGGTCTACAATTTTCTTCCTGGTGTCCGTTGACAGCTCTTCTGTCTTGGCCATGGATGAGTTTGGAGTCTGACTGTTTGAGGCTGTGGACAGGTGTCTTTTATACAGATAACTAGGTCAAACAGGAGCCATTAATACAGGTAACGAGTGGAGGACAGAAGAGCTTCTTAAAGAAGACGTTATTACAGGTCTGTGAGAGCCAGAAATCTTGCTTGTTTGTGGGTGACCAAATACTTATTTTCCACCGTAATTTACAATTAAATTCTTTAAAAATCCTACGATGTGATTTCCTGAATTTTTTTTTCTCATTTCGCCTCTCATATTTGAAGTGTACCTATGATGTGAAAATGACAGACCTCTCTCATCTTTCTAAGTAGGAGAACTCGCACAATCAGTGGCTGACTAAATACTTTTTTGCCCCACTATGTTTTGTATCCTTGTGTACTGCAGTTCATGAAAATGAATGATTTACTGCACATACTTGGCTATTTTAGTCACACCAGCTCCTAACAAAATCAAACATACAGCCATGCAACCTTTACAGAAACAGGATGGATATAAAATGGATAACACTGAAGAGCTTAGTGACTTTCACCATGGCTCTGTTATAGATGCCACCTTTCAACCTCTCCTGAAAAAAAGACACATTACAGGGTTTGATTGCAGCTGTAGTTAAAAAAGAGGGCAACACACCTTCACTGAAATCACTGGTTGTATGTGCATAAGATTTTTGTAACAATTTTTCTGAAATTAAGTAAAAAGCCTGGCCTGTTTGCAGGAGGCCACTAACTGTGGTTAATAGACTAACAGATGACATATCAACAAAGGAATGCCTGATTAACACTGGCTATATTATGAAACAGGGTGGAACCTTATGCAGTTGCGCTACTTGGGAGCCCAGTAATCAAATTCCAACTAGTGTGGTTATGCTTCTATCCGATCTCAGCCGATTGCAGTTTTTTATAGGCACTAAACTATAATCCTAAGCAGCAAACCTGGCTAATGGAGCCACAAGATTATTTCTTCTCATTCCAAGCACAATGCATTTAACAAAGTCACAATTCCATTTGGACCAGTTAGACACGCTTTAGCACAGCTGGTCTGGGACATCTGATTTGCCCTCTTGAGGGATGATGGGTAATCTGTGACATAACCGGATTATACACACTGCTCTCTGTTTTTCTGTCCTTGCAAGAGAGTTGGCAGAATCAACAAAAATGCCTGGAGGAGAATTACAGACCATTTCCTCCATGTATATCCATTTTGGCCACTCCTGCTCATGTTAATGATTTAAGTAAATTGACTGGAAATTAACTGTCCACTGTTAAGGCTAAAGTCTCAGTCTGATACCTTGTATTACAAGTTCAATCTTGGCCCAGTTCACAAATATCCCAAGAGGCAATGAGAGAATGCAGGAAATAGGCAGGCCATCTTCACTGTCAACATGCAAAATCTATTAAGCACACAGTCTTCATATTCCAATCCATAACACTGATTTTTTATTTTTTTTTTCCCAAATGTAAATTCAGTTTAGACCAACAAAAATGGGAACCGTTATGAATTGTTTTAGAAATTGACAAAAAGGAATCATTCACAAGATAGGAGGAATCATTTCATCAATATAGCAGGTCTTCATATTTTATTAAAAATATTTTAAACACTGAATCCTGACCAGAGTGCATCATGACATCCCTAATGAAAACTCATGTTAATTTGAATTGCATCACAGCAAACTAAGTCAAAAAAGACAAAACAACTGTTCATTTCATCACCTGATAAACTGATAACCTGGCTAAAATTGTCCAGAAATGTTAATTACTTGTCACTTGCCTTTAATCAATTACAAATTGTTAATAGACAATTTGTTAGCAGACACTGTGCTCTTAATCAATAACTAATTACATTTTCTGTTTTCTCTCAGAGCTGTGTTCCGTTACCAGTTCCAGCCCCACACATGATGTTCATCCGCTGCAGCTTCACTCAAGCTGCTTCCGTCATCAGCTCCAGCCCCATCAAACCCAGGCCACTTAATGCCGATGTGCATATTTTATTTGAAGTATGACTCCATGACTTTAGTTTCATTCTTAGATTTATCATCTACGCCGCCCAAGGAGGTTGGGTCCCTTTTTGAGTCTTGGTCCTCCCAAGGTTTCTTCCTCATAACACTTAGGGAGATTTTCCTTTCCACTGTCGCCCTAGGCTTGCTCAATTGGGATTGGACGTAGTTATTATCAGATAATCTAAACTTGTAAAGTTGCTTTGAGACAATGCTCCATTGCAAAAAGCGCTATATAAATAGATCTGATTTGACTTGTGTTGAATTCTAGTTTACAGACACCTCTATATCTATTGCTTAAGCAGTGACTGACATGACACTTGGATATTTACATCTTAACTTAATAAAATAAAAACAGTAGTTCTTTTTCATAATGGATTTTATAACTTCTTTTTTGGCCTATGCCAGCTTCTAGCATGGTATTAGATACATGTTTTAGGACTGAACTAGCACAAGAAAATATCTACTACAGAGAATACAAAACACTTCTTTAAGTTGCTCTGGATAAGGAAAACAGCTCCATGCTCTTTGGTGTGGAAAATACTACTCACTCTTCCTGCCATCTGCCTTTTCCAATGACACAATGTGCAGTTAGCATTTACCTACAAACAGCAGTTCCACATCTTTCACTTTGTCTATACAGGTTAAAATACTAAAATATAGAAAACCAACAAAATATGTAATTTAAAAACATTAAAATAAAAACAGAAACAAAAATTAGAACATATAGAAATACAAAAACTGTGACAAGTTTCATACTGCCAAATTATGATAGCTCTGGACTGCATTCTACTACACTTCATATTACAAAACCCCAAACATATCCGATATACGTGATATCCAATGTCAAATATGTATTACAGGCCTAACAATTAAATCCTGACGTGGTTCAGCTGCATGGGTTTGCAGCTTTTCTATGGTAGTATAGGTTAGTAGTTTTTCCAGTTTATAAAGATATATCTATCTCATAAGCAAATGGCTGTCCTTATAACAAAACTAAGCCACATATCATCCTTTTGTTTTCGTTTGTTTTTTGTTTGTTAACTCAATCATATTGTATAATGTGCATTGAGAATGAAAAGGTTGGGACCTCTTTGCTGCTTGCAAATAGTTTCTCTACAAAAATGCTGTGCAAGAGAAGTTTCCTAAACCAAAAATGAGTCAGATCCACCAATAGCAGAACCTACTGTTCAGAGTCAAGTGTTGGACAGACTGTGAGATGTCTGCAGAACACATCAACATCAGCACTGAAAGAGACGGACAGTGTCTATAAGAGAAGTAGTACATCACAAAAGCACGTAATCCCATTTTCACAAGGTGACAGGACACTAATCAAAATAATTCAGTGACTTTGAAACACTGAGGAAAACAAAATCATCAGATCTTTATGGAATCAAAAAAGTCGGATTATTACACAGTCAACTGACTGTGGCTGAGGGAGGAAAGGCTGACTGTTGCATGTCCCATCCACCACAACATCGAGGCACCAGGAAATGTGGACAGATGGACACAGGGAGCATACTCTGTTCCTGCATGCAGACTCACTGTTGCCACAGAAGTCTGTCGCTTGCTACTAAATAAAGCCGTCAACAGCCACAAGCTGTTCGAACGTACTCTTCGGGCCAAGGTCTTCCTCCCTCTGGGGGAGGAGGGGGATGCCATGAGACTTGGAAACTGTGTGTTATGCTGACTGAGGATTATTTGGAACAGCTTGTGAAATTCCAAAATAGGCCCCAACAAGCTCACAAAATCCATACTCAGTGGAATGGAAAAGTGGGCTTTTGTATGTAATGGAAGGGTTTGTCAATTCATTCTGGGAGAAAAAATATAAAAATGTTACATACAGAAGTGTCCAATCAACTTGACAATCCTGATTATATAAGACCTATCCCTAAAATTACCATTCACTACTACATAATGAAACAAAATGAAAAGGCTACCAGAGAACTGTTTTCATGACTACACAGCACAGAATAGTCATTTCCTATGACACAACCACATTCCTTTGCCAAAAATCTGTCATTTGAAAAGGATTCATTATCTCTGACCCAAGCAGAGAAGAAAGCAGGTCTTTGAAAAGAGAAAAGCCAGTCACTTAAAAGTGGAAAATAAGGATCTTTGTCTCCCTCATTAAAAACTACATTAGAGATTATCTAGTTTAAGGTCTAATTATAAAACTTGTGGCCATTCCCAAGATTGTCTCTCTCTCAGCCTGGAGAGCACAAAAAAAGAGGGGGATCCGAAGTCCAGATGTAGGCCAGCTAAACTAGAGGACCAGAATTGAGGCCAGATAGTAGCAGAAAAGAACAATAACTGTAAAGGTGATGTGTTCATAAATATGGTAATGACTTCATTACTGTACACAGTCATGAACTATAAATAGACAAGTGTTTCCATGACAATGTGCTACGCATCATTCTGAAATTTGTCAGGCACGGTATGTGCACACACACGCAGGTGTATGACCACTCATGCAGTTTGCACATTTGTATATCGAGAAGTACAGTCAAAAATAAAAACAAGTAAATAGGACTGCAAATTTTAAACCAACTACTGACTACTGTATTACTATTGTTTATACTACGAGGTAAACAAACATCACAAGTACACATAAGCACTGGTTTGTGTAGCTGTACAGCCATTAATAAGCTATGGTCAAGATTGGTCTAACACAAGCACTTATTAAATGAAACTTAAGTGTTGCCCATTAACTCTAACATTCTGTTCAACTCTTTCGTAGAGCACATTGAGTCACTATATCTTACTGAAGATTCTTGGTGAGGACTTTAAAGGGTTAAACAGAAATGGAGATGGCTAACTATTGTTATACAATGGAGGTGGCTCTATAGTCTGGGCTCTGGAACAGTAAACTGAAGTTTGTCATTTCCAGTCCTAGTTCTGCCAAGATGTCATCGATGTGTTATCTATTTATGTTATATGTAGCTGTTATTGTTATGTCATATATGAGCAAGTTCCTAACAGGTTATTTGCAAAGTATGTTCCTAGCAAGCTCCTGTTACACAATGGCAGCGTCCACCATTCTGTAGCAATTGGCTGGGCAGTAAACATAAAAAAAAACCCTACAATAAAATGGAAATATTGTTAATGATGACTGAAACATCAGAAATGCAGATCAGATATACTTTACTACTTTATACACTTTTACTCAAACCTCCGACGTGATATTACCTTTGTGTTCAGCTTGATACTGCATCTCAGGGTGTGTTCACACGTGGCACATTTGGTTCACGTAACACTATCCCTGGTGGGATTACTCTGTTAGTACGGTTCATTTGAACAAGTGTGAACGCTGCCATCCGACCCTTGGTGGCAACCAAACAAGCAGGCCAAATTTCATATATGAACACACCCATACTCTCACATTTGTACAGGAAGCAAAACTTTTGAAAACATTTGTTGTTCATTGTTATACATAGCTTCAACAACATGACTTTCCTTCATTGTCACCTGTGGGTAGAGTTACTTAGTTGGATTAGATTTGCCTCTTTTCAGCAAACTTCGTCCCAAAGGCGACTTTGTGAGTCAGCTGTTGGGCTGTGATAATTGCAAAACAAACACACCAACGCCACCCCGTTCTGAAAATGAGTCTCATTCAGCTACAGTTTGTGTTTCACACACTAGGCCAGCAAACAAACAACACGAATGATACATATACACATATATACACACACACACACACACACACACACACACACACACGAGAGAGAGAGAGAGACTGGTTTAGAGGGGTGAGTGGAACTGGTACTTATTTGCATAACAGGCAAATAAGTAAAAAGAGGAAAGGGGGGGGGGGGAAGCAGTAATAAGAGTAAAGGAGTTCTATAAAAAGAGCAATGTACTTGTTTTTGTGTGTACAGTTTCTATTTATGTGCTCATTTTACATTAAGCAAGCAAGCTGGAGTTACAATATGAATCTACTGTGTTACCTTTCTAACCCATCTAACCTTTCAGACCCAGGAATTCACAAAACACTGCACAATAGCTCGTGCAAAATGACCTAAAATGTATTCTGGTAATGAGATCGAGGTAAACGAGGTCACACACAAAAACCATGGAAACTGATCAAATCCCACATTCCCACATGCACACACAAAAAGACTGTCTTAGTGAAAAAGCAGAAACAAGGACAAAGTTATGAATTTTGGTTATTGTACTCTGGACACAAGAGTTTAAAATCACTCCACTAACAGCAGTTGAGATGAGAAACTGGTTATTATTATGACCTAAATAAGACAGGCCAGTACCAAGAGGGCAAAACTGCTGAGAGCAGGTACCGGCATTTAAAATCCTCAAATGCTCATTTAACAATTCACACTTTGTTCTGTTAAACTACAGTAAAGTGGGGACTGCGGTGGCTTGGCGGTTGAGGTACTGGACTATGGACCAGAAGGTCCATGGTTCAAATCATACTTTCCCTGGCTGTCACAGTTAGGCCTTTGAGCACGGCCCTTAACCGACAATCACTTGGATTGTGAGACGACATCAATTGTAAGTTGCTGTGAATGGGTGTCTGCTAAATGACTTGAATATAAAGAAACATGATAATCTTAAGTGCAATAAATCTCATCTCTGACCATGTTTACACATTAGCCTCATGGGGACTATTAATTAGCGCAAGCTATTACCCTGTAGAAAAGGGCCAGTCCTGCTAAGATCAGCAAGGGCAAAGCTATACATGTTCAGACCAAAGACCTTCCACTGGCATTCAAGGTCTGACCGCAACCCCAATCCCAAGAACCCAAAAGACGAACAACCCACTCACTCCTGACTGTAACCAATCAATGCTCTGTTTAGCTCTTTGGAGCCAGTTGGGTGCTCAGTCTGTGTAAGTTTTCCAGAAGGGGTAGAAACTTTATAGAAATCTAGACATGCACAATTCTTTGGTCAAACAGATGCGCCATGCTGCAGCACGGGTTTGAAACTCTTCCATGCTGTCATATAGCATAAACTAGATGCATCTAAATGCTCATGAAGCAGAATATTCAATACCTTGTTAATCTCAGTTACTGTTAGTATTGGATCTGTATTGGTTTGCAGACAGTAGCCTGAGCTAGGGGTGGGCAATGAGACGATATTTCATTGTATCGTGATCAATTTTGTTATCGTGATAAACGATTTTTCTGAGCATACTGAGAATATCGTCAGTGCTTAAAGAATACTGACCAGCTGCATGTTTCATTATGAAGAGTGTAATTAATCCTGTTTAATTGGATGAAGTGCAGCACATTTTGAATAAAAATGACTTTAGTAAGTATGGGTTAATATTTGAATCGTAGTTTTTAAGAATCTGTTGTGACTGATGCATTGTGTATCATGAAAATGTCTATAATAAACATTATATAATATTTTTGCCACATCACTCTCACCTACTCTGAGCTCTCATGTCAATATCAGGACTGTGGTGTCTCTGATTAATTCTTCAGAACTACTAAATGGGAGGTTAAATATTCAAACCCAAGCTTTGCCAAGCTGCCACAGCTGGACCTTGCTACAAGGCCCTTACAAGTCATTATGGATAAGGACACCTGCTACGTGCTGAAAATGGCATATTAAAATTGAGCGAAATGAGGGAGTAGAAAATCTGAAGGTGAGTTTTGAGTAGGATCTAGAGTAACAATGCAGTCACTAATACAGCAAAAAAACAAGCACTGGGTCTTATTTACTGTTCAGAGTGCACTGGAAAATGCTATATTAGATGCTGAACAATGTAGCCCTATCCCCCTCTCTCTCGCTCTTATTTTGTGAGTGATCTGTATACCCGAATGTGGGTCTCTATGGAAATGGGACTGACTGCCTGTTCAAGTACAAGATGAAAAGAATTTACAAAAAGCTCAGCTTGAGGACAAATAGGGAAAGACCACCTGCTGTTCGCAGACACACAAACAAACCACAAGCGGTAGCTCAGTCAGAGCCAGGCCAACATGAAAACTGTGAAATCCACAATTGATTCACCACACAAATGAGCAAGACCAAGACCTGTTAGGAAACAACAGGATGCAAATAACATGAATGCACACAAACATACTTCTATCTGCCCCTTAACTCCATTCGCACAAATTACTAAGCGCTTATCTAAAAACTGACTTTTATTAACAAGGTAGACAGAGTATCACTCACTCTCTTATTTTATTAATACAAATGCAGGATGATGGATGATTGATATCTGCTGTTTAAAGATCTAGTTTTGAACTTCCTAAATCCTTCACTGTTCTGATTTTGTCTCTGTAAAACTGTCTAACATCGATGCAAGTCCCTCTCTGGGTCTCAACTAATAGGTACAGAGGTTCTCTGTAGCACCAATTTGTTAGTGAGTCGCTGGGGTTCTCCCCCCTCTCCTCACTGCTCTAATTTTGGCTACCTCCTCCACATCTGATTATGCAAATACACAAATATACACAAGCCTATGCAAATGAACTTCAGTCTCACATACTGCATTGTTTCTGACTGCAAACAAGCAGAGTTCATTTGTGTAGCTGAATATCCTGCTACAGGTGAGAGGGGGCCAAAAAAGAAAATGCATCGGATGACACATCTTTTGCATGGTCGACACCAGCAGTACTTCATCGATTGTTATTTATTTAGAAACATCTTTGTGTTGCACGTTATTGGAAAAATAGATATGTCATTTACCAACTGGGCCTAAATGTGCTTTAGTCTCAAGTCAGTGGCTGATACCTTTCTTCTGAATGATGCCATTATTCCATTTCAATAAATATAAAAAAAACTCCCATTTTTATCCTAGTAATCAGTTGATTTAGTGCATGTATTCTCACTACTGCACGTCTTTTATAATACTGGCTTAAATGCATGTATTTTATAATTATATTTCTACAGCTGTTCACACATGGACACAAGATAAAAGGCTCAACTACATCACATGCGCATAGGAACATTAGTAGCACTACCTAGACAAAATATTAGACGTGGTAGCACGCCATTAGGAACACTCCTATTCTCTAAGACAAATACGTAAAACAAAAAAGTAAAACAACAAGCACCAGTACAACCACAGTTTACTGACTCACTCACCTATAAACTGAAATGAACCCTACATAAGACATTTACACCATCTAATCTAGATTTTACTATGGAAAATTTAAGTGTAGGTAAAATTTCATAGTCTCCACAAAGAGTTTGACAGCTGTTTCACTGCCTTTAATTCTGTGGTGCATTTACTATTGGGACTGCCAGATCCAGAGAGGAAAAACTGCCAGAGTAAATAGAAAAGGAGGCCTAATAAAGCCAAGTCGTCAGAAACAGATGAACCTGGCAACCATAGAGGAATTCTGGTGCACATGCACAGACTGAAAACACCAATCATAATCGGGTAACTGGTATACAGGCAATGCATAATCCGATTTCTTTATGGGGTTTCTTAATCTGATTTCTACATCGGAGTATGCTGTATCCATGACCACTTGAATAATCAGATACCTGCACAAATCCAATCATTATCGGATTATTTAGTGCATATATACACACACAGTTGAATTTCAGCTGACACAATGCTACAGATGGTACATCCTGGTTTTGGATCTGTTATGTTAAAATCTGAAGACAGACAACATTGCCCAGAATTGTTCAAGCTCACAGAAAGGCTACAATACCTTTAATAATCACACTTTCCAACAGTAGTAATTAGAATAGCTTTTCTTGATGCACATGAACAGGAAGGCTAGTGGGCTAGTTAAGCTGATTTAAACTTGCAGCGGTCTTATAAGATCATTTCAATAAAATGTTAGGTGAACTCTGACAGTGTGAGATATGTATTCTAAGGTCTGATTATTGAATGAAGATTTTACTAAAGATATTCCATTTGTTCACACACATTAATTTTTTTGCCATACCGATGTGCAGCAATACAGTGCGGATTTAAATCTCTTCCACAAGGACATAAAGGCAAATAAACTAGATTCATCTTAAGTCATGAAGCAGAATATCCAAAACCTTGTTCATTTCAGTTAGTCAGCTCTGATGTCAAAACCGGATTGTTGCATCTCAATGGTTAATTCTTCCGAACTATTATATGTAAGGATAAATGTTCAAACCAATATTTGCCAAGCTTTTTAAATTTAAAATACCCACTCAAAAGAAGTCACAGAATGAGAGACATTTACTGGCCAGCACCACTGTTAAACCAGTGCCACCAAAACGTGGGATTATTTGCAACAACATGGGATACGCTGAAATTATCACCATAGAACTAGTTGATCCAGGTAATGGAAGAGTGGCCTAGAATTTACCCTATAAACTAAAAATGATAACTGTATTCCTGATGCTGCTATGAAGGCAAGGAGATACATAAACAAGCTGGCATATAATTTATTCATTTTCTGATGAATTTACATAGGTTTGTGTAGTGAACGTTGTGTATAACTACACTCACAGATTATCGTATCCCTGCAGAAACAAGTGATTAAACTTTTCCTTAGAACCATTACTGTGAAACTAATTGTGAAGCTACTAACAATGAAAAATGTTATTTATATATATTATATATATATATATATATATATATATATAATATATAGATATATATATATATATATTAGATATATATATATATATGATATATATATATGAATGAATGAATGAATGAAATGAAATGAATGATAGATGTGTCTAATTGCGCACACAATGATGGGACAGTTATACTCCAGCAGCACTGCTGTGGCCTGATGCAATAACAGAGAATGAAATAAAATAAACACCATAAAGGTCTCTGGGATAGGATTAAGTCACAGTCACTGAAGCTCATGTCATCTAGCAACTAAAAAAAGTTTTGGCTCCACTTAGCATCTTCAGTCAACACAGGAGGCAGGGAGAGGGAGTTATGGTCCACCGATCTGATCTGGTGTCGGAAAAATGCATATACTAGCTTGGAGTATGCATATACAGTGGGGGCAAAAAAGTATTTAGTCAGCCACTGATTGTGCAAGTTTCTCCTACTTAGAAAGATGAGAGAGGTCTGTAATTTTCATCATAGGTACACTTTCAACTATGCGGAGACAAAATGAAGAAAAAAAAAAAAAAATCCAGGAAATCACATTGTAGGATTTTTAAAGAGTTTAATTTGTAAATCATGGTGGAAAATAAGTATTTGGTCACCCACAAACAAGCAAGATTTCTGGCTCTCACAGACCTGTAACTTCTTTAAGACTCCAAACTCAAACCATGGCCAAGACCAAAGAGCGGTTCGACGGACACCAGGAAGAAAATTGTAGACCTGCACCAGGCTGGGAAGAGTGAATCTACAGGGCAAGCAGGTTGGTGTGAATAAAATCAACTGTGGGAGCAATTGTAAAGAAAATGGAAGACATACAAGGGCCATTGATAATCTACCCTCGATCTGGGGCCCCATGCAAGATCTCATCCCTTGGGGTCAAAATGATCATGAACTACACGGAGGGACCTGATGAATGACCTGCAGAGAGCTGGGACCAAAGTAACAAAGGCTACCATCAGTAACACACTACGCCGAGAGAGACTCAGATCCTGCAGTGCCAGGCATGTCCCCCTGCTTAAGCCAGTACATGTCCAGGCCCCTCTGAAGTTTGCCAGAGAGCATATGGATGATCCAGAAGAAGATTGGGAGAATATCATGTGGTCAGATGAAACCAAAATAGAACTTTTTTGGTAAAAACTCAACTCGTCGTGTTTGGAGGAGGAAGAAGAATGCAGAGTTGCGTCCCAAGAACACCATACCTACTGTGAAGCATGGGGGTGGAAACATCACGCTTTTGAGCTGTTTTTCTGCAAAGGGGACAGGACGACTGATCCGTGTTAAGGAAAGAATGAACGGGGCCATTTTAATTTTAATCCAAAACCTCCTTCCATCAGTGAGAGCATTGAAGATGGAACGTGGCTGGGGCTTCCAGCATGACAATGATCCCAAACACACCGCTCGGGCAATGAAGGAGTGGCTCCGTAAAAAGCATTTCAAGGTCCTGGAGTGGTCTAGCCAGTCTCCAGACCTCAACCCCATAGAAAATTTGTGGAAGGAGGTGAAAGTCCGTGTTGCCCAGTGACAGCCCCAAAACATCACTGCTCTAGAGGAGATCTGCTTGGAGGAATGGGCCAAAAGGAAGACTTACAGGTAACATTTGACCTCTGTCATTGCCAACAAAGGTTGTTACAAAGCATTGAGTTTAACTTTTGTTATTGACCAAATACTTCTTTTACACCATGATTTACAATTAAATTCTTTAAAAATCCTACAATGTGATTTTTTTTTCTCGTTTTGTCTCTCATAGTTGAAGTGTACCTATGATGAAAATTACAGACCTCTCTCATCTTTCTAAGTAGTAGAACTTGCACAATCACTGGCTGACTAAATTTTTTTTTTGCTCCACTGTACATATGAGGAATCCCCAAAATAGAAGACCTCTGAAGTAACACATTACAGGTGTGTGTAGGTGTGTTTTGTGGTAAGGGTGAGAAGCTGGAATAACATGTTGCTCTCAAGGGAACACCTGGCATTCTCTACGATAGCGTAGGACTCTGACTCTGGATTTCAAGGGTCTACTTTCTTCCCACTTCCTCTCTCTGTATACATGCGTGTGCGCGCCTTGGCATTAAGACAAATTCCAGCTGTGAAACGAGTGAGTGTTCAATTACTCAAAGCACTCCAGCGCTGGGTTTTGGGTGAGTGTGCATGCATGTGGGAGAAAACAGCCAGCTGAGTCATTCCTAACAGCCAAAAATGGCTATATTTGAATGTTACTGTTACTTGTTTTAAACATACATTAAATTTACCATTTAAGGTCCCAGTTGCACTTAATTCCTTTGAATAATTGCATTAAATCTCTTTTTTAAAATTAACGCTTTAATCCTATACAAGTTACAATAGCAAAATCCCAGATCCCATCCTAAATTCAGAGGGAATTCCAACGACACTACTCTTTTTATAACTGCTTTAACGAAAATCAACTCACCTTTTCTAAGCAATGTCTGAGAAAATCCACGTTAAACAAATGCATTCATATATACACTGCACTTATATTGCCCTAAGACTCCAACATTTACAGGCCACCTAAATTTAGAAGTTAAACAATGCAAGAATGCAACTGATCCTGCATTGTCTTGAACCGAAATGAACTATTACTTAATTCCCAGTTCATAATTACGGTTTGTTGTCTTAAGAAATTGCAGACAAGTGTTTTCTCTGGGCACATGTTACCACTGCCCCTTCTCTGACGCTGATGTCTCTTTTTGTTTCAGTTGGTTATGGCTCAGTTAACTGGCTAAATACATGCAGTCACAACACATTTTCAGAAAGGTTATTACATTTGTCTCAACTGAATTTATGCCAGTCAGCTGTTTCCTATCAAAAAACTAAATTTGCTAAGGAAACTTTGGATGTGTTAAAGTGCCTGCAAATGTGTGTCACTGACCAGTAGCTGAATTGATGAATTAACCTGTCACTGTTCCGTTTTTAACATAATAGAGCCAAAACAAGGATGTACCATCTTTAGCAGTGTGTAAGAAGAGATGTGACAGCATTTTAAATATACTATACACAAAAAGTTCAGATTAGTGGGTGTAAATGTCTTAATTATGTAGGACTCATTTCAATGTTACATTAGCTTTCTAACAGCCAACTCAGAAAGTTTGGCAAGGCAATTGCCCAAAAACACCCTATCTGTAAATCTGGAAGTCAGAGGTTGATGTGTTGAAGGTTCTCTTGCAGAGCATGTGTGCCTCTACAAACATTTACCTAATACATCTGCAACAAGTATGCATAGTGTAGTGTACTGCAACAGCAGAAGCATCAAGTGTGCCCAAGCATTCTCACAGGTTTGTGTTTGACGCCCTGAAAGCAACTTCATATATACATATATATATACACATATACACATATATATACATATATATATATATATATATATATATATATATATATATATATATATATATATATATAGTATATATATATACACATATACTATATATATATATATATATATACACACACACATACACCAACACACACACATATATATACAACACACACACACACCACACATATATATACACATACTACAAACACACACACATACATATACACACACCTATCTATCCATCTATCTCTCTACATCCATCTATCTCTATCTATCTATATATAGAGATAGATAGATAGATAGATGTGTGTAAATGTATGTATGTGTGTATATATACACATACACACCCACATATATATATAATGTGTATGTTGTATGTGTGTGGTGTATATATATATTATATATATATATATATATATATATATTATATATATATATAGATATATATATATATATATATATATATAGATATATACACACACACACACACACACACACACACACACACACACACACACACACTTTTAAAAATTATAATTACTATTTTATTTTATTATTATTATTATTATTATTATTATTATATTTATTATATTCTTTTATTATTTTATTATTTATTATTAAAGTTTTGCATAAGTATTTTTTAAATTAACTAATGTAGCGAGGTTTTTACAAGAAGAACTGTTCTACAAAATGGGGAACCTACAGTTTGTTCGACTAAAATGCAGTGACAGTGTTTCAGTGTGTCGATTATTTCTATGTTATTTTACTCTAGATTTTTATTTACTTAGTTTCTGGATTTCTTTTAACTATTACTAAAGACTTTTTGCATTAGATGAATTTGTTTTATTTCATCTAAGCCACCCAAGGAGGATGTGTCCCTTTTTGAGTGTTGGTCCTCCCAAGGTTTCTTCTTACAATGTTTAGGGAGTTTTTCCCTTGCCACAGCTGCCCTGGGTTTCCTCAATTTTGGATTGGCCCTAGATATTAGAAGATAATCTAAAATTGTAAAGCTGCTTTGAGACAATACTCCATTGTAAAGAGTGCTAGATAAATAAATCTGACATGATCATAACTATTGTTTGACTTAACTATCACGATTTACTGCATTACCGAATACTGGAATGTTTAGCTACGAATAATTTAGGAGAATTTCTTTAAAAAATAAAATAAAATAAGAAATAAAATCTAAGTATTTTGTATATTTTAGATCCTCTTCTCTGAAAATGTTTTTATTCTGTTTTTGATGTGGTTAGCTAAAGATGATGAAGTCATCTGTATGATTTAGGCAGTTGTAGTACAAACCATTACGTACCCTTGGTGTCATAGATGTGTACACTTGACCTCAAGAAAAGACATTTTCAAAAACTGAGTTAGAAAGGCTTTTTAAAGGAGAATCTTTTTTACTTGAAGTACATTTCATAGCTTGTACTTTTTAAATTCTACTTCAACTATTACTTGAGTATTTATCAGTTTAGTAGTAGTACAGTACATTACTATGGTTACTTCATGTCTGTTATTATGATATTAATTGAATATTGGCTAGCTTTTGTATGCCACTATGTAGATCACATATGATGGGCGGTTCACTGCAAAAGTAACTAAATTGTGACTAATTAAAGGCGAGTTAACTGTAGTTGTACTGTTTGCTGCTGTTATTTTTAGGTGGGAACTTCTTGTAGATGCCAGGGTATATGAAAGCTGCTGTGTGTGTATGTATAAAGAGGAAAACCTAAGACAGCTGAAGAGTGTACTAAACAGAAAGGCTAGAAGGGGTTAAAGTGGAGGGCACTCTCAATATGTGCAAGTGTATATACATGCGTAGGCAGTCTGACTCATGCACATTATGCAGTCATGTTTGTTCTATTCGTCAGCTGTTCATATCCCAGTGTAGAAAACAGCAATAGCTGCAGGAGTTTGGTTCAATTGGGCAATGAGTAAACCTCTTCAGCTGTAGAATAAGTGGGTGTCTGTGTGCATATTACACAACATGTATACTGAAATGTAACCTGTTGAGAACCACCCTACTGAGTCAGGCCCAGTTTGCCCCAATTAGGTTTGTTAGGGTCATTGTTAATCACTGTTTATAATCTGACTTTTCTGAACACTTAAATGGACTGTGGTAGCCTAGCGGGTAAGGTACTGGACTATGGACCAGAAGGTCCAGGGTTCAAATCCCACCTCTGCCAAGCTGTCACTGTTGGGTCCTTGAGTAAGACCCTTAACCCACAATTGCTTTTATTGTAAGGTTGTATCAATTGTAAGTCGCTCTGGATAAGGGCGTCTGCTAAATGATGTAAATGTATTTTTTAACTCCTGACCGATTTTTTTCCCCTAGCAGATTTATTAATCCTTAAATCACCACTCCCAAGGTTTTACCACCTACATATGTAGGAGGATGTAAGAGGATGCTTAATATCTGACAATATGTTGGACTAGGATATCGTACTGAAAATGCACTTGGTCACATCCTGTTATTTAACATAATATAACAAAGTTAAGATTCAAGATCAGTATTCCGGAGAAGCACACATTTGTTTTTAAAAGACAGAATCAGCTGGAACATGAGTATTCTTCATAAAGAAAAAAACTGCAACCAAGGCAAACACAGCTTATGGGTAGTAGCTGTCCTTTAGACAGCCAGTATTGAATCAGATGCGAAAATGAAAGGTCTTTGCTGGGAAGTGTGGCGTTCGTAACAATACCAGACACTGTCTGTTTGCTCTGTTTTAGATTAAAAGATTACCTCAACTGTGAATGGCATATCACGGGTGGACGGCAATGTTGACACTTCTAACACAGTGATCTATCATCGACCACAGATCCAAGCCATGGATCTACTGAAGCACTACACGGCAAACTCAATGTGAACTTTGCAGAAATTAAAGGCAATAAGCAGGAAGGATATCTGAATTGAAAACTGAAAGCATTACAACGTTATAACTCAAAAGCAGGGTTTCCCCTTTACATTGTAGGCCTGCCGGGCGAGTTCCCCTGTGGCACTAGTGCAAAGTTAATAGCGATTTGTCAGCTAGATTGCTTACGGTGGTGATGCATGTCTAAATGTATTCACATGTGAAGTTTTGGTGTGATGAAAGGTTTCAGTTGTCCTTCGATTGGATTTAAGCCCTGTAACTGCTTAGCTATAGCACAGATGTTCTGCACCCAGAGAAGAATTAAAGTTAGAAGATAATTTGAGGTGCTTACAATTATGTCGAGCTGCTTCATGATTACATGTGCAACAAACGATTATTTTGATAGTCAAATAATCTGACGATTACCGAAATGAATAATCGATATGAATTGCTGAGTCAAATATGAATTCTGACCAAATAATGAAAACTAACCATGAAAACAAAGATGAATACCTTACTCAAAAATTCACTTTGTTAATGAACATGAACTTCCCTGCTAATACAAAAGATAAATCAAAACTCCAGTATCTTTTCCTGTCAAAATTTAAACCAATGATGTGCAAAGTAGCAGCAATAAATAAATCAGTAAATCAGTATCTCCAGCCAGAAGGTGCATTTAAATTCAGCAGAGTCTCTATGAACAGTTAAATTTGAGTGATTGAGTTAACATTCCATTTTAACAGTAACCCTTTGTCAAGCTCTCCTGTATGTTCACTGAGCACTGGCTCCTGAAACTGTTGGAGTGTTAGCAAACGTTCGTGGAAAAGTCAAGGCAGAAATGTACCCGTTATAGAAATACACCTGAATTCACCTGTGGCCTTGACGTTAAGACAACAATACAATTTTTGAAAATCAATAAATAAATCGCCAACTAATTTGGTAACAGAATTTATTTGATTAATTTGATTAATCTTTGCACCTCTATTCCCAACTGACTAGTAAATCAGACAATCCACTGCACTATCAGTAGTATGTGGGGCTCTGTGGACCCAGAGGAAACGTACAGATACGGGGGGAACATGCAAACACCATACAGACAGCAGCCAGGCCAGGACTCAAACCTCAGTTTCTGGAGCTATGAGGTGATGCTTCCAGAAAGGGTACAAAGACCCTTTAAGAGTGTTTAAGTTTAAGAATGGGCTGGGTATTTTATTGGCGCACACACTACAATGGGAGAAACGTGGTCAACCTATCTACATGTGGCATTATTTTACTTCTCATTCCTGTAAGTGCATAAAAAAGTACATCACTAACTCTGACAACCCAGTTTCAACATTAGATATTCCTATTCTGCATTAGAATAATACTTCTGAATTGAATTATTTATTGATTGATCGTGAAGCAGATTATTTACAGATTACGAAGCCAAAGCGTGATGCTTGAAGTTTGGAGATGAGTCTGTAACCCTAGCTGCCCCAGTTGCCTGCCACAAAACCCTCAAAACACTGCACTGACTCATATTCAAACTAGAGCTGCCTGATTACAGGTCATACTTGACATGACCTGTTACTGTGATGGTTTAGATTGGTGCACTGTTAATACACTATTGTTCTCCACTACTGTACTGTTTTATAACAATTATAAAGCACACATGGTGATCTTAATCTGCTGCTTCTTATTAAAATGTTCACTTTCAAACACTTTAGTTTTTGTTTTATCGGGTTATAATAGTTATGCTCCTCTTAGTTTTGTATTTTGTGAAACAAAATTAGTAGATTAAGTACACATAAATACATGATATAAAAAAAAAAAACCTGAGTTTTAACAACACAGCACAAAAACACTGGTAAAGATCCTTTGCTTTCTGCATCTAGTGTGGATTTTCTTACGCAAAACACCTCAAATTACATTTAAATAAATGGTTTGCATAAAGTAAGGTGTTTACTTTAAAGAAATAGGTCAGATTCTTTCAGCCACGGTGTCTTTCAAAAACTACAAGTACAGAAGTAAATAACATACATTACTAGTTATGCAACTATCATAAACACCGTAATCTTTTTCTGATCATGATTTCAGTGGAATCCATCAGGGAATTTATTGTGGACAATTATTAACAATCGGGAAGAACTATTGCATGCCCCATCTACGCAAAACTTGCTAAAAAACAAATCTTAGAAAGACTAGGGATGTATTTGCATAAAATGTCAAATCCAGTTCTGGTGACCTTCATACCTCCAATAAAAATAAAACCAAAAATGTTTGCTTCGAAAATATTTTTAAAAGTGTCAGGTAGAATTGTGAATAGCACAGTTATGTATGGAACTATAGCAATAAAAAAGCTAATTAATTTCTGATGTAATGCTGGGCGATACACCTCAAAATTTGTATCACTAAGATTGTACCTGTTTTATGGTATATACATTTCTTAGGGTGGGGGGCATGACTGGGCTTTTATATAGGTTTGTAGCTTATTCTACTGTCAAGAGTACACACAACATATTTTTGTAATATTTTCAGCATGTATATAATAAAGATTTTAATTACTATAGGGTTTAGACTGCCCCACAAAAGTACACAATATTTGAAGGAATCGGTATGCATGACACACCTGCAGAATGTAATCAGTTTTTATTACGCAAACTTTGGCTTCGCTGTTTCACTGGCGCTACTGGTTGACAGCATTGAATCAGACGACTGTAATCTAACAGTCTTGGTGTTTGTTTTCTACTGAGTTGATAAATTAAGTTGGTAGTGTTACCAACAAAGGTAACAACTGCAGCTCAACAAGCTTTGCAATATATATCCTTTAGTATGGGTCTGTGTCGGATTTTTTAATGCCAAAAAACTTCCAAACTGCAGACACAGCTCCTTCCTTGGACGAGTTCTTGCCCAAGATGTCAAGTTTACCCTTATACAGGAGGGTTTGATATAAAAAGGTTGATTCTACAGAACATAACACCCAATATTAAGTATGATGGAAGATGTTTAATGACATAGATTTGTTTTTGTTTTTTTTCTTCCAAAAGGTCCTGGAAATCTTTTTATGACACATGCCATCATGGACTTTGTGATGTACCTGGAAAGTTGAATGAAAATCTAAAGATCAAGATTGGATCTTCCAAGTAACATTTTACTGAAAGTACTGTTAACTGTTGCAGTCTCTGTAAAAATACACAAAACCCTACTGCAAGGTTTACTGCAAGTAGGACTAACATGGATACTGACACCACTTACAATAATTAGCAACATCCTTTCTGCCACTCTTCACAAATTTAGCTTTGATGGGTCATAAGTCAACTTAAATCCATGTCCTTAATGGATTTAAACTCAAAATGTAAGACTTTTTACAAACACATTTTTGTAATATGCAAAGTATTGTGCAATTATAGTTATCAACAAAATCCCAGAAAATAGAGATATTTTCTCTTTTAATACCCTAATCCAGTAGCCAAACCAGAAACAGACAAAAGGAAAGGGCCACTGAAGAAATAACAGAAGAACATGGTTTCTTATCTTTATCTATTACAGACGTCTCGATATCACTTATTCACTTCTGGTACTACACGTTTGATTATCTGTCAAAACCAATATCAACATGATACACTGCTTTACTCTTGAATAAATAATATTACTAAATATATGGAAGCATGTTGCTGATGACCAATTAGCCACCTAATAACATCTCACTCGAAGAACAAATGCTTCATCAGGACACAACAGCAGATACTCATGAAAGACCGTCACCCTTTATTCAAACATGACAAGAAACAAGTTCTTCCTGTACAAGTTGGTTACATTTTAGATAAACATTTCAGCAGCTAAGCAAATTTGGCAAACTAAACAGTGTCACTATCATACCAATACCTCAATTCCATTCAAAACAATCACTGCTTTAACTGCGTTTGCTGCATAGTCACTGGGTACTGAAGGGTGGAGCTTTCAGGCTTAACTTTGACAAACTTAACACTCAGTGGAGAGAGAGACAAACAGGATCACTGACATGAAATCAGACAGGCCATGCTTTCATTAAAGCAAAATGCTGTCAAATTGTTATTTATTTATTGTTTCCATCTTCCCATTTCGTTATTTCATCTGTTTGTTTCCTTTTGCGTTTATGTCAAGCAGGAATATCAACAAAACAAAATAATAATAAAAAAATAAATAAATAAAAATAATAATCATATGCCATTTGTGAGTTTCTTTCCCGAGTGACTGTGCTACCTGCAGTGGCAGTATTTAATGCAAAAACACTGATTAAATATTGCAAATATTACAATAATAAAATAAAAAATGGAATGCTGCAAGTCAGTAAATAAATAGTGGTGTGAAAAAGTGTTTGCCCCCTTCCTGATTTCCTATTTTTTTGCACGTTTGTCACACTTAAGTGTTTCGGAACATCAAACCAATTTAAATATTAGTCAAAGACAACAAGTAAACAAATTGCAGTTTTTAAATGAAGGTGTTTATTATCAAGAGAGAAAAAAAAAATCTAAACTTACATGGCCCTGTGTGAAAAAGTGATTGCCTCCCCCTTGTTAAAACATAACATAACTATGGTTTACCACACCTGTTCTCAAATCAGGACATCACTTAAACAGGACCTGCCTGACAAAGTGACGTACACCAAAAGATCCTTAAAAGCTACACGTCATGCCGAGATCCAAAGAAATTCAGGAACAATTGAGAAAGAAAGTAATTGAGATTTATCAGTCTGGAAAGGGTTATAAAGCCATTTCTAAAGCTTTGGGACTCCAGCAAACCAGTGAGAGCCATTATCCACAAATGCCGAAGACATGGAACAGTGCTGAACCTTCCCAGGAGTGGGAACCGATCAAAATTACCCCAAGAGCGCAGCGACGACTCATCCAAGAGGTCACAAAAGACCCCACAACAACATCCAAAGAACTGCCTCACCTGCCTCAGTTAAGGTCAGTGTTCATGCCTCCACCATAAGAAAGAGACTGGGCAAAAATGGCCTGCATGGCAGAGTTCCAAGATGAAAGCCACTGCTGAGCAAAAAGAACATTAAAGCTCGTCTCAATTTTGCCAGAACACATCTTGATGATCCCCAAGACATTTGGGAAAACATTCTGTGGACTGATGAAACAAAAGTTGAACTCTTTGGAAGGTGTGTGTCCCATTACATCTGGCTTAAAAGTAACACAGCATTTCAGAAAAAGAACATTATACCAACAGTAAAATATGGTGGTGGTAGTGTGGTGGTCTGGGGCTGTTTTGCTGCTTCAGGACCTGGAAGACTTGCTGTGATAAATGGAACTATGAACTGATCCAAAACTCACCAGCAAGTCCACCTCTGAATGGCTGAAGAAAAACAAAATGAAGTCTTTGGAGTGACCTAGTCAAAGTCCTGACCTGAATCCTATTGAGATGCTGTGGCATGACCTTAAAAAGGCAGTTCATGCTCGAAAACCCTCCAATGTGGCTGAATTACAACAATTCTGCAAAGATGAGTGGCCAAAATTCCTCCACAACACTGTAAAAGACTCACTACAAGTTATAGCAAACGGTTGGTTGCAGTTGTTGCTGCTAAGGGTGGCCCAACCAGTTATTAGGTTTAGGGGGCAATCACTTTTTCACACAAGGCCATGTAGGTTTAGATTTTTTTTTTCTCCCTTAATAATAATAAACACCTTAACATAAAAACTGCATTTTGTATTTACTTGTGTTGGCTTTTGACTAATGTTTAAATTGGTTTGATGTTCCCGAAACACTTAAGTGTGACAAACATGCAAAAAAACCAGGAAATCAGGAAGGGGTCAAACACTTATTCACACCACTGTACACTACTGATCCTGATAGTTAACAGGAAATTAATTTATATTGTGGAGTTAAAGGAACAGATGTTATATTGTAGAGGAACAGATGTTAAACAGGTTGAGTACACATGGTGGCACATGAATGCCCAATTCACAGGCAGTACAGCCTGGTCGGTTACCATTTGAATGACATTCATTTCTTAATTTCAATGTGATTTAAAGGCATAAAGTTTAATTAAACAAAAAGCACAAACATGTTCATTTCTTAAATATTCCAATACCCCCCGGCCTCACCCTACTCGAACCTCCATCAATACTTTGTACCACATTTTGCTGCAATTAAAGCTGCCAGTCTTGTAGCACACGTGTCAAATAGCTTTGCAATCTGGACCCTGAACATTTTGCCCATTCTTCCAGGCAAAATTGCTTGAGCTCTGTCAGGCTGTTTTGAGTCCTTTGGTGAAGATCAAATGTTAAAGCTGACAAAAGTTGAATTGAGCTTTTAAAACCTTGAAGTTCTTGGAATCACTCTGGTGCAGCTTTAGCAATATGCAACAATAAGTTATTGTTGTTGGAAGGTGTCTCAGGTGGGGTTGCAAGTTTTCTTCAAGGACTGTTTGGTATTTGACTCCATCCATCTTGCCGTCAACTCTTATCAGTTGTCCAGACTCCCTGCAGATGAAAAACATCCCCACAACATGAATCTGCCATCATCATCATCATGCTTTATTGTGGGAATGGTATTCTCAGGATACAGAGCAGTGTTTGGTTTTTGCTATACATAGAGCTTTGCAATAAAACCAGAAAGTACAATTTTCCAGAACTTTTCTGAGTCTCCATCATGCTTCTTGTCAACTCCAAATGTGATTTCAAATGGCTTTTTAAAAATAATTCCTTTCTTCTTGCCTGTCTTCCACAAAGCCCTGCTTTGTGGAGTGCCTGGGAAATAGTTGTCTTGTGCACGTTTCCATCTCAGCTACAGATCTCTCTACCATCTTTAGAGTACCCTTCAGCCTCTTGGTTGCTTTCCTGATTACCGCCCACCTTACTGCCCAGAGAGTCATAGGTGACTATATTCTTTGCATTACTTTACATAGGATTAATGCTGGTTTATGGAATGTTCAATGTTTATAACCACAATCTTGTATACTATATTTCCATTTCTATAACTTTGTGCTAGACATGTCGTTTCAATAGCTCCTTGGTCTTCATGACGTCTTTGTAGTTATGCTCTCAAACTCTGGTACCTTCCAGAGAAAGGTCTAGTTATATTGAGGACATTTAGCATTTTAACTGCACATAAAACTTTGGCCCTATTCATTTACATTCACTGACAAAAATAGAAATGCTGGAATTAGATAGAGATTGCTAGAAAACTCTGCATTCACTTATGGCAGATATGTAAATGATTACAGGTGTGGTCTGATTAGACCCTGGGCCTTGTCACAAGAGGGCGTAAAAGTGCTTCCGCTGCTGCCCTATAAAAAGGCTGTCAAAGGCTATTTTTGGGTAGTGTCCCTCTTGGTGAGAGATTATTGACTGCTAGACATGACTCTATGATGCAGTCGAAGACATTTTGCTCAGTTGACAGACTTTGAGAGGGGGTACATTATTGGACTGAGAGAAGCAGGATGATTGTTTTGACAAATTGCCCACCATCTAGGCTGTTCTGACCTCGCTGTTAGGAGGTGTTGGAAGCAGTGGTTCCATGAGGGTGCATACACACACACACACTCTCTGAACAGGCTCCGGATGGCCCACTAGCAGAGAGAATTATATGATCCGCCGAAACAACCCTACTACCATCCAGGCACATGTGGCAGCAACAGTCGGTCACCACTCGTAGTGATACAAGGGACACTAACAACTCAGTGATAAGTGATAAGTGTCCTGCATTTTCAGCAGGACAATGCTTGCCCACACACACAGCAAGGGTTTCCCAGGAATGTCTTTGCCAAATTGTAACACTTCCTTGGCCTGCCAGGTTGAGAGATTTACAAATGAGAGAATTTAGGGGGAACATCTGGAAAACCAGCTTCGAGCGAAAAGGATCTACAGGCCAAGCTTCAACATGATACCATACGTAAACTGTATGCCTCAATGCCCAACCGTATCTCATCTTGTATCCAGGCTAGAGGTGGCCCAACAGGGTACTAGAGTCTCCGTTCAAATGTACAGTTTTCTCCAATACACTTAAACTTTTGCTCCAATAGTGTAATCACTTACAAAAATCATCATTACATTCTCACACAAAGTTAAATTTGATTCCAACGACGACTCCTTGGAGCATTATTTATATATCTATTTTTTTGTCAATGAGTGCATTTGAACTACATGTACTGATAGAACTACATGTAATGCTTTCACATCAATGTGGGTGAATATTTATGCAATCACAAATTGTAGGGTTTTTGTGTGTGTGAATAACATTGCCATCAATATATAATCAAACTATATTATGAACAATTGTGCGTAGATTCATGGCCTATAATTCCAATTAAGTTCATTCAGGGAGCAATACAAAATGTTTAAAGTGATGACTACTATGGAAACACAGCCAATAAGAAGGTACAGATCTAACATTCACTCTAACATTCACTTTTCAATTTCAAATCAAAGGCTCAGTGAACACTAACTGGTGACTAATGGCTGTGATCCGTGAGCCAGAAACCAAAGAGGTTCTTGGGTAGTACCTACCATGTGGTAGAACTGGAGATAATCTAAGCTATGCATTTTTCTTGTAAAGGCTTGGTGACTCGTGACAAGTTTTAACATGTTGGATAGTTTGTCATGTTTTTTTTCACACAGTCTTAGGTTCCTTTAAGCATGAGCTGCACTAGACTGTTCAGAAAAATGCCCAGGTGTCAATGAATGAAGGAGGGGAAAAAAAAAAAAAAAAAAAAAGAACTCCAGATTATATTTTACACGCAGGGAATGTAAAGAAAGCTACAATCAGAGCAGACTGGTATATCACACTGTGTAGAAAACAGCATTCCAAAGAAGTTATTTCAAATCCGTTACACAGACATGTGGACTCCTTTTTCTGCAGCTGGATTCTGTAAAAAAGTGTCCATCAATGATTAAGAAAAACTGTAACGGTAGATCGCTGCATCCAAACGAGTATGCATCACTTAACGTCCATGAGAAATTTTATAAAACTGCATGTCATAAAATCTGGACATTGTTTGCACAACATATACCGTACTTAGCAAGGCTATAGGGGATATTGTAGTGTACTGGGATTTAACAGTTAGCCAAGATGCTGCAGTTTATATGACATCAAAGTTGATCTCTACATACTGATTGTCCTTTCTCTTTTGTTTACCATTGAAGATGGGGAATACCTTGCTTCATCGTAGAGCTACATGCAGCGCACGGATTTACTAAGCCTCTCCTTACCCCAAACTCTAATTTCTCATAAATACATTTACGAGAAACTGTCTTTGTGACAGTGCAACACATTTCCTGTTGTACTCACGATGAGAGCAGGTATTTCAGAACAGAGCCGAAAACGTGCAGAATCTGAATTGAGCACAAGGCTATGAGAAGCAAGAACATTTAACTCTGGTGTGCTGTGTTGCAAACATGCAGTTCTTGTTTCTCCACTTGTTCCTCTCCACCACAGTACAGTGCCTCAATTTACTGCCACAAATAGAAACAAACTATGTGGGGAAGCACTGTACGGTCCATATACAGCACTGCTGCCAGTGTCCCATACTCCGTTCATCACCTCAAAGCTTATAAAGAGTGTATCACCAGCCAAACGCTGCTCAGCATTCAGTCTGTTCATGATGATGCTGCATGTGTTTAGTAAAACTTACTGCACCAGAAACTGTCATTACAATTGCTGTACTACAACAGCTAATGTGTCCAGCCAGGTAATGTATGGGTTAAATAGGTTAATAACCCTTAATAACAAGGATAACAAGCTTATCAGACCACAGACACACTTGCAAACAGACATGGTCCGAACATTGTGTGGTGCATATCTGTTCAAAAATATACATAACCATTCCATCTTTTCTCATATGATATTTGAAAAGCTATGAAGTACTTTTAACCTTTTTAGTCCTGCATTTGAATAAATAAAACTAGATTAAATTAATGACGAATGATAGACTTCAGTTTCTAGGAAATGATAGCTATATTCTGGTAAGTTTTACTATAAAAATAGAATGACATGAGAAATGATTATTGGTTGGATGTTTTAGTGCTTTGAAATGATATTTCTGTAGCACACAAACAAAAACAAAACTGTTCTGTCCATTTACAGCTTCTTATATCAGTGTGGGTTAATTATCACTGTCCCAAGATATCAGCATGAGGAGCTCAAATACAGGGAATTACCCTTAGTAATTTTGAAGTGAACTAAGGTGAAACAGATGCAACTTGTGCCAACTGCTTTTGCATTTTCCACTGTACTGGTGTACACTACTGAGGGAGGAGAGCCATCTCAGAATAAAAAGCTAAGTTCCGCATATTCATCCTTGCTGGCATGTCATTTAGTCAACAGTGGCTGCAGTTGCAACAGTGAAATGAGCTCACAATCGTCCTTAATTGCCTCAGAAACTAAATGGTGCTAAAGGCATGGGTGCCAAGTGTATGGAAGTGTTAAAGGTAGGGGTTAAACAGTGATTAAACACTCACAAGGACAGAAAAATAAACCCAAAACCAAATCTCTACATTCTGCATGTGTGTATATCTGAAATAAGCTTGCAATACTTTGGAGTAGTAATAGCAATTTGAAGTCTGTTGTTGCTGGAAGGTAGTTCTTGTGAAAACAGCATGGCAGTTTATGTTTACAGTTTGGACGCTGTGTGAAAAACATAACAAATGAGTACCCTAGTTTTTCAATGAGCCATCTGTCACATATGCATCAATGATTAACTGTACACTTGGCATCCAACTGTCTGACATTCCTCCTGGATGCAACTTTGGTGCTACACACATCCACACTTCAGCAGCGTAGCAGTACAAATATTTCCTATTTGTTGTTTTCTGCCCGACCCTCTAAACATGTATCCTTTCCCCCAGGCAGTGTGTGCCCAAGAGAAGAGGCCTGTTGTTTATTAAAAGTAGATTGGCACCTCAGGGCTTCCATAGATTGATATGCACTTTAAAAGAATAAGGGGTTCTAATTAAGCCAAGTTAAACCCTCCTCAGGGCCACTGGCCTACTTGTGTAAATTAGGAGATCAAGTAAACACTCAAGGGAGCAATCCACTTTCCATAGCGATTTCGAGAAGTGCCAAGAGGAATATCAAACTTGTGTAAAGCGAGTCACTAAGTGGTGCAACTAGGGTGGATAAGTGGGAAACACCAAAAGACCCAGATGTAACAAAATATAAACCAAGAAAGCAGACCACATTGTCCTGAGGAAATACACCGAACATCAGTACACAAGCAATGTAGCAAATCTGTGGATGATTCCTTTCATTATTAATAGCAATATGTTATGCATTTAAATTGCGTTTGGAAATTTAGTTACATTCCAAGATGTACTCAACATTAATGGGTCACCACATACAGTATGTCACATACGAACCCATATACAGTTCAAGTTGCCCAAACAAAGCCTGAGAAATTTACACATTTCTCCATGCCAGAGCTTTAACCACAAATAATTGAATTCCTACAACAACGTGTCAGATAGCAAATTGAAAAGCAACTCTTAAATGTGACCAAAATAGCAGTAATGGCGTATTTAGGTCACTTGTTTATCCACTGGGTAATATTCAATACCATGATACTTTTTGATGGTAAATTTCATAAGGATGTCATAACCTGCAAACTTAGTCTCTAGTGGACAGTTTTAATATATTAAAGACATGATTGGTCTTGGGTGTAAATGCCTTTTAAATATTGCAAGTAATGCATAAAATGTACACCAGATACTGAAAGCAAAGTTTCACATACTTTTGTCACTCACTAATATGTAATATTGGATCATTATCCTCAATAAATAAATGACCAAGTATAATATTTTTGTCTCTTTTGTTTAACTGGGTTCGCTTTATCTACTTTTAGAACTTGTGTGAAAATCTGATGATGTTTTAGGTCATATTTATGCAAAAATATAGAGAACGCTAAAGGGTTCACAAACTTAAGCACCACTGTAGATCTACATTTAGTCATTTAGCAGACGCCCTTATCCCAAGCAACTTCAAGTGATCCAACCTTACATTCCAAGCACTTGAGAGTTAAGGGGATTTGAACCCTGGACCTTTTGGTCCATAGCGCAGTATCTTAACCTAAAGCCCACATTTGGCATGGCATGGTTTTAACAACGTTATGCGACATCAGGAGATTTATTTCCATGCGGAGTTGCATACATTTTTGGCTGAGATCTTGTATCAATCCATATAATCTTCTCCAACATAATCACAAGAGTTTTCCTGACCAACTGAAGCAACCACAGATCATAACGCTGCCTCCAGAGGATTGTACAGTGGTCACTATGAATGATGAGTGCATTGCTTCATTACAGTGACTCACAAGCTCTGGAATACGGTAAATCTGGACTCATCACACCACATAACCTTGTTCCATTGCTAGAATATAATCGTTGTGCTCCTTGGCAAAACTGAAGCGTTTTTACAATATGCCTCACTAACAATTTTTTTCCACCCACATTTTTCCAAAGTTAATGGTTCAGCACTCCCCTTCCAGGTTTTAATACATTTACTGGACAGTTCTTAACCCAAATCCAGTGATTTTGGCAATCTGCTTAACGGTTTTCACTACTTGACCCTTTCTAAACACAGTAACATTTTCCAAGACCATGGGATACTTCTTCCAACATGGCTGTCTAATAAATAATAAAGCCACTCACTGCATCAGTTTGGCTTAAAAGAATTGTTGCCAACCAAAACACTCATTGCTGAAGTAATTATCCATGAAAAGGCTCAAATATTTGCTCATTTGATTCCAAACAACGACTTTGTGGTCAGGCATTCAGCTCCATTATTTTACACTACACTGGAAGCAGACAAGATTTTGAATATATAGGAACCAGGTAGGGATGTCCTTATAAGAAGTAATAGCTAATATTTCTATATTGTTTTTGCCCTCATAGTTCACCGAGAAGGTTTGTAGTGTAAATACGCTCAACTATTACAACAGGGATATTTTTTCTAATGAAGTGTGCATGCTGCTGTAATTATAAAATAGCTGAAGGCAACACACTAACAGTTTATGGTTGTTTATTGAATACTTCAACAAAAAGAACTCATCATTAAGATATAATAGGATATGGCACCAGTTATTTCTTTCCGTCTTCCTTGAATCCTTTTCGTATTGTGTAGCCTTTATAATGCTTGTGTTATTGAGAGGTGCTTTGTGCTTTTCCATGGATGAAATGAGAAATGAATTTCAACTGACTAACTTGTCCTTTACTTGACATGCAACCCCATACCATAAATCAGTGGGGAAATTTGATCCTTTTTTCAGGCTGCCATTTTTGTAAGCTTCATTAAAATGGCTCCACACAAAGGTTCCAACATCTGTGGCCAATGTAGATTCATGATGGATCATTGACCATCACTGGGTGTTAGTGGTGGTGTTGGTTTGTATATCTCATTTAATGTAGCCGATTTCGTACAGTTCTGTCACAAACACTGACTTATGCCCATTTGTTTTTCATTTGTTCTGATCTACATTTTCCAATTTCAAGGCACACTGCATTTTCCAATACTAAATCTTTCTTTTTATGACCACATTTTAGATAAAGCTGACTAGAACAGCCAACAGCATTCCATTTTAACTGCAGACTAAGTTCAATTTTTAGACAAATACACATACTAGAAATGCAAATTACAAAGTGATTTCATATATTTTCACTCCAACGGATCTGTACAAATATGGCCTTAAATAATTCAAAATGAGGTATGCTCACTAAGCTAAAATGTTCAGCTATTAAACAAAATTGTGTAATTACTGCGATTTGTTCATTTTCTACAGAGTAAAAAGACTGGGTGAATAAGTCCTAATTGTACTTTTAGTTTAGTACAGATTCCCTAATTTTTGGTAGTATACATACATGTGGGTTTAAAAAGTCTTCTCTGCTATACAATAAAATTGGGCAAATACAATGGTGTAGGTAGAGGCAAGATGTCATGCTATCAAGGATGTATAATTATAATATATATATATATATATATATATATATATATATATATATATATATATATATAAAAAACAATAAATCATAAGTATAATTTGTATCGGCATTCATTACAATGGGAGCTAGTGCTTGAAATACCAAGTTAGGGTATTAAGACATCCAATTGGTAGCATCAGGAATTCAAATAACAGAAGTTTGACTGTATTTGGCAAAACAATGTGCTCAATCTCCCCCTCTCGCATTCTCTCTCTCTCTCACATGCACACACAAACTTTAATGCAAATGCTTAAATGCAGATATACTAGTGTGTTTTGAATCTGATGAGAGTAAGCAGCACAGACAATCTGAAAAACAGCTAAATTACTTGCTCATATTCAGGCTTTGTTGGATTTGTGAATGGAACAGATCTGTGGTTACATAACACAGACACACACATACACACAGACACACTCCCCTCCTGTGCGCACACACCCTTACTCTAAAAATATTTGAACATTCATATGTAACAGTAAGTCAGCTGGTTTCTTGATATCTGTTCTATTTTCTAACACTGCAATTCACAGGAATACTTTAAGTGAGAAGAATTTGGAAAATGTAATACTCTCCCTTACTGTAAAAGACCTTGAATGATAGCACTGGTGTGATCTACCATTAAACGGCAGTAGGAGGATGAATGAATCTGAAAGGACATGAATTATTCTTTCAGGGGAAAAAAATATAAAAGCAGTGACCCTCTGTCAGTCTGTCTCTCACTTCAATGCATTCGCCATTCTTAACTGAGCTATTTTTAGCAAAACCATCCTGTGCTCAGGCACAGGGCTCCAGGGTAGCTTCAAACCCTCTGAATTCACATACAATGCTATACTAACATCACAGCAGCATTTGAGAAATGGTGGATAGTGAACATCACTGTGTTGTCCTATCTGATAAGCTAATCAAAAGCTAATGGGAATGTTTGTCTTGATGCATGCTCAATAATCCAGGTAAGAAAATCCCAGAAGTTGAATCTGTTCATCTGGACGTAAGGTTTTGTGGGAGAAAAACCCTATGTCCAGATGAACAGATTCAACTTCTGGGATAATGGGAATGTTATACTACATGGGCAGCAGTACTGGGACAACTACACATTACATCAACATGAGCTTTTAATGAGCTTTTAATTCCCATTCTAAATCCATTAATATGGAGTTAATAAATCTGCTGCAATTGCAACGGCTTCCGCACTTGTGAAGTCTTTGATTTGAGTGAAAGATTTGAGTGTTTTCTTTGCAGGGATTTATTTTGCTCATTCATCCTATTAGAGCATTTGTGAGGTCAGACACTGGTCTTGGATGAGAAAGTCTAGCTTGTAATCTCCATTATAGTTTATCCCATGGCTCTATGCAGGCCAGTCAAGTTCTTCTACACCAAACTCACCCAACCTACCTTTATGGACCTTGGTGCAGAGGCACAGTCATGCTAGAACAGAAAATGACCTTCCAAAACTGTTCCCACAAAGTTGGAAGCATTCAGTTGTCCAAAGTGTCTTGGTATGCTGAAGCATTAAGATTTCCCTTCACTGGAATTAAGGTACCTAGGCCAACCCCTAAAACAATAACCCCAAGCTAAGTATTACCCCTGCTCCACCAGTCTTTACAGTTGCCACAATGCAGTCAGGCAGGTATTGTTCTCCTGGCATTCACAAAACCCAGATTCATCCATCAGACTGCCAGATAGAGGCGTGTGATTCATAACTCCACAGAACATGTTTACACTGCTCCAGAGTCCAGTGGCTACATGCATTACACCACTCCACCCAACTCTTGGCATTGTGCTTGGTGATGAACGGCTTGCATGCAGCTGTTCGGCTTCGCAAACCCATCCTATGAAGCTACTGGCGCACAGGTTTTGAGCTGATGTTAATACCTGAGGGGGTTTTAACTCTGCAGTTATTGAATCAGCAGAGCATTGGCAACCTTTATGGACTAGGCGCTTCAGCACTCGGCGACCACGCTCTGTAACTTTATGTAGTCTGCCACTTCAAGGCCGACTTGCTGCAATTGTCACATCCAGTTACAGTACCTCACTCAAATTCAGTGAGATCTATAGGATGACCCATTCATTCCCACATGTTTGTAAAGGCAGACTGCATGGCTAGATGCTTGATATTTACCTGTGGCAATGCGACTGAATTCAATGATTAGGAGATGTGTCCCAATACTTTTGTCCATACAAGGCATGAAAGATGTGTGAGCTTCGGGCTCAGCAGTCTATATGCATCATACCACTTGTTCTGTTGAATATACTCATATTCCTTGTCTAATTGCATCTTGCAAAAAAAAATCTTAAATGCTTGTTGTATTGGACTCCAAATATTTGAATTTATCATTATTTTTTATTTCTGCTCTCACTTGTTTGACGTGGCTAAACAATTTATAACAAACAAAATGATCTAGTGTATCAAACATCCAATTCCTCTTCCAAGTTATTGGTTCTAGAGCTGCTCCATCATGGAATAACTGTTTATGCACACATAAAAGAAAAGCTCTGTGGCCTGAATTCCCCAAACAGAAACTGCCTGACATTAACATCCCTCCTAGGGTTCCGACTACTTGTGTACAATGTTGTATCAAAAACATGCTATCCAGATGTGCCGAAAACACTGAGGAAAACACAAAAAACTGAATTTAAGGAAACACTTTGAAATCTCGTGGACCGACCTTAAAAAGCTCCAACTGTCCATCTGCTCATACGCATTGAAAAACGTCATACTCCAGACAGAGTTCAAAACCGAATTCCCTAAAAAGTACCTAAAGGCATTCCATTGTACAGAACTGTACTTAGAAAGTCTGTTTATCAGAATACCCTTTACAGATTTCTCTTTGCACAAAAACAGACTTTAAAGTACTTGCATCATCTCATTAGCATAATGTATAAAGCTTATCAGAGTAAAGCTAGGCCACTATGCACAAATGAAAAACCTTAGTCTTAACAATACATCTCAACACATTCATCTGCAATAAAGCAAACTGACTTAAAAGCAACAACTGAGCTGAGAATAGGAACATGCATAAATTAAAAACATTTATGTGAAATAAACCCAACTATATCAAAATATTTTAATTGTGATATGCTTAGTTGTATCACTGGACACAGATGGAAATTAGAGAAAGTGCAATTAATACACAATACACACCGTAGAAGATAGGTTCAAAGACGACGGCTCTCACTGGCATTACTTTACCAACCAAAACAAAAACTTCAGTTGATTTAAGAGAACAACAGATTTGCTTGTTTGATTTTTTTTTTAATTATTATTCTTTATACCACCTCAGCAACAAAGGCTAAAAGTGCATGGCATTCATTCATGGTAGAAATGGAGTCCCTACTGTGACAGGGACAGGGCCTTTATGAAGGTCCAGCCAGAACCTGCTACCAAATTGGTGAAAATGATAAGTGTTATAAAATTCAGTAATCTACAAAACCTAAAACTTTCTATGGCAGACCTGAATTTAATCCTCTAAAATACCGAACAAAAGGCAGACCCAGTGCTATTAGGGGCAGGGCACCACGAGCGAATGCGTTTCACAGATGTGCTGGCTCCACAAAAATGACAAAGGGAAGCCTGCTCTCCACCTAATAAAAACTTTTTTCTGTGATCAATGTGCAATGTAGAGAAGTTATCTGGACCCATCAATTATTGAAACTGTGTAGCACATTGTTCCCAATGATGGGGTTGATTTTTTGCTGTTTGTTGGTTGAGCTTGAATCACACTCTTTTTGCTTGAAGTCGGCTGAGTGGGTGAGGCAGTCTCATGCTGTGGTTCAGGGGCTTGTTTGCAGCCAAGTCCCATTTATCGTTGGGAAGGCCACAACATCCCAGAACCAAAATAAGTCTAAGCTATATCCTTGTTGCACATATAACTGCTCCATAGTCCACAGTTGGCTCCACTAAATAGGATGCAGAAGTCAAACTCCAGCAGTTTACATTTATATATTGCTCAAACCCATTTAGAAAAGTATTTTGTTTATCCATGTTTCAAAGTGGCGTCATGTGATGTTTCAGAATGGAGAAGTACAAATATGCTTCTATCCCGACAAGGTGGTCAAGCGTACTCTTCCACCAACTGAACTCGCACTGGACAGTGCTGATCTTTTAAGGGGAGTAGAGGGTTAGGAGATCTTGTGTTTCCTCTAGGATTTGTTTCAGCATTGGCGGCAGCCAGTCAAACCCTCAAAAAAATACAAACCCTGTGTGCGTTGGTGCCAGAGTTCAAAGGGCTTTACCTTACATTGTGAATCTTCTTTTCAAGTGTAAAACCTTGTCTAACGTAACTGAAGTTAATCTACCTTTCTCTCTTCTCCACGACTTCTCCCTCTCCCTAGGGCCTTACCGCTCTCTACTTTCAGCATTTTGATTTATCAGTTCCGGTGCCATTTACTCTTCATCATGTCTACTCATTCTCTAGGCCTTTACTGTTGTTCAGCAATGGGTAGGGAAAGGCTTTCTTGCCAGCTAGCTGGGTGACACGCAGCAGGTATTCAGCTTGCAAATTTATTACATACTTCAACACTATCTGGCGCAAGCTTAGCTTTGTTGGCATCTTCAACCATTATTGCTACCCCAGAAGAACCTGTATATTACAAAAAGAGCTTTGTAAGGGGGTTTTAGGTGTGAGATTTTGAACTTCTTCCAGTTGTCATACAATATAGCAGGTGAAAGCATTGTCATCACAGTAGAGTCTGAATCTTGCTCCATTAATTATCTCTTGGGGTTCTGTTTAGGATGCACGACTATGTTTTAAGGTTCATCACCACTCCTCCCCATTTGCCCAACTAGAGATGCACAGAGCTGTGGATATACGGTACAGTCGGAATATATGGATGCTATATGTGAGCAGACATGAATGATTTGCACTGCTTAAATCAACCACAGGAGAAAGCCTTCTGGGAAGCAAACAGATGGCAACTGTTTAAGCGAAATGCTGCAAAACAGGACACATCTTGACCAGCCAATTGGTTGGACCAAGACTTTGGCTTTCACCCATGTCGCAGCCATCCTCATTCCTCAAGCACTAGGACCTCTTCCTCCACAGACTAACACCAAACGAGTCGCGCTAGCCATTGTCTCTTACAGTCAGCAAGGGGGTGTTGAGGACTAGCTCTATAACTAGCTCTAGGTTCTCATGGGGAAGAACACAACAGAAGTAAAGAAGCTTAAAATTTATAAAGCCTCAGTTAAAGTGTTTACCCTAAAGGCTTTCACAAATGATTGAAGCTGCTCTCAATTCCAGTCGCCATTCTCAGGTGATGACCCAAATTTGGGTCCCTGAAGGCAACGAGATGAATAGCCTTGGATTTCGATGTGTTACATAACAACTTAGGACTTTCATAATTGTTTGAAACTGAGAATGAAGAGACTACACAGACATTTTCTCTTTAATCACTCGCTTTTCTTTTTCAGCAGACATCAAGGCTAATTTTGGACCACCGATAACAATTCTCAATCAAGCCAAATCATGTCCAGTGCAGTAAACATCAACAAACCACTGAATAATGCTGATCACTGACAAGCCACCCAATAACTCACTTGTGCAGCTGCATGGATCAATTCGATTTAATTAGCGCATGCATAATTTCCCATGTGGTGAATATCATTTTTCCACCATGAGAAAAATTTTTATTTACTGTGAAGGTATTTCAATAGAAGCACAAATTCAAATTAATTATATAAAATTCTCTCACTCACACACAAAAACACCACACACACACACACACACACACAGGCCAAATCATAGTACCAAAATATTAAGCTGTTAATGGTCTCACCTGCAAATAATTGGTCTGGAAATTGGCAAGAATTACACAAGTAGATAAAGAACTCAGTAAGGGATGCCTTTTGCCTTTGATTACCTTAAATGTTAAGGTTTTGTGGGTAAACCTGTAGAATGCTGTTTACAGAAAGAAGAGTCAATGTTGTTCCAAATATTCTCTATAGGCTTCAAAGGTATCGCATACCTCTTTAGAAAACAACTTCAGTTTTGGGAAGCAAGCATTTCTGCCATATTTTCCTGTATTCTAAACTATTAATTGACTTTTCACAGTGAAACAGCCAGTACCAATTGAAAGGTATGACATATCTACCTCCATGCTTAATAGCAATACATTCACCATTTCATCATTTTTCACCAGCTCTTCAAAAAAAGACACCTCTCTGGCTCACCGCCATGGAACACAAATCGTGATTCATCATTCCACACAACTATGCTGAACCCCTCAAACAATCTTTCCATATTCTTCCAACAACTTTATTCTGCACTTGATTTTTCTTCTTAGACTGAAGTGGCTTTCAAGTAATTTTCTAGACACAAAACCAGCATTAGACAACCTTCTGGTTATTGTTTTTCTCGAAATAATCTTGTTTTCTGAGGTCTCAAATTGTGCTGATAATTTTTGAAGGCTTTTGTTGCTGTCTTTGAGAGCTGTAAATTCAGGGCTTTGGGTTCTTTACCAAGCCTTTCTTTCTTTTAACCTTGCCTGTTGTTACAAAGTGTTGGTCTATTCCCTTAATAGCCAATAGTAAAATGGGCATTACTGTGCCTTTAGGGTCTGTTAAAGACCAGATATATGGTTTTTGACAGCAACCTCTACATGATACTTTCATGGAGCACACTTTCTCACTCATTTACCTTGGGATTCACAAATCTGCATATTGTAGATCTCTGGCTGTAGACATCCGACACTCCTGGTTCCATTTATCAGATGTGGCAGAAGTCCCAGACATGTGTTAGTTTGAGTTTTATAATTAAACATTTAATTATTTTAATGAGTTTACCTTTCCATACAAAATGATTCTGTAAGTGTGGATGTGTGTCTAACTAGGTTTTGATCCATGAAGACCTCTGGTCTTACCTCTTCAAACCACACGCATTTAAAATGCTTGGTGAGACAGTTCATATTTGAACTGTATATTACATCACATCTTCAGTAGTTATGTTTGTTTATTTGTGCATTTAACATCGCATCAGCATCAATGGCTATTTATGTAACCTTGCTATTGTCATTCATGCTATTAACCTATTGCATGCATTTGGACTGTGGGAGGAAACCACAGTTCCCAGAGTAAACCCATGTGGACACAGAGAGGATGTGTAAACTCCCCTTTCAGTAATTAAAAACAGTTTTCTTTTGTCGGTTGACCTATCTGGCTTACATGCTGTGTCATCTGGAACTGTCCCATTACCCACGCACGGTTTGCACATAGCAGAGTGCAGATCCAATCTGTCTCTCCTCAGCGCGCCGCTTACAATTACGCCAGGGAAATGGCTCACCCTGATTCACACACTCTGCTTTTGCTGTGCTCGCCGATTCATCTAGCCATGTATCGCTTCATCCTGCTGCATGCTCCCACATCATGCTCATTTTTGTGTTTAACTTTGTGTTTAATAAAACTCTGTGCATCAGAGGCTAATAATGCAATGGTCAGGACCCCCACATATCAGGTATTATTTGGGCAGTAGATCATTCTCAGCACTGTAGTGACACTGATGTGTTGGTGGTGTGTGTTGAGCTGGTACAATTGGGTAAGACACAGCAGTGCTGCTAGAGTTTTTTTGTACACTCACTGTGCACTCCATTACAGACACCTACCACATTGCTCCACCTTGTAGATGTAAAGTAAGTGACAGCAGCTCTGTAGTTGTAGCTGCACACTTTATGTTAGTCATCCAATCCTTCATCAATGCTCACAGCACTGGATTCTGGTGGCTGGACATTTTTGGTAGGTGGACTAATTGTAGTCTAGCAGTGACCAGTCTAGCAGGTGTTTAAAAACTCCAGCAGCATTGCTGTGTCTGATCCACTCATACCAGCACAACACACACTGACACGCCACCGACGTGTCAATGTTACTGCAGAGCTGAGAATGATCCACCACCCAAATAGTATCTGATCTGTGGTGGTCCTGAACATTAGAGAACAGAGTAAAGGGGACTAAAAGTATGTACAGAAACAGAAGTACTACAGACAAACAAATACAGTCTTGTGAATGTTTTTCTCAGCTATGTTAGATTTAACACCAATTAACAGCATGATATTAAAGATGCCTGCCAATTAGCACTGAAATGTGATATTCAAAGCAACATGAGGCCACTAATAATTTCACAGAGAAATTAGAAAAAAGGCAGATCACAAAAACTGGAATACTATTTAAAGATTTTTGAGGAACAGTCTCAAACTTAATAGATAATCAGCATCAAAGAACGTTGGCCATGAGTTAAAGTTCACTGAATCTTTATGGGAAAGTTGCTAACTGCATAAAAAAAAAAAAACAGTCACAGGAAAGAAAACCAACACTATGACTCAGTCTAAATACTAACTGTTCATTGTGAGCTTCACAAAGCTGCAATACGTGGCAGGGCAATGCATAAAGCATAAAACCAGTAGCTCTGATACTGACAACTTTTCCTTGAGTTTCTTATATCTGGATGGATATGGATGAGAGTTTGTGGGTTGATTGCATCTTTCAGGTTTCTCCAAAGCCTGTGGCCAACTGTGCTGCTTTGCTCTGGAACAGAGCCTGTGAAGTAGTTTTCCAACACCTTTCCAACAAACATTCAAGAACAAAATCATCTTAAAGTCTTGATATCATGAAAATCATGATAATGTGGACCAGAAAACATGAAAAGTCTTCAGACATGAAAAAGGATAAATAAGGTTCAGGCTCTGTGACTCCACAGGATTTCTGCTCCAGATGATCAATTCTATTCAGAGCACACACAGTGGGGAGACGAGGAAACCCTGCGTGTGCATGTGTGTGTACACAAACACATTTACTGACCCATACTTTCAAGTATTCCAACCAATAATGTAGCAGCCTAAAACATAACTTGATATTGCCTACACACATATCTACAAAGGCAAGCAACATCACATCTGTCACATTCAGTTTAATCTAACCCTGTTGCCACCCATGGACAAACATACAGAGTTACTTTCCCTGAACAGACAAGACCTCCATCACTCACTAAGGATTCTACATGAGTCAAAACAGAGGGACCAGGACCATCCCACACTGTCATTCAGCAAACAGCTGCAGATGAAAGTCCTGATATACATGAATGGAAAGTGTCCATCTTAATACTGGAAGACAGGCACTGTGACCCAACAGACATGAGGAAGCTGGCCAAGCAGCCCATAGAGTGGGTGGCAGGTTATAGGTCAATGCTCAACTGGCATAAAGACTTAAGCATAAAATTCACCCGAGTTGTACATTTTATATTGGAGATGTTAATGCCTCACTGTAGACTGACTAAGATTTGCATATAAATGATTCTATAAATGATTTTCATAAGCATAAAACTGATTAAAAAAGATTTATGCCACAGCTAGTGAGCTTTACTGTGCCAGTATTAGACATGAAGACAAGGACACAAACATGCAGTTGACAACATCCAAGAAATAGGGTATTTAGTTCTTGGGTTGGGCGGTATGACTGCATTCCAGGATACCGCGATATTCAAAAATGGATTTTTAAAAATGTGACGCACCAAATTTCTGCTTCACACACTGGATATACCCATTTAAAGCACCACTAGAGCAGTCAAAAGACAACCTAATCCTCAGACAAGGACACCCTTATTGACACATAATAGTAGCTAGATAGCACCAAATACATTGGTTACAAGATCAGCTTATGGTAGGCTATTGTTAATTTCCATGTTCCTACTCAGTGTGGTGGTTATTAGATTGGAACGCTTTTGTCCCATCCATCTTTCAGCGTAACGCTCCGATTTATTTATTTATTTATGACAACCATTTTTTAAAGGCATACATTACGAACACACTATAAATCGGACTTGAGAATGGTACTGAAGAAGTAGGCTGTTTTAGTTCTGAATTCATTCATCTCCGTGAAATTACTGCATGATGCATTCGAAGCAAGGACATTTAATTTTACAAAGTGGGTCGAATGTAATTGAAATTGAAAATGAGAGCGTTTTTAAATGTTCTAAATTGGCTATTCCATGACCTGTTTCCTCTCTTAAGCATCATACCTTAAGATTAATCATACCTTAAGATTACCGTAAGATTAATAAATGATATACAATTTAACACTTTCAATGTCTCAGAAATGCTATTGTGAATACATTTTTCTCAACAGCCCCTTCCACGCCTTCACGTCCCCTTTATTAACCTGCAAATTGCCCTGAAAGGATATTATATTAAATATCATTCCAATAATGCACACAATAAACCCCTTCCCAATAGATTCGCGTTTTTCGCATATGAATGCTTTGGCTGAAACCATAAATCATATGAGCAGCATATCATGTTATTCCTTTTTAACACCTACTATTCTTTGCCTATTTTGTGTGGAAAGTGGTCAGTGAGAGATGTTTGAGAATCTGATTTTTTTTGTTAAGTAAGTAAACGCTACCATTTGTATACTGCAACATAAATATAGCATGGTTAATGGCTATATTTATATCGTATATCTACATTGTGTGCTGGGCGATATGACGATAATGATTAATGAACGATTATTTTGGGTTCTTTTGTTGTTTTTTTGCACTCATAGTTCACTGACAAGATTTGTAGAGTAAATATGGTCAACTACTACAATTGGGATATTTTTTCTAATGAAAGACTGCATATTGATGTGACTTTAAACTAACTGAACTAAACACAGATGAACTATTTAAAGTTATTTACTGAATATTTCAACCAACTGAAATCCTTCATGATGTGGGATCAATTATTTATATCCATTTTCTTGAATCTTTGTCATAGTGTGTAGCATCTGTAAATGCACAGTGGGGAACATATTAAGAGAATTAAAAATAATAATAATAATAATAATTAACAAAATATAAAAAAGACAAAGACAAAACCGAAATATTCAACAAGGGCAAGATTACTTTGGTTAATGGTTCTGAATATCTGTTTCGATTAATTTTTTGAATAATTGCCCAGTCCTTATGGCTGAAGTAGCTTAATTACTAAAATTGTTTATCAGCTGGTCAATATTTGTCATACAAGTATCACAACATGTTAAAGTGCTAAGTGTTGCCTAATAAACGCAGCACACAATCCGCACAGAAATAATGTTCATGCATGTTACGAAAGATGGTTCAATTCACTGCTTTAAATCAGGAACACAAATGGGGAACATATTTAGACAGGGGGTTGCAAAAAGTACTGCTGGAAATAATGCACTGTAATAATCAATAAGCAGTATTTTTGTCATACCAAATATTTTACAGTGGGTGCAAGAATGTGCAATTTTGTGGTAAACCCAGCTACAAAATCTCTAGAACAAAGCTCACCCCTGGCAGACAGTTTCTTGGTGTTAATAATTTTGGCAGCATACTCCTGTCCAGTGGAATTCTTCATGCAGCGTCTCACCACTGAGAACGCCCCTCTGGAAGGCAAAGAGAAAACTTTGTTTTAAAAACTCTCACAAAATCTTGTCAAGAACAGAGGAAGTGAGAGGAACATTTCAGCAAAAATTATAATGTATAAATGTTATTTCTCATCACTGGTCCACACACAAGAAAGTGAGAACAATTGCAAACATGTAGTTTAAATTACATACAGGACACAAAAGGAAAAGCCATCAAGTACAGGAAGCTAGACTGAAACAATGACATTCAAGCACCTATGTAAGCCTTCAGCAACAAATAAAAGCACTTTGAACTTTAAACCTCTAGGTACCATGTTGCCACCAGACAACATAGCTTATTTTAGGTTTTTAAATCAAGTGAAACACCATTTATTTAACTGATCAATTCAGGGGAGGGAAATGCGGGACTGTGGTAGCCTAGCGGGTAAGGTACTGGACTCTGGATCAGAAGGTCCAGGGTTCAAATCCCACCTCTGCCAAGCTGGCACTGTTGGGTCCTTGAGCAAGACCCTTAACCCACAATTGCTTGGATTGTAAGACTGTATCAATTGTAAGTCGCTCTGGATAAGGGCGTCTGCTAAATGCTGTAAATGTAAATGCAAATACTAACCAATATTTTTCTAAAAAAAAAGTCCATTCATTTATCACTCATTTTTGTCCCGATAATCAGCTACAAAAAAATCTGGGTCACCTGAATTGCTAAAAAAGTATTTTCAAAAACGGTACTTAACATATCATCAAATATTTCATAGGAAATTGCATAAGGCCACCAGGTTGGAATACAAGCAGAGTGAACAGATAAGTCACTGGACTGTTTGGGTTGAAAGAAAAGGGTGATACAAATACCCAGGTTGTTCAGGCATTGTTAAAACAAAGCAATTGTGCTAAAAATGTGCTACCTACCTGTGTTTCTGTTAAGAGGAACTGCTTTCTGTACTTTTATTAGCAGTGAAATGCATTAGTGAGAAAGGAGTTCTTTGTGTGTGTGTGTGTGTGTGTGTGTGTGTGTGTGTGTGTGTGTGTGCGTGCGTGCGCGCGCGCGCATGTGCACTTGAAAGGATAAGGTGCATATTAGGATAACATTACGGTGATTTTTAATGTTTTACCTTGAAACAACATTGACCGTAATGTTCTGATATGGTAATTAGATAAGTGGTTATATGTGTGTTCCACGATGGTACAGTAATGGATGTGAAATGTGACCTTTTATTAAATATGAAATGTGTAATACATTGAAAACTAAGTAAATCTGTTTGTTAAAAAAATAGGTGTTTCAATAAATATATTTCTTTATATCTGTATGAAAATATCAAATGTTTCTATATGTCCATTATGGTACAATGCTGCCCTGAAAAACCTTTAATAAATAAATACATTTAAAAGTAACAAATGTTTATTGATACAGTGGGGCAAAAAAGTATTTAGTCAGCCACTGATTGCACAAGTTCTCCTACTTAAAAAGATGAGAGAGGTCTGTAATTTTCATCATAGGTACACTTCAACTATGAGAAACAAAATGAGAAAAACAAATCCAGGAAATCACATTGTAGGATTTTTAAAGAATTTAATTGTAAATCATGGCAGAAAATAAGTATTTCTGGCTCTCACAGACCTGTAACAACCTCTTTAAGAAGCTCTTCTGTCCTCCACTCATTACCTGTATTAATGGCACCTGTTTGACCTCGTTATCTGTATAAAAGACACCTGTCCACAGCCTCAAACAGTCAGACTCCAAACTCAACCATGGCCAAGACCAAAGAGCTGTCGAAAGGACACCAGGAAGAAAATTGTAGACCTGCACCAGTCTGAGAAGAGTGGATCTACAATAGGCAAGGAGGTTGGTGTGAATAAATCAACTGTGGGAGCAATTGTAAAAAAAACGGAAGACATTCAAGACCACTGATAAACTCCCTCGATCTGGGGCCCCACGCAAGATCTCATCCCGTGGGGTCAAAATGATCATGAGAATGGTGAGCAAAAATCCCAGAACTACACGGAGGGACCTGATGAATGACCTGCAGAGAGCTGGGACCAAAGTAACAAAGGCTACCATCAGTAACACACTACGCCGAGAGGGACTCAGATCCTGCAGTGCCAGGCGTGTCCCCCTGCTTAAGCCAGTACATGTCCAGGCCCGTCCAGTTTGCCAAAGAGCATATGGATGATCCAGAAGAGGATTGGGAGAATATTATGTGGTCAAATGAAACATTTGGTAAAAACTCAACTTGTCGTGTTTGGAGGAAGAAGAATGCAGAGTCGCATCCCAAGAACACCATACCTACTGTGAAGCATGGGGGTGGAAACAGCATGCTTTGGAGCTGTTTTCTGCAAAGCGGACAGGACGACTGATCCGTGTTAATGGAAGAATGAACGGGCCATGTATCGTGAGATTTTAAACCAAAACCTCCTTCCATCAGTGAGAGCATTGAAGATGGAACGTGGCTGGGTCTTCCAGCATGACAATGATGCCAAACACACCGTTTGTGCAACGAAGAACCCCATAGAAAATTTGTGGAGGGAGTTGAAAGTCTGTGTTGCCCAGCAACAGCCCCAAAACATCACTGCTCTGGATGCATAGAGGAATGGGCCAAAATACCAGATACAGTGTGCGCAAACCTGGTGAAGACTTACAGGAAACGTTTGACCTCTGTTTGACCTTTGCCAACAAAGGTTATATTACAATGTATTGAATTGAACTTTTGTTATTGACCAAATACTTATTTTCCACCACAATTTACAATTTAGTTCTTTAAAAATCCTACAGTGTGATTGCCTGGATTTTTTTTTCCCCATTTTGTTTCTCATAGTTGAAGTGTACCTATGATGAAAATTACAGATCTCTCTCATCTTTAAGTAGGAGAACTTGTGCAATCAGTGGCTGACTAAATACTTTTCTGCCCCCACTCTATCATTAGTGTTCGTTAAGCGTTAGTTAATTTTAAGCAGGAAACCATCACAATCATTTTTCGTCATTGATATCTGAATGCATACCACTGAGGTTTAAACAGAAATTTATTCATAAACCACCCTATTAGTCCTGTACACAGAAATGCTTCTCAAAAGAGGCCTCACCCTAGCTGAAAACTGCTCACAACAACCAATTGTGTGGATCTATTAAGATCATTAAAGCACTTTGGCCACAGCATACATATTCAACAGGGACAGAAATGTCACCAAATGCTGCTGTCTGTACTTTAAATGTGCCCTTGTACAGTCTTTCCTAGTTGACATCTTACAGCAGTATTAGAATTTTGTCTTGATCTTGTATTAATTTTAATTGAATACTCTCCCCTTACTGATTTATGGAACTCTGTATTATGTTTGAGTTTATTTATGGCATTTTCATGATTCACTGGTAAAGCAAACTTTACAAATGATCTAGTTTGAAACACGATATAATGTGTGATTAATTAGTATAATCTTACACTGAAAAATGAGAAACATTCTAACATTTAAAATTAAATCAAATCTACTGAAAAAAAATGATTAAAAATTTAAACTATTAAAAATACTTGTTTTTAACAACAAATAAATGGTAGCTCTAGAAATTATTATGAACAAAATGTAACCATCATGTTCTCATTGTTCACTTGAGTGTTTAGGAACTCATGAGAAGCCATGACATAACATTTCATTTATTAACAAATGAAAGATGAGAGAATACACAAATAAACCAAATATTCTTTCTGTCTAATAATTATAAATTACATGAAACAGAAACATTTATGTTCAACTTTTCTTTTGATGGAAACTTCATTGCTAAAGAAAAGTAGCAAGGGCTGCTGGCTTGTGCCTGGCCCTGCGCTAACTTTAACCCAAATTCCACATATCCAGCAAGGTGATGCCATTTAAACAGTCTTATTAGATTCATTGATCTGAACGTTTATGGAGTTGTTCCTCCACGGCTTATTTTCATCATCCATGTATTGCAAACAGCATGCTTTGAAGAGCTTTCATGTTGAAGACATGGCTATGTCCGAAATAGATGACTACACCCTCATTAGGCCCTTTACCCCCTCTTTAGTACTGCTCTATGTAAGGAGACCATTTAGTTGGCCAAGTAGCATTCGATTCTGGTCACCAGTTAATCGATCGGTGCATCTCTACATTCCTGTACAGGGTAGCTATATACATGCAATTCACGCATGTACAGAGTTCTCCTAGTTGGGAATAAGGAAAAGATTTTACATACATACCAAATTAGATTTTTTGTCTTACGATAATCTAGAAAGTCCTAAATTTTCTTAGGGGGATTTCTTTCAATGAGTCCTTTCATACTGTTGTCTATAGAGTATTTTTCCTGATATCGTCAATGCCAAGACATTCTTTCCCAAGGAGGAGGCGTCAGTGCGTCAAAGCTGAGCTCCTATACGGCATCTCGTTATCACTGTCTGATCCTGTCATCTTAGAGGGTATTGTTTTGGTTTCCTGTCGAGCAGTGGGTTGGCATGGTTAGAGAAGCATTAAATTCTCCAAGGACCATGGGAGTATTTGAGGGTCACAAACCCACAATTATACACCACAACATGATGTGGTCTTTGCTAGATGTTACTGGAATATTACGTGGAATTAAATTATATAGTCAGATAAAACAAATTTCTGGTCAAACAGTTAACACACAAGTTTAGTGTAGCATGAATAGATGAAGTGATACACAGAAAGTAACTTAATCCACAATGTTAGGTATGATGGTGGATCTATGATGTTGGGGATTATTTTCCAACAAAGGCCCTGAAATTTGTTAGTGTGCATGACATTATGAACTTCAAGGAATATCATGCAGCTTCTCCCAAGAAGCTACAACTGAATTATCCAGTAGGACAAATAGCATCAAACCTTTGGCATAGTCATCCCAGCCCCCTCATGTAACCCCTACTGAAAACCTGTGGGGGGATCTGAAGAGGAGAACCCACAACAGAAGATCTAGGACCATGGATGATGTGGGTGAATTCTGTATTAAGGATCTCATCAGGTATTATATCAGAAAAAACTTTTTTTTTTGTTTTGTTACATATACAGACTGTTAGTTTTTTTTTTTTTTTTTCCTACTCTATGTAACGGTTATCGTTCATGTTTCTGATTTGTGATTTAGGTCATTATCTAGATCTATTTCATAATCTTTGTACACATCTTTACCAAATAATTCCCAATAATTCAGGAGAAGTTGGTGTACAGTACTTCAGTTGTAGCAGTTTTAAAGTAATGTATTTTACAGGTCACTTCTTTTTTTTACCAAGCTTGACCATAGTTTATCCATTAAGTTTTCAACTGAATTTATTGCTGAAGGTTTACCTTTGAAGGAGAATTAAGGGTCAGCATCTGGAATCCTGTATCTAATAGCTAGACAGACAGGCAATAAATGGACATATACAGCTATAATTATATAGTAGAAGTGCCTGTTTACCTATGTCACATCTCAAAGAAAATGAAATGGAGGGATTGTGTCTACTGCATAATAAGCGTAATATGAACATATCAAAAGTGTTTGTAGGATCTAAAGGCTTTTAGGGTTTATCCCAGAACAAAGCAAGGCATTTGGAAGCATACTACCCTAAAAGACATTTTTCTTGTTAACACTAAGCTACTCTTTACAAAACTGATGACTCAAACAGCAACATTCTATTCAGTAACATGATTTTATACAAATACAGAATCAGGCTTTTCAACCTAATTGGGCTACCTGTGTTTCTTCTAGTTATGTATCTATCCTTCACTGTTGTCTTTTTACTCAGTGTACTGTCTTTTTGTGCCTAATGAGCTGCCTTTTGGAACAAGGTGGACCCATCAAAGTATAACCTTACTTCCTTTGTTTCACTTCAGTTATTTGATACGGTTTAAGCCTATATGCATACACATATATAGACGCTTAGTTTTGCATAAAAAGTTTGTGAAGTGACAAGTTATTTTTCTGCATAAATATGATTTAAACTATCATATTGTTGCACAACTCCTACAAGTAAAGACAACCAATTTAATCACATGAGACAAAATTATACCTTCTCATTTATTTAATGAGGAAAATGACCCAGGATTACATATCTGCGACTGCCAAAGTATGTGAAACTCTACAATTGGCAATTAAATTTGAAGATGAACTTAGAGTCCTAATGCAAGACCATTTACTACCCTCCCAAAGGAGTGATGAACCAACAAACATCACTGCAAAAGCAAAGAGTGAAAAATTCCAGGGTGTCACAAGGGAGCACAGGTTAACCACTAACCAACTAAAGGCCTCTCTCACATTTGCTAATGTTCAGGTTCAACCATCAGGAGAACACTGAACAACAACGGTGTGAATGGCAGGGCTGTAAGGAGAAAGCCACTGCTCTCTAAAAGAATATTTTTGTCCATCTGTATGTCATAAAGCAATTGTAAAAATGTTTTGTGGGTAGATAAGACCAAAATAGAACTTTTTAAAATTTAATTGAGAATCAATGTGTTTGTAGAAAGGAAAACACTGCATAAGAACCATATCATGTAATTGTAAAACATTAATGTTTTAGATCAGTTCATTCAAAGTCCTGACCTTAATCCAAAACCAAAATTGTGGAAAAACCTGAAGTGACCAGTTCATGTTGGGAAAGCCCCCAGCATCCCAGAAGCTGTTTCATATGGAGGAATGGGCTAAAATTCCTCCAAGCTGATGTCAGGACTGACCAACAATTACCAGAAATATTTAGTTCCACTTACTGATGCACAAGGTGGTCAAACCAATACTGAAAGCTAAGATTCACAAACATTTCCCACTCGCATGTAATAATGGATCATTCTAAGCAATAAATAACCACGTATAATATTTGTCTCATTTGTTTCTCTTTAGGACTTGTGTGAAAAACTGATACGTCTCTAGATCGTATTTGTGCAAAATTTGTAATTTGCACAAACTTTCAAGCACCTCTGTACAAACACTGTGGATTGGATATGATGATCTGAGTCCCTCTATAGTATAACCAAGCAGTGGCAATGAGAGGTCAAAACACACCAGTTAACACGCTGCCAGTATAAAAATAATTAGTTATCCTAGAAATCTGTAATAATTAAGTAAAATACTGTATACTTTATCATCATATGTTGGGCAGCGCTGCACAATACCTACCTTTGTTGTTTTGAGTCTGTTTATGACAGACCGCTATGCCCAGAGTTAAAAAGCAGATTTGAATGTCCCATTATAATTTATTATAATTTTTAGACTTTGACCATTAAAGTGAATGGTCGCCGATGGGAAAAACTTTAAACAGTGCATACCTGTATATAGCAATTTAACAATGGACATTGCCACAAAGCAGCTTTACAGATTGTTAAGTCTAGATCACAAATGAACAGCCAGAGGGAACAGTGGCAAGGAAAATACTGAGTCAGACATTAGGAAGAAACCTTGAGAGGAGCGAAGCTCAAATAGGGAACACACTGTACTACAGGTTAGACTGAACAAACATATTAAAAATAAAGCCCTTGATCAGCATAAAATACTGAAATGGAGCAGTAACTGTGTACGAGATATTCAGTTTGGAATGCTGAGATTAAGTCTTTTTTTTTAATGGCTTAGCAGTTGAAAATGATTTTGGAACATGGTTCTTTGACAGAACTGCCTTGTAATAGTACTAATAACACAATTCTGGGAAGAGTTAAACACTGACCCGCTCAGCTATAACACAGTTCGAATTGTACTAAGGTCTTACTCAGCAAGCGCGCACTTATATAACTTCATACATAAAATGGTAACCAATCAAATTGTTCCATAGCAGAGGCAGTAGGACGCGGATTGGTTGGCAGCACCTGTATAATGTAGATTAGCTTTGAAAAAGCATTGACGTTCAATAAACTAAACAGAACAAACGCTATAAAACCAGACGTTAATATTACAACTGCTTATTCCTATGCACTAAGCCTATGTAAATAATCAGCTATATTTTGCAAAATTACACTGGCTAGTTTCTGCACACTAAAATAATTTCCAAATAAATAAATAAAAAAAACTACGAAAATGGGTGAAAATCAACAACAACTAGATAATCAGCATAAGCAAGCATTCGTGTTAATGAACTGCGCTGGTAACTTACTTGCCCAGTTCTTCATAGAGCTGATATTCGTCGGTGAACCTGGTACAGGTGGTCGCAGCCATGCCGAACGAGACGCCAAGAACAAATCTATGCAATCAAGTAGAACCTCTGGCTTCCTGAGCTGCGCGTCTCAACCAAAATGAAAGTAAACGCTTTAGTGTGAAGGACAGAAGACTAAGTCCAGCGTGGCAACTCCCGATCCGTCTGCACAGTGAGCAGATGAGTATTGGCGCTGGGTTTGGAGGTGGATCGCTGATAAGAGAAGTTAAGAACGACACTACTACACCCCTCTCTGTCTTCTCTCCACCTGCATCTGCTCGGACCTGAATGCTCTTGCACTGCTTCCTGCTTAATCGCAATGCTGCATTTCCCCCTATACACCACTGCCACATGGCGGTCAACATGGGGAGTGCGCCAGACGTTAACTCGCCTTTAGCCTCTTTCAAGAAGTCGTTACCTTAAAATTGTGTGCTTCAAATTGTGATCATCAGGTCATCTTTGTTAGTTTTTTAATTTTAGATTTAAACTTGCTAGGTTCAAACTAATCCTTTAAATAACGCTATTCCTGGCTTGGCTTAACTGGATGATTAAGATCCTCTTACAGGGCTAATCTCACAATCCCTTAGTGACATTGACACAGCCAGCTGACTCTTGTGTCCTTAATACATAGTATGTAGTTATCCTAAGATGGCCCTGGTTATTATAATTTTTAGTGATTCATTTTTGAGCAGCAAGCTGGGACAGTGTTTAGCGTCACCTCACAGTTCCGGAGACTGGGTCCGAGTCCTGACCTCTGTGGAGTTCACATTTTGTCCTGTGTAGATTTCTTTATCTGTACTCCAGATTTGTCCGTGCACCACAATTTCCTCCCACATTCCAGAAACATTTTAGGTCAGTTGAAATATCCAAAGTGCCCCAGTGTGTGTCACTGTGTGTCTCTGTGTGTGTGTGTGTGTGTGTGTGTGTGTGTGTGTGGGCAGCCCGGTAACGCAGTGGTTAGTGTGGTAGCCTCACAGCTCCAGAGTCCCCTGTTCAATTTCAAAATCGAATTCCACCTGTCTGCGTGGGTTTACTCCAGGTGCTCCAGTTTCCTCCCTCAATTGGGCTAAATTGGCCGTTTCGAAGTAACTTGATGTAACTTTGATGTGCATTGATGTAACCTTGTGTATGTTGTAAATATCTATTGATGCTGAAAGCGACCTTACAGAAACCATACAAACAAGCATGTGTGTGTGTTCTCTGTGATGGACTGGTGTCCTGTCCAAGTTTAGTTCCCACCTTGCGTCCTGTGCTGCCACATGTCTACATTCATGCTTGAAAGTTTGTGAACCCTTTAGAATTTTCTATATTTTTGCATACATATGACCTAAAACATCATCAGAATTTCACACAAGTCCTAAAAGTAGATAAAGAGAACCCAGTTAAACGATATTAAATATTAGTGAGTGGAAAATGTATGTGAACCTCTAGGACTAGCAGTTCATTTGAAGGTGAAATTAGAGTCAGGTGTTTTCAATCAATGGGATGACAATCAAGTGTGAGTGGGCACCCTGGTTTATTTAAAGAACAGGGATCTATCAAAGTCTGCTCTTCATAGCACATGTTTGTGGAAGTGTATCATGGCACAAAAAAAAGGAGATCTCTGAATGATATAAGATAATTCTAAAGGAAAATGTCAGGACATCTGTCCATGAACTGAATCTCAAGAGAAGGTGGGTCATGCAGCAAGACAACGAGCCTAAGCACACAAGTCGTTCTACCAAAGAATGGTTAAAGAAGAATAACGTTCATGTTTTGGAATGGCCAAGTCAAGGTCCTGACCTTATTCCAATTGAAATGTTGTGGAAGGACCTGAAGTGAGCAGTTAATGTGAGGAAACACACCAACATCCCAGAGTTGAAGCTGTTCTGTACGGAGAAATGGGCTAAAATTCCTCCAAGCCGGTGTGCAGGACTGATCAACAGTTACAGGAAACATTTAGCTGCAGTTATTGCTGCACAGGGCACTGAAAGGTTCACATACTTTTGCCACTCACTAATATGTAGTATTAATAAGTAATTTTCCTCAATAAATAAATGACCAAGTATAATATGTTTGTCTCATTTGTTTAACTGGGTTCTCTTTATCTACTTTTAGGACTTGTGTGAAAATCTGATGATGTTTTAGGTCATATTTATGCAGAAATATAGAAAATTCTAAAGGGTTTCAAGCACCACTATACCCCCACTGACCCCCCAAACTGGGTTAAGCAGGCATAGAAACTGTAGGAAAAAAGGATGATTATTATTAAGTATTGCTGGCCTACTTTTTTCTCTTTTCCCTTTAACTGTTCCAAGCATAACATTCTTTTCCAGTGCATTTGTTCTTTTCATGGTATGTCCAAAATAAGATGGACTTGGTTTGTTCACCTGGTATTCTTTCACCCATGGTAACTGTCAAACGTTTTCACCAGCACCAAAGTTCAAAAGCACACTTTTTTATTTTCCAGGTGAATAAAGGACCACAGAAAAGACCATAGCATGGATCATTCTGATCTTAGTTTGTAGTGACACATCCTTACTTTTTTTTAAGTCCCTGCATCCTGGTTCTGCCAAGCAACAAACTGTGCCATAATTCTTGACCGCTGGATTGATTTGTTGTGAATAATTGTAGGCAAAAGCTGCCTATCAATTTTACATAGTGTTGTACTTTCAAATTGTCATAACCATGACAGTAAGCAGTCCTGACTAACATCCTGTCTGACAAATACTTCCATGACTATGGCCGGTTACTATGCAGTCTATAAAACACATGTTGACTTCTCTCTTGAATTCATGGACTTTTATCCAGAAAGCATAAGTATTGCTATCTTGTTCCTCTGACTTTCCTGGCCTGTGGAATAAACAGCCTTTTACTGAGAAGCAGACTGCCTTAATTTCCACTTCAACTGTTTGACGCTGCACCAAAAACAGCACAGACTGTTGCTATAAATTGGTTTTAGCTGGTCAGTGCTGGCCTTATGCTGGTTTATGTTGTATGGCAAAAATTACAGAATTGTATAGATTAAATTAAAAACAGAAATTTTAAACACTGTAACAATATATGTTATGCAATGTGGCTCAATTAACCAGTGCTGCTTACAACAGTAAACACAAGCCCTACGCTGGTCCAAGCTGCCTTTTGCTGGTTTAGAACTGGTTTAACTTGGCTACTTGCAAAGTCTTGCTGGTTGATTGCTAGTTATGGCTTTTTAGGGCAGCTTGTCCTGACTGCTTGACCTGGTTAAAAGGATAATCGGCATATTCACCATACAAAAATTCCATTATGATGATCAGTAAAACGGTGTCCAAAACATAGTATACAGAGCTACATAGTTCCACTTTGTACTAAAACCTTGCTGAGGTGAGCTAGGTGTTGACCAACATTTGCTTAGATTTGAATTTTATGCTGGTGTTTGATGTTTTCCCAGAATAAACCAGTGCTGACTTAGCAGCCAATCCATCTTAAAACCAGAAACCAACTTATTTGTATGCTGGTGTGTGCATTATTTAATAGAGAGGAAAAGAAAAAAAGAAATAATAAACTCAGTTGTTATTATATTGGTTACTTGCTAAACAACTGTAGCATCAAGCAAAGCATCAATTATGCAAGGTATATGAAATGAACACTGTTGTCGCCACTAAATTATTTGCAAGCCCAAACAGGGGATGTTAGTTGTTCACTCCTAAATCCCCTATGGGAAATTCCAGCATAGTGGATGCGATGTGAACTCATACTGACATGCAAATCTCTAACTGCTTGTACAAGCTCAGCATGAGGTAGACAGTGGCATATCTTGTCACCCATACTATTTTTTGCCACAGTCATTTCAGAGAAAACCAACAGTCACAATTCAATAATATTATGTCTTAAGACAGTTAGATAGTACAACACATATAGATGTATCAACTGAAAAATGTGACCTGTACCGTATGAATTACTAAAGAAAACCAAATGTGATTTGCTTAACATGGACTGGATAAACAAATAAACCACAGGGTGTGGTTAATTATTATATAGGTTATATTTAAAGCCACTGTCAATAAAAGAACATTGGTCTCAGTTTCCCTGTCACCATATTTTTGTAGGCTCCAATATAAAATTTTAGGTTTCCACAATTATTATTGCAGTTTCAGTGTTATGAATGTGACACAACTCACATTGATAGGCAACAGACCTCACAGCTTGCACAAGCTTAGCATCAGTGCGTTTTCAGCGAGAATGCTGACCAATATTCTGGGTTTTTGAACATTCAAGTAACTGAATTTGCAGAAATATATTACATATTGCACTGATTTCCTTCCATTAGCTATGATAATGTCTATGATGTCTTTCCATTAGCACACATTCACTTTGCTTTTTATAGATGACTCAAGAACAGAATAGAAATAGTGAATTCTGGATATTTTTACAGGTCCTTTGCTGTTAGCTTTGGATTCTGTCTCACCTACTTGATCATTGCATATTGTGTAATAAGGGAAAACAAAACTTACCTGTCTTAGATGATAAACGCTAAGTCTAGTTTGTGTGACGCTGCCCTCTGCTGTTACAACCAAGAACTGCTTCCTCAGCTCCCGTTTCCTTTCATTCAGTGAAATGTCAAGTAGAAGCAGACCACTGTGAAGTCACAGTTGTAAACGGGCGTTTTTAGACTATGTGTTGTACTAGGGCACACAGAGAGTTTAAAGGAGCACAGCTGGACCCCTCTGCCATGGATTAGAAAGGAAAACAAATTAACACTAAATAATTGTATTAATTACATTAATTTTGTTTATGCTGACTGGTACCTTGGTGGCATGATGGCTCGGTGGGTAGCACTGCCGCCTCAAAGCAAGAAGGTCTTGGGTTCAATCCCAGGTGAATCAGTCTGGGTCCTTTCTGTGTGGAGTCTGCATGTCCTCCCCGTTAGGGCTGCAACAACGAATCGATAATAATCGATTATTAAAAGCATCGACAACGAATTTCATTATCGATTCGTTGTGTTGCATGATTTATGTGTCCCCCGCCTTATCATATCTGCTTACGTTACTTGCGGCACTTTATCAGCGCTGGAAAAAAAACACGAGCGATTGAACAGAGCGAGGCGGAGCCGGCGCGGACGTGGAATCTTCAAAATAAGTTCGCGTTAAGGCTATGTCCACACGTACACGGGTATTTTCTAAACGGGGGTTTTCAAATTCGTTTATAAAAAACATCGCGTCCACACAAGCACTGTTTAAACAAAAAACTTCGTCCACATGAAAACGCAAAAACGCACACAGTCTCTGTCAAGAGCAATGCCAAACCAGCATTCCTATGTGCCGGCGAAGCAGCTCATTCTGCGACAACAGCAACGTCCTATGCATACGAACATTTTCTCGCCATTCTTCTTCAACAACCACTTCGTTTTGAAAGCTGTCCCACCAAAGAGAGGTCCGACTGGGTCTCGTTCAAAACCGGCGATGCTGGGGGCGGGAACTGCTTCGTGGGTATGATGGATATAGTAGTGACCTCCGTAGCTCATTCTGACGCCACTGTTCTTCAGTGTAATGAAAAAGTAATAATTGTAAATGTATCTGTAGATTTGTAACATGTTCGGTCAGCAGTGTTACAGCTGGCACTATTTTGGCTACGTCCGCTATTGCACAAAATCACCTCATGTAAACCAAGGAGATAACGGCGCACAAATAACGTTACAAGCAATAAACTCCGTTTTCCCAGTCCATACGGCAACGCTGAAAATGGAGTTTCTGAAAATCTTAACCCTGGAAGGAGTTTTGCAAAAAAAAAAAGTCCGTTTTCAGTGACCTAAAACGCCATTTTCGTGTGGACGAAAGATCAAAACGCATAGAAAAAGCTACGTTTTTAAAAATACCCATGTTCGTGTGGACAGGGCCATAGTCTCTAAAAAGAGAGCCAGCTTTAGCCAGGAGCATGTTGACATGATAATATTTTTGGATTGCAATGCAAAGTTCCTAAAGAAAGGGAGGGAATGAGTTTGTATGTAGTCTTTGCATCAGAGATGCACTTATTTTTCTTTATTATTTAATTTGTTATTTTATTTTATTATTATTCATTTATTGTAAGCACTTATTTGCTCTGTTATTTAATGTTATATTTCTGAATAAAGACATGGAAAGTTTTTTTTTTACCTGATTCATCGATTAATCGAAAAAATAATCGACCGATTAATCGATTATTAAAATAATTGTTAGTTGCAGCCCTACTCCCCGTGTCCATGTGGGTTTACTCTGAGTATTCTGGTTTCTCCCACAGTCCACTAAGATGTTCATTAGGTTAATTGGTGTCTCTAAAAAGTTCCCCTATTGTATCAGTGAGCAAGTGTTTGCGCCCTACGATGGATTGGCACCCTGTCTAGGATAGTTCTTGCCTTGCGACCTACGCCTCTCGCTAGGCGCTGACTTTTCTGCGACCCTATCCAGGAGCAAGTGGATAAGAAAGTGAATGAGTAACTGATACCTTTGCTAGTTTAATAAATGCATTTTCTTTAGTGGTCTAAAATGTACTTTTGGTATGTTATATGGTTATAAGTAGCCAAAACATATAGCTTTGAGCTATCTTTACCTTGTGTGCAGCATGACTGACTTTCTTTTAAATATTTGAGGATATCCATTACTCCTTATGAAAAACCCACTGCCATGATTCTAGTGGGTGATTCTAGTGCCCCTGTAAAATGGGTCTGATGATGCCCTTAGTTCTAAGAAGACAGTTAAGGCTTAACTACCAACTAATAAGCTTGATCGTTCTGTGCAATAATGTGCAATATCATGAAGAAATACAAAATTCATACCTCATTAGTATATACTGTAATGCTGACTAATGATACCTAAGCATGCTGAGTAATGATTACCCATGATAATATCACAGAAACTCATAACCCTATTGTTGGTTATTGCTGAACAAATTTATGAGGAGATGTAGTTGTCTGGTTGCGAAAGCTTTTTTTTAATATAATGTTTGCTGATGCTCAGAAAAGCTTTCTTTTTAAAATTATTGTATTATTCATCTGTTCCAGTCATCTATTCAGTAAATGATCCATAATGACTCAGAATGGACTAAGCTTTTTAATCCAGGTTTACTCATTTTTGAAAAATACAGTACGAAAGCAGTCAAAGAAGTTAGTTGGGTTTATTTGTCAGAAAACAAAAACTAAGGTCAAATAGACAACCGGTTTAGAAGCATCACTGTATGAAACAGCAGTGCATACAGGACACCACATTGGAGGGTTGGGAGGGAAGTATTGTGTCTTTTTCTGCACAGTCCACCCTTACTGTTAATATGTTTGGAAGGCTCTACTCTTACACACCCCTCTCTTTTCTGTAAGAGTTTCAGTTGGAGGAAAATCAAATTGCCAAAGGAACTGCAGACGTCAGACTGGAGGCAGATTAAAGAGGTGCTTGGACTTGAAGCAAGAGAAAAGCTCTCCTCTCACCACCTCTACTGTCTTATTAGGCTAATTTACTAGTAATATCATGTTTGAAATGATGTTTGCCAGTCGTTGATTGTGCAAGGTTTTTTCTATAATCCTGAAAACAAAACTCATGTATATCCAATATCCATTTAGATCTAAAGGTATGAATTTAGCTATGGACCATAGAACTTAGCTAGCTATAACAATAACTGTAAGGGTCAAGATGTTTCACATTCCATGCTAACACACTATGCCTTTAACAGCTTATGTATTCAAATAACCAAATGAAAGTTTCATTGTTGTGCATCAGTTCCACATAGCATACTGTACATCATGAAAAATCTACCCTTCACTAAGAATGCCGTCATCCCACAAGCCACCCTGTGTTTCCCGTGGAAAAGATTGTAAGTGACAGCCTTTCCCATTTTTGATAAATGTGTGTAAAACCACAAGAATGTACAGCTGGGATGGTCCTAAAATGTTCTCACACAAAAGGAGGATTAGCTGATTTATTCAAACAGACCATGAAGACATAACGTCCACACACCATATTTCATCGCATATAGCAGTTATTTGTACTTGTGCCTAATAAAAATTACAGAAATAACAGCGTAAGAAATGTATTGAGAGGTTTAGGAGTTCCTGTAATGATAAACATCATGGTTGGGATGACATGCTACGTGTGTGCTTATCTCACTCCAAACTTAAGTTACTCTGATAGCTATGGAGACAGCTTTCTTTTTTGTTTTGACTAAACCTAATCTCAGCTTTGATCATATAACAGACCTATCGCTAGCTAAGCATGTGTTTGATGTTTCTTGTTCTAGGAATAAATTCAGCACACCTCATCCAATAATTACTGGCTTAGTGGAAGTGAACAGGCTGATCTTTTTTTTTTGCTTAAAGTTCTCAAATATGAGGTTATATTTGTGTTTCTGGCATGTAGTAGACACTTACCCAGAGTGACTTACAGAAGCGCATTGTTGTTTACCTAGAGAACATATAATTACCATCTTGCAGATTGGCTGGAGCCTAACAACAATCGAACATGCTGCCAGAAACAAGAAAGAGCTGTTGCTGATTCACCAATGAAAAGAAGTACTTATGTGTTTATGATAAGTGCATGATTATTGTCTATTTAGGTGTTGATTAAAGAGATGGATCCACAGTCTGCTTCTGAAAACAGAAAATGGCTCAGCAGTTTGGATAGCCAATAGATACTCATTCACTTGCCTGGTTGCCTGTAGAGCATAGAGTCTTGATGAGCTTTACTGATTTTAAGAAATAATTCCTCACAAATGTGGGTTTCTAAGAATCTTTGTCATGTCTTTGCAAGACATTTAATTACAGCTCTGAAAGAATTTAAGTGACCACTGCAAAATGATAAGCTTTTCTGGTTTTACTACAACCCCAAAATCCACAAAGTTGGGACGGTATGGAAAATGCAAAAAAAAAAAAAAAGTATATATATATATATATATATATATATATATATATATATATATATATATATATTATATATATTATATATATATTACTGTATCTAATATATTAATATAATATATATATATATATATATACAGTGTTCCTTACATTCCCTTTGACTTTATTTCATCGCAGACAGTATGAACTCAATCACTGTTAATTTTTTAATTGTTCATTTGTTTGCCTCATTACTAGCCCTAAATTGCCCCATCCCAACTTTTTTTGGAATATGTTGCAGGCCTGAAATGCAGGAATAGATGTTTATTAGCATATGAAATGAAGTTGACCAGAAAAAAACATGAAATATCTTGGATTTATATGGGTCTGCGATGAAATAAAAGTCAAAGGAAATGTAAGGAACACTGCATATATTTTATTTGCATTTTCCATACCATCCTGATTTGGATTGTACTTGTAGGTACTGTATGTGTTTGGGTGAAATGGAACATTTTTATTTTATTCTATAAATTACTGACAGAGTCCAAATAAAAATATTTATTTGCAGCAATGACTTGCAGCATATATTTGTTGTAAATTACAGCTGGTCAAAATAACAAAGAAGATGCAGTGTTTCAAGATCTTGATTAATATTACAAATAATAATACAAAGAAAACAAGTTTATATTCATTTGTAACAAAACAATAATACATTTTTAACGTAGGAAAGTTCGGAAATCAATATTTTAATCAATATTTTCATGGGTAGTCACCTGGGCAATCAGTATCTCATTAAGTCTCATCTCATATCTCTATTGGAATTCATCAGATACTGGATTAGAATTGCTGGCATACATATATGTTTTATATGTATCTTCAACATGCAATACAGATATGTTGATTTTTGGAACATTTTGTGTAGTCTATTTTTCAGAGCTGTATACACTATATTTATAAATGTAGCCACCCTTAGAAATATGTGATCTCTGTTATTTCAGCAACACCCACTGCTAACAGGTTCATAAAATTAAGCACACAGCCACTGACTTTCAATATAACATCTTCAGGACACCTTCCATGTTTGCAAAAAGTCAGACTGTCAACTTTTTGAATCGTCACTGATAATTTAATTCTAGGCCCAGTGAATTTTATTAAAGTTTGTATGACATAGCTTGTTTTCACTTTCCAGCCTATTTCAAGAATACATGAACATAAGTCTTGGAGCAGCTGGGTGGAGTTGCCAGAGGTTTAAGACTACAGGCGAACAAATGTGTGTGCAGGAAGAGATGGCATCCAACAGCCTGGTGGTCTAATAAAATGGATGTTTCAGCAGGGAGGGGTCTACAATTGCATATTATTGAAGAGATTGGGAGTAGATCAGTGGGAGCAGAGAGCAGAGACCCAAGTCATGGGTGGGGGGGATATAAAGCAGCAACAGTGAAGAAAATGACTTGGAAAGAGACCAAGGGAAAGAGGGAGCGCAAGCATGAGAGCGGAGTAAGGGGAATGAGTGAAGAGAGGCCACCTGCCAAAAAGAGTTCCAGTTGCGCTTGGGTAAAATTGCTCATTGCAGGATATTTCCCATGTCTGTGCCTTTGGAGCAGGTACAAGGGAGATCCAGCGAAATGTGTCCATAACAAACCACATTTGATCTAAATAAATAGAGTCCTCGCTCTAAGATATGGAAAGACTTACTCATTCACACATCTGTACACCTCTTACATATTTTTCAGGGGAGCCATAAACATCAGTATTAATTTGATTGTCCTGACTCAAGCTTGGCCATGGGAGCTGTAATTCAAATGGCACACTAAAGTTCTACTAATCTCTTGCCTACCACAAGAATCAACCCACCACTTTATAGTTTATCGTTTTGCCTTGTCAGTCATCAACCCCAGGACCATTTCACATTCTAAATCCAGCAAAAACACAGACACTTGTCAGTTTCTTAACTGAATGCAGTATCACAGTTAAAAGATCAAGGGCTGAAGACCACTCACATATTTCTATATGTGTGACAGTTTACAAGACTTTTCAGGACATTAAGTGGATGGAACTGCAGTGCATACCAGTGCTGCTTCACATGAGGTTTGTGTTTCCAAGACAGCTGTGCTGGATTACAGTGAGATCCTGAGAATAGTGACGGGCATGATTACGTAGTTCTGGTTGCATTATACTTGTCAAGCTAAATGTGTGGCTTATACTTGTGGCTAAAAGCATTTGATCTGGTATGAAAAATTTGTATATGGATTATTTTCAACATTGGAATTAAAATGTCACCACCTATTTGCAGCATGTCTGCAGTGTATATCTATCTGTCTATCTATCTATCTATCTATCTATCTATCTATATATGGGATGGAAATATAGAAGAGTACATTAATATATTAGAACTAAAAATCACAGCCTCAGTGTGCTTTGTTTATTTACTTTACTCCCTATAATGGGTAAACTTCTGTAATATGACACTTTTATAATTAGTCATTTCTCCTTCACTGCCATATAGGCTGTGTGGTCTGAGTATTTCAAAAAAATGCTGATCTACTGGGATTTTCACACACATCCAATGCCTTGTTAAAGCCAGAGGTCAGAGGAGAATGGCCAAACTGGTTAGAGCTGATAGAAAGGCACAGTAACTCAAATAACCACTCGTGAAAACAAAGATATTCAGAAGAGCATATCTGAATTCACAATATGTGGAAGCTTGAAGTAGATGGGCTACAGCAGCAGAAGACAACACCGGGTCCCAATCCTGTCAGCTAAGAACAGGCAACTGCGGCAACAATTCACACTGGCTCACTAAAATTGGACAACACAAAGTTGGAAAAACATTGCCTGGGTCTCAATTTATGCTGACAGCAGCCAGAATTTGGCTTAAACAACACGGAAGCATGGATCCATCCTGCCTTGTATCTACGGTTCAAGCTGGTGGTTTTATAATGGTATGAGGGATATTTTCTAGACACACTTTGGGCCCCTTAATACCAACTAAACATTGTTTAAATGCCACAGCCTACCCGGGTATTACTGCTGACCATGTCCAGCCCTTTATGACCTCAGTGTACCCACCTTCTTATGGCAATTTACAGCAGGAAAACATGGTATTTCACAAAGCTCAAATGATCTCAAACTGGGTTCTTGTACATGACAGTGAATTCACTGTACTAAAATGGCCTCCACTTTCACCAGATCCAGTACAGAAGCCTTGGGATGTGTGGATCTGGAATGAAAGATTTGCATCATGGACAAACTGTGTGATACTATCATGTCATCATGTTAGAATGGATCAAAATCACAGTTTGTTCACACCAGGTACTGACGAGGCCAAACATTATGACCACTTTATCTGCAATGATGTTTAGGTAGGTGTCATATGTCAAATTGACATCCACAAGAATGCCCAGACCCTGGGTTTCCCAGCAGAGGGCTGCATAGATTATCATACTCTGGAGATGACTGATTGACACTGGAGAACTGACTGATTGCTTACTGTCTAATATATCCTAATCATTGACATGTACAGCTCTTATAAGATAATCCCCTTCATTCTTCATTCAGTTGTTGAGTGTCATAATGTAATGGCCAAAGTCAAATTCCTTGTACGTGAAAACTTGCTTGGCAATAAATTCAGTTCTGATTCTTATTCTTATTAGTGTAATCATTTCATAACTGCATTACCATTGCAGTTGGTAACAATTCTATTTGTTTAAACAGTCTCTTAAACTTCAGATTATTCTCACTTTGACCAGATGAGCCAGATGGGCATTAAGTAATTCTGTTGAACACCTACCAAAAACACTTCTAGTTTATGACCTGGCATGATTTTACCAGTAAGACATTTGGCAGGTCTACAGCAAATGCTCTGTTATGCAAGAGTGCCTCATGCACTTGGAAAGGTCTTTCTTGTTTTTGGCTAAAATGTAGTATTTTATGTAATGCTGACTGTACATGTTCATGTTAATGACGTGGTGTGGTGTGGTTAAAATATTTTTTTCCTTTTATCAAATTTGTGTTAGGTTTATTGCAGTGTCAGCTGGTGGTTTGTGAAATAGGGGAAGCACATACAGTATATCCACACATGATCACTTCATTTTACTAGTCAGCCATAGCAGGACGCTACCTGTAGTAAAGGTAAAAAACTGAAATACCTTGGGTTCATACTGTCTGCAATGAAATAAAAGTCAAAATATAAGGAAAACTGCATATATATTTTTATTTGCATTTTCCATACTATCCAAATTTTTCCTGATTTGGGGTTGTAGATTGCTGGCTGTGCTGTTCACTGAGAGGAATTTAATGAATGAACAACTCAACAATGCAGTAAGATAACTGATCATTTCATTTGCCAAAACACTGAAACACTGAGTAATTAATAGTAAAGACACTTTGGTAAACATTTCATTTTAAACATTTTAATGAAATTGAAGGGGAAACTAGGCTTCCTGTGTAGTTTAAAGCAATAATCTGTGGTTTATGGTTATCATTAAGCCATGTAATTTTAATTGGTCTTGCATTAGTTTAAGGTATTTAATATGATACTGGTGATGATGGATACTTCAGCTGTTAAACCTCATAAAAAGTCTACCATTTGCTGTGTAAACCTTTTGCAAGCTATGCCTATAAAATAAAAATGATTTGCCACACCAAAATTTTGAATGCAGACCAAGCTGAACATTAAGCCAAAAAATGCGGCCATATGGTCAGGGTTGGCTTCAGACACACAAGTCAGCGTCCAAGTTCTTCTCTCTCTCTCTCTCTCTCTCTCTCTCTCTCTGTCTCTCTCTCTCTCTCTCTCTCTCTCTCTCTCTCTCTCTCTCTCTCTCTCTCTCTCTCTCTCTCTCTCTCTCTCTCTCTCTCTCTCTCTCTCTCTCTCTCCCTCCCCTCTCTCCCTCTCTCTCAGTGCACAGAGAAAAGAAGTAAAATAGGCGTTTATGTTTATCAGGTGCACAGGTGGAATCACTTCACTTCGCCCGTCTACCTTTGGCTCAACTATCACTTTCTTGGTCATATTTGTGATTTTATTTGAGAGGTTTTAAGGACACGTAATACCTCTAATTAGCAGTAATTACAGATCGCTAGTATAAGGTCACTAGAGATTATGAAATGATTCCACACGATCACGGCATCAGCAACCAACTGTCTCGCTGTAGCAAAAGTTTTTGTGCCTCTCCAGATGCAGATGCACTGAGCATTGCAAAATATTGAAGGAAACAATAAACATTTTTAACAGTTTCTACTTTTTATTACCATTCATTTAAAAAAATGTTAGAATTTTACATTAGACCTTAGATTTAACTTTCATGCCTTTTTCTTGATTTGCATCATTATAGATTTCATCCCAGGTTTTCTAATACTCTTACCTGCCCTCTTCCCTGTTAGAGGTCCTACCTTCTAACCGACGCTCGGGGGCGGCGTCGGTCCAGTTAACATCTCCGGGATCCTGACAGCAACCGCAATCGGACATAGACGTCTGTAAGCTGCGTAATTGCGTAAATATGCAACATCTCAGGTATTTAATAGCGTCTCTGAGCTTGGCAGGTGTCGCACCATTCGACCGACTTTTGTTGCCTAATCACTGCGGTGGCCTTCCAGGTGGTGTTGCCTTTTCCGGACCCCGTTAGGCTTTAACGGTAGACCAATCTCGCTTTAATAGGTTGGCCACATAGGGTCAAAAAGCCTGAGGTAAGCCAAGGATTAGCAGCTAGAGTAGGGTTTGAGATTTCCCCTGTTTGCTGATCTTCTTCCGCCCCTTCATCCCTTACCGGCTGATTGGGTGTTCAACGCGTGCCCGATTGCTAATGTGACTAAGGACGGCTTCTCCGGAAGCCAGCGCTTGTCCGCGAGCGCTTTATTATTCACAAGCATTTGTTAGGATCCCGCTCGTTAGTGTTGTTGATCCTGATCACTGTCCTCCTGGCCCCGGAGCATTCCGTGGCCTGAATCGCGTTGATCCATAGGCGTCCGTGATTCCTTCTTGCTGCGCGTCTCTCTGTGCCTGTGCATTTCTGCAAGGTACGCTTATAGCGTATGCTTTCAGTGCAAGTCAGTGCTGCATAATCTCTTCGCGCTCCATAGTTTCTTTGTCCTTCCCTCTGGGACAGCGCTCATTGGTGATTTGTTTCCGTGCGCGTGTGTCTGCCTAGCCTTTCTTCTTGCTAGGAAGTGTCCCAACGTGGCGCCCACAGGAGACTTTAAGGCTTCCTGGCATGGTCTTGTCATCAGCCACGGGTGGTGCGTGGTGTTGACAGTGTGAGCTCACAGCCATACCCATTTCATCCCCTTTCTTCCCTTTTGGTTCAACCTTTCCATCTGGAGCTAACTGCACTTTTCACGGTTTTCACGTTTGGCCACCGGTCAGATATGGCGAATCGTAACAGAATATTGTGACCAATGAAAGGATCCAGCGTTAGCTCCTTGACCTCCAATATGGAGGTCCTCAGTCGCCGCAGATGGCACCAGCAGTCCTTCATGGGGTCCTGGTTAGCTATTGGGGGTCCGACCAGTCTTTATGGCCTCATCTGCAACCTGGGTTGGCAACCCGACCCTGCGGAGCTACCCAGCCCCCACCACAAAAGGCACCAGCGTCCATCCAAAGCCCACCCAGGGCTGCTTTGGCCATCTATCACTTTTGGTCTGCCTAGTGATTCTGACTGGCCTGTAGTTCCTGAAGATTTGCCTCAGCCCATCGCTTGTGTCCCCCCAGCTTGATGGATTCTCACCCCTTTCCCCCGAGCCACCTGGCATTTTAGAGGCCAGGCAGGGTTCCAGGCGGGTCACCGAGTATGTGGGTGAATTCCATCTGCTGGCTGTGGAGACTGGGTTTTGTGACCGGGTGCTCATGGCCATCTTTGAAGAGAGCCTGAGCCATCCGTGCTGATGTGTGTCTGGTTCAGAGGGCCAGGGAGAGGGCTGGTTCAACCCATATATCAACACCTGCTTCTCAGATGGTTCCCACTCATTCCGACCCTCCCGTGCCTTGTACTGACCTTTTTGGTCTTCCCACCACTTCCCGCCGCATGTTAGCTCCGTACCTGAGCAGCTAGCACTGCCTAGCTCCGTACCTGAGCACGTTAGCTCCGTACTAGAGCCGTTAGCACCATCTAGCTCTGTACCTGGACACGTTAGCTCCATACTTGAGCCATTAGTGCCGTCTAGCTCCGTACCTGAGCACGTTAGCTCCGTACCTGAGCAGCTAGCGCCACCTAGCTCCATACCTGAGCACATTAGCTCTGTACTTGAGCTGTTTTGCACCATCTAGCTCTGTACCTGGACACGTTAGCTCCATACTTGAGCCATTAGTGCCGTCTAGCTCCGTACCTGAGCTGTTAGCGCTGTCTAGCTCTGTATCTGAGCCGTTAACGCCACCTAGCTCCATATCTGAGCATATTAGCTCCGTACCTGAGCACATTAGCTCCATACCTGAGAATGTTAGCTTTGTACTTGAGCCGTTAGCACCATCTAGCTCTGTACCTGAACACGTTAGCTTTGTGCCTGAGCCGTTAATGCTGTTTAGCTCCATACCTAAGCACGCCATGCCTTCTAGCTCTGTACCTGAGCACCATAAAACAACCTACACGCTCAAGGAACCATGCTAGTTAATTTTAGAATCTTCATATTGTTCTCTGTCTGTCAGATAAACGTTACCATGCTTTGTTTGGGTATCATGAGGAAGCATGAGCAAGGAAGGAGTGTAACAGGTTAAAGAGACTATAAGCAAGTTCACATTTGGTTTATTGCTTTAGCTTCAAGTTTAACTGGTACTGGACCACAAAGCAACCAGTATAAAATAGTAAATACAAAGATATCTCCAGCACATCCCAAAGATTCTAAATGGGGTTCAGGTCTGGACTCTGTGGTGGCCAATCCATGTGTGAAAATGATGTCTTATGCTCCCTGAACCACTCCTTCACAAAAAATCCATTGGAATTTCTGGAATAATCTGGTCGTTCAGTATATTCAGGTAGTCAGCTGACTTCATTCTTTGGGCACATAACGTTGCTGAACCTAGACCTGACCAACTGCAGCAACCCCAGATAGCACTGCCCCCACAGGCTTGTACGGTAGGCACTAATCATGATGGGTGCATCACTTCAGCCTCTCTTTTTATTCTTATGTGTCTATCACTCTGGACCTCGGTAAATCTGGACCACATGACCTTCTTCCATTGCTGAGTCCAATCTTTATTCTTCCTAGCAAACTGAAGCCATTTTTGTGGGTTAACCTCACTGACAAGTGGATTTCTTAAGGTTGCACAGCTGTTAAATCCCAATCCCTTGAGTTCCCTTCGCATTGTGGGTGTGGAAATGCTCTTACTTTCACTATTAATCATATACCCGAGTTCTACTGTTGTTTTTCTACAATTTCATTTCACCAACCGTTTAAGTGATCGGCGATCACGATCATTCAACATTGTTTTCCAACCACATTCCTTCCTCGAGGATGATGTTTCCCCACTGTCCTTACAATAATGTCACCCTTCTGAAACAGATCATAACATCTTTTCCACAACCACAGAATGTGTTTTTCGACATGGTTGTTTAACAAATGAGAAGCTACTCACTGCATCAGATAGGGGTTAAATAACTTGTTGCCAGCTGAAACATAATCACCAATGCCGTAATTATCCAATGGGAGGCTCTTATCTATTTGCTTAGTTAAATCCAGGTGGTGACCTTTTTTTTTGGCTAGACAGTGTAATTTAGAGTTTGTTTGTGTGCCGAGTTCAAGCCTTCGTTGCCAAAATTCTGTTTGTTCAAAATTCAGCACATAATAAACAATGTAAATATTAGTAGAGATGTACAAATAAAACATTGTAGGAGTAGTCTGTGTTAGTACAGTATATGTTGTGTTCATGTTGACCACAACGCTGATGGCTGTTCAAGCCACTCTTATTCAGTTTTTTCTTGTCATATACAGTGGTACCCCTGTTCATGACCACCTCAGAACTGGTCAAATTTGGTTCCCAACACATTTTAAGTAGAAAAATTTGTCTTTGTTCTGGACGGTTGCTCGGTACACTGCGCACCTGCTTAAACTTGCTGTGAGTCAAGCCACGTGACTCGTTTCAGCTGAAACTCGATTCACGATTCAGTACACAGTGATTCAGATTAACAGTAGCCCTTGCTCAGTAAAGATGTCTGCTGTGTTTATCGTGTTTTTCTTTATTTGTACATCTACAGTACTGTATTCTTAGTGCAAATAAGTCCCCATAGATTATAAAAAGTTTAGTTTATAAAAGCCAACCGAAAGGAAATCAGGAACACAGGAATCCTCCAGAACACAGCTTTCAGTTCATTACTCACTAAATTACCTGAGATTTTTCAACACTATTTCATAAAACAAGCTTTGTGTTAATGATTTTAGCCAACTGTATGTTAATGTAAGTGTTTTAAACATTAACTTACTTATCATTACTTATCATCGGCATTGCTATTATACAATATAGACGCTCTACCAAACTCTCATTAATCTCCTCAGTTCATGTCACATTTAACTTATGATGGATATGTTGGAACATATCCCCATCGTAAATCAGGGAGCACCTGTACAATACAATTCAATTTATGCATATACTGCTTTATACAGTGTGGATTTTCTGGGTGTCTGGAACAGATTCATTCAATTTACATTTTATCTGTTGTGGGAAAAATTTGCTCGGTGCTTGTTTTTGGGTTCTGGACTGAATTAACAATGACAACCGAGGTACCACTGTAATTCTAATGTTACTTACAAAGATCTGTGATGGACAATATAAGGAGCATTTCGAGAAGCTTTCCTGAAAAAAATATTTTAAAAAAGTATAGGAACTTTCATTTTCCCCATGCCATGCACACCATTGTTGTTCAGTGTTCTTCTGATGGTGGACTCATGAGACTCATTAACATTAGCAAATGTGAGAAAGGCCTTCAGTTGCTTAGAAGTTACCCTTTGTGACCTCGCCAACTATTACACGCCTTGCTCTTGGAGTGATCTTTGTTGGTCGACCACTCCTGGGGAGGGTAACAATGGTCTTGAATTTCCTCCATTTGTACACAGTCTGTCTGACTGTGGATTGGTCCAAACTCTTTAGTGATGGTTTTGTAACCTTTTCCAGCCTAATTAGCATCAACAACTCTTTTTCTGAAGTCCTCAGCAATCTCCTTTCTTCGTGCCATGATACACTTCCACAAACATGTGTTGTGAAGAGCAGACTTTGATAGATCCTTGTTTGTTAAATAAAACAGAGTGCCCATTCTCACCTGATTGTCATCCCACCTGACTTTAATTTCACCTTCAAAATAACTGCTAATCCTAGAGGTTGACATACTTTTGCCACTCACTAATATGTAATATTGGATAATTTTCCTCAATAAATAAATTATCAAGTATAATATTTTTGTCTCATTTGTTTAACTGGGTTCTCTTTGTCTACCTTTAGGACTTGTGTGAAAATCTGATGATGTTTTAGGTCACATTTATGTAGAAATGTAGAACATTCTAAAGGGTTCACAAACTTTCAAGCACCACTGTAGGTTTTCTGCGCCAAGCAACGACAATAGCAAAGCCAGTTTTAATGACTTACATTTTTTGCAGTTTGATAACAAATAAAACAGGGACTTGTGGTAGCCTAGTGGTTAAGATACTGCACTATGGACCAGAAGGTCCAGGGTTCAAATCCCACCTCTGCCAAGCTGCCACTGTTGGGTCCTTGAGCAAGTCCTTTAACCCACAATTTCTTGGATTGTAAGACTGTATCAATTGTAAGTCGCTCTGGATAAAGGCATCTGCTAAATGCTGTAAGTGTGAATGTCAATGTATTTTCGTAGCGCTTCAGAATTCAATTTTATAACTTGTGTTATAATTATATCTACAATTATAGTAATGGCCACATATATACAAAGGAGTGGCTAGTGCAACCCCATTGAGTGGGGTTTTTTTTTCAGTAAATGTGCCACCCAATCTTTATATTATAAGTCCCACTCAGGATTTGAACCAACACCCTTAGACACTGCTGTTTATAGCAGCTGGCTCTACACACTGAGCCACCGGAGCTATTAAATATGTTTTTCCAAATCAAATTACTTCACAAAGGACCGTCACATGGTGCTTTAAGGTTTAGGTAATGTACTAATGTATCTTAATGTATTATGTACAATTTTACACAATCAGTGTAATTATATCCGTATGATATCCGTGCGAGGAAATTGGAGTCTTTGGGTGTAGAAGGAAACAACCTATCTATTACCATGCACAATCTTACCATAAAACAACCTACACTCTCAAGGAACCATTCTGGTTAATTTTAGAGTCTTCATACTTGTTCTCTGCCTGTCAGATAAACGTTACCATGCTTTGTTTGGCTATCTTCCACATGCAGGAAGCATGAGCAAGGAAGGAGTGTAACAGGTTAAAGAGACTCTAAGCAAGTTCACATTTGGTTTATTGCTTTAGCTTCAAGTTTAACTGGTACTAGACCACAAAGCAACCAGTATAAAATAGTAAATACAAATATATCATTTAGAAATTCTAATATCTGAGGTCATAAACACACTAAATTGTCTTCTGGTATAATTTTGTAAAACCTGTATTTTACCATTTTTCTATTCTAGCATGTAGTCATACAAGAACATGGCATTCTCACTCAAATAGTCTGCCAAAAATCTACCTTTTCTACAAAGTGTATATCCTGTTCAATGTATTGTTACAATTTCAGCATGCAATAAAGTATATAAAAATAAATATAATTTTAAAACTCCAACAAACAATATCAATGTCTAAGCTGGAAACAGCAGTGTTTAAGTGGGTTTCTTCCTAAAACTCAAATTCAAAATAGCAACTACAGATTTCTGTTGCTTAAATATAACATGATCAAACTAGAGGTCAATCTATCTAAATATAAACTCTGTCAGTGAAAACCAGTGAAACTTGTGTGAACAGATGAGATCTGCTTGTCAGTCCCTGAGTTTTCTATTCTTTAAAAGTATTTAGGAAGCCACCTGCAGGTAAACAAAAATCTTAGGCTTTACTTTTAAATTTCCCTTTACGTTTCACTTTTTTGTTACTGCTTTTCTTCCATAAATGATTAGAAAGAATGTTGTTGTTTTCCAACTCTTTATCGTCATCTTCTGAGTACCAAGGTCCCCAGACGCCTCCGTTGTACTGAGGATTGGACCGGTAGTCCTTGGGTGGGTAGCGGCATGGTACGGCTGTCTTGCTGTACTGCAAAAGTTTGAGTAGCATTTTTTTCACAATGTGTGGATAGCGCCTCGAGAGATCCACACGCTCAAAAGGATCTGCTGTGATGTTGAATAGCCACACTGTCTTGCCTCGATCCCAGCGCACACGTTCATTGTGCAGGCGGTTAGTTAACATCATGGTGGAGAAAGTCTGTGGTGGAACCCAGTCACTGTAGCCTGGAACACCTGTCAGGAGCTTCCAGTGGCCAACACGAAGAGCTGCTTGGACAGCTGTGTTCCAGATTCCAAAACCTTGCTTCCACGAACCATTCTTTGCTTTGGTGTAAACAGGGTCTATGTTGTGGAGAATGTCTTGACGTGGAGAAGGACGCCCTTCACTGATCGACTCCCAAACATCATAGCCATCCAGATTCTGATTCTCGTCCAGCGTACCTTCGCCAAGTGTTACAAGCGTTGGATACCAATCAGTAATGTGCACAAGGCCCTTGCATGTGCCCCTCTTTGCCAACAAAGGGCTGTGCACAAACCCCACTGCCCGTATTCCTCCCTCCCAGTAAGTTCCCTTACCACCCCTTAATGGCCAATTACTGCCACCTGCCAGAGGCTGACCCCCATTGTCCGAAGAGTACACCAATACCATGTTGTTATAGTAGCCATAACGCTTGAGTGCAACAGTTAAGTTGCGCATAGCCTCATCCAAGCAGCTGACCATGGCTGCATACTTGCGGCGATGCAGATTTGGTATGGATTTATAACGATCCAAATAACGAGTTGGGACCTGCAGAGGTGAATGCACTGCCTGGTATGCCAAGTACAGGAAGAGAGGTCGTTTGGGGTTGTGCGAGGCTAGAATATTCACTGCCTTTTGAGTGTACATGTGTGTGGAATAGATGCCTCGGTCTTGCTCCCAGGCAGCTTCTTCACCTTCATGTAGGTCATAGCCACACATTCCGGGGCTGTCACATTTGTAGTGATTGTAGTAGTCACCACTTCCCAACAAAGAGCCAAAGAAGGTGTCAAAGCCACGCTGGGTTGGCATACAGCTGCGTTTGTAGAAACCTAGGTGCCACTTGCCAACCATATGTGTGGCATATCCTGCAATCTTCAGCTTTTGCGGGAGGGTGACATTCTCAAGGGGCAGACAGTTGGGTTGAGTTGGGCGAATAATGGAGTGCTGAAGTCCAGTGTGAATTTGATACCTATGGCAGAAAGAAACAGATTTTAGAAAATTCAGGTTCACATTTACCAGTGTGTATTAATGCATTTTTGTTGAACATAAATGCATATGAATATATCTATTATACATAGTGATGGGTCGATCCACATTTTTTCAGTTCTGATCCGATTGCTCAACTGTCGATACCGATACAGATTCCGCTACATGAGGTTTTCTTTACTTTAATATTATGAGTATTATTGTTTGTACCGTGTTTAAGGTTACAATATGCTGTCTTGCTTTTCAGTGTTTCCAGACTAAAAAAGCTCCACACAAACATCATTTTAGTTAAACCAACAGCTAATACTATTTGCTCACTCAGCTGCAGACTGAAGTTGCATGCTCATGGTAAAATGTGGAATGGAGTATTTATCGACAAGTGGATCGGATCTGTCTGTCCAATATCCAAAGAGTGAATGACATCAATATCAGACCCTATACCGACATAGGACCAGATCGGACACATCTCTAATTATACATGTAAAATAAAATCTATAACAGTCACATTTAGGCATATCTGATATATAACTGAAAGCCAAAGACCAAGTAATGGTGGCGATACAACATATTATGCTATTAAACATACTGAAAGAATTAATAGTATCAAACTATTTGAATTTTGGCTAATGAAGGTTTTCCTTTTGATTTTCAGAAAAAACGTTGATCTTGTTTTGTCTGGAAGGACTTGCTGTGGTTGTAATGCTTAGTTTGATTAAATCAATCCCAAGCTGTACACAGACAAAGCAATGATATGATCATACCTTGCATAACTGCTTTTAGGAAAGGCACTTATTTGACTGGGGGTAATACAGTTAATGCACTATAAAAGACACCTAGTCATCCGGCATTTCAAAAGTAATTGAAAGTGACCTAACCCAAGTGCAGCACACTGCTCTTCCTACAGCATACACGAAGCAGCCCTAACGTTAAATCCACTGACAGATGAATTGAATTACCATGGCAGTGTGATAACCTGAGCAATGTTCTGCTGGGAATCCTTATGTCCTGGCATTCATGTGGATGATACTTCGACACATACCACCTGCCTAAACATTGTTGCCGACCAAGAACTTCTCCTTCATGGCGAAAGTCTTCCCTAATGTCAGTGGCGTTATTCAGTATAATATTGTGATCTGCCACACGGAAAAACTTATTTAGGGATGGTTTGAAGAACATGACAAAGAGTTCAAGGTATTACCTTGGCCTCTAAAATCCCCAGATCACAATCCGCTTGAGGATCTGTGAGATGTATTGGACACAGAAGTTCGATCCATGGAGGCCTCACCTTGCAACTAACAGGACTTAAAGGAGACACTGCTAGCATCTTGATGTCAGACACCACAGGACACCTTTAGAGGTTTTGTGGACTCTATGTCTCAACAGGTTAGAGCCTTGGCAGCACAAGGGGGCCGTATATAACATTAGGCAGGTGGTTTTAATGTTGGCTGATTGGTGTATATCGTATACAGATCTAGATGATAAATAGATGTTTTCATTGGGAGCACAGTCACATTTGATTCTTCACAAGCAAAAGCACTGTCATAAAGCTATTAAAGTTGTATTTTTAAAAAGTCAACACTCAACGCATGTGTGATGGTTTTCAATGCATGTCTCATTAATAAATATTAATAAGGCCATTCTAGATCAAACCGAAATTTTTTGGAAACATGCTGCACTTTAATATTATTATTACTATTATAATCATGAAAAGATGCATGAATACAAAACAGAAGGCAGCATAATCTCATGTCAGAATTACTGTAATATCACTTCATGGGAAATAATTAATCATGATAATGTCAGATGACTGTCATTCACCATCACGTTCCAATTCAGCTTAACACTGTACATGTTTTTTTTTTTAAATCACCCATATAATCGGCCATTGTACAAGAATTCTTTGGTCGTGAATTAAAATCTGATTTTAGAATCTATTTTTGATGTCTCACCAGTTTTATCAAGACAGGGCAGAAAGTGATATTATAGCTTTAGCATCTGTAGCTAACACTGTTTAGATACATCAAAATTATTGCCCTTTACAACAGCATGAAATTGTTGAATGGTTTCCAGTTTGATGTTTTAGTGTTTGTTTTTATTTGCAATTCTGTCTTTAGAAAATTATATAATCATATACAGTATAGCACAATCTGTCATAGAATTGCAAAATATTTTATGGGAATCACCTCATACAATAAACTTATAAGACCACTGAAATTGCAGTGTAAACCTGGCTTGAGTTTTTAGATTATTTGTGTCCATTTATTGTTGTTCTAGATTACAGTTACATTGCGCTGACCGTGTGTCACGGGGTCGCCAAGACGGTATAAGCGAACCCCGAAAGAAAAGGGTTTTAGGACCCAAATGCAGTTAGCTCCAGATGGTATTAATGAACTGAAATAAATAACAATATTAATATCCCCGTAAGGGGGAGTGCCAAATGGTGCACGCTGTGCCACCGAGGGACAACGATGAGACAGCGTGGGATCAAACTCCGAGCGACGGCATCGGAGTCCGTGACCCTAACCACGAGACCAAAGAAGGAGTCATGTGATGTGCTTGCAAAACTGGGGGTTCACCCCTACTAAATGGCTCCGTCTAGCGCAGGCTTGAAAAAGTAGAATAAGTAGTGCACATTTATTTTTTTACACGAACGCCAGTAACTCTGCATTATATTTAAATATATATGTGTGGCGAACGTGGAGGAAAATCGCTCGGGTGGAAAGAGCGATCGCTTTCTCTCACTCTCTGAACGAGACTGCGTGTGTGCTCAACCAGCAGCTCAGGAGGGTAGAGAAAGCGATGACGTGCTGTAACGTGGAGCTCGCAGGTTCCCGAAAAGTGAATCGAGTCACGGTTCTACGCATGCGTGCACAAGGTAGGGGCTACAGCGGGCGCAAAGCTGGCCACCATACCATGCATGCGCAGCACGACATCGGACGCAAAAGACGCGATGTGAGTCACGGTTCTACGCAAACCAGCGCAGCATGACATCGAACGCGTGAACGGAACGGAGCTGAGGAGCAGCGAAGCGTTCCCTTTTTAAATACAACGCGGGACGGGGCTGAGAGGCAGCAAAGCGTCCCCTTTAAATACAGCGCGGGCGGCGGCATGGCCTTTCGAACAAAGCGCGAGAAAAGGTACCTTAAATGAAGAAACGGGAACGGCAAGGAGAACAGGGAGGTGGGTTGAACACCGCAGCAGTGAGTGTAAAGCCCCGGAGGGCACCGGCGGAGCCGTGATGCAGCACAGGGAGCGCGAACAACGGATACTGACCCTGCTCTAGCGTCTAATTCCCTGGCGGTTACCATCCGGCTTCCTAGCCGTACAATTACAGATCCTCTTCAAAGAATCAGTTACCGACTGTCCCTGACAATACCGATTACCGGCGAGCATCCGCTGCAGCACGTCTGAGCCGGATGAGGGCTCCGATGGGCGATGGTACCCCCATCAAGGTGAAAGGTGCGACACCGACTGAACTCAGGACGCACCTTATATACCTGAGTCAGTGGGTGTTGCCCATAAAGCAAACGAGCAGCTTAATGAGATCTGCAAGTGATAATAATAACGCGATCACACAGCCTTCATCATGCATGTGCGATCGTGCTGACTGTCAGGGTCTCAACATGAAGAAAGAAAGCCAACGCTGCCCCCTATCTTCGGAAAGGCAGGTGAGACCCCGTCACACCGTGGTGGCACAGTAGGTGAAGGGTTAGTGTGGTCGCCTGACAGCTCCAGCATCCCTGGTTCAATCCAAGGCTTGGATCCCAACCAATCCCGTATGGTTCAATTTCACTTAATGCTATTGAGTCTTCTGATTAGCTGTTGGGTTTCTTGATTTGCTGTTGAGCATTCTTTTTTTTCATTTGTTTTGCACTTCAGGGCTTCCATATCATGGCTATGTGCAGACGAGTAAAATTCTGCCGTTTCATTTGTGCTGACACAGCTTTCAGGGCCAGTTTAGAACTCAGGAGTGATTATTACTTCTGATCTAAACAGACTGCAATTTTACTGCATTCTCCTGGAACACACTTAGAAAAAGTACTGTAACTTATAGGTGTCTGCCTCTCTGAATGCCCAGACATCCAGACTCCCTTCATCACTCTCTCAATTACTCTCTTAATCTCTTTCCATTCCCTTCATCTCTTTTATACACTCTCTTACCTCACCCCCTCCTCCTCTTATATGCCCAAGCAAACAGGCAGCCTCTCCTCGGGTATGGATAGGAATAAGAGATCTACAGTATTTCTTCTTGGAGACATGGGTTTGAGCAACACAAATGTTGTAGCACAGTATGTAAATATCAGATGTTCTCACATTTGTACAACCTATGCAGGTGCTAAGACACAAATCACACTCCCCATGCGCATCCAACCACACCCACACCGCCTACACACACGTTTGGCTTTCTGTCACTTAGTGCGTTTACATGAACTTCATAACCTGACAACTGCATAAAATCAGATTTTCTCAGTAATCCAACCAAGGAGTATACATGCATTTGAGTAATCATAAAATGGGAAACCTCCGGGTTTATGTGACCCAGGCAATAATTAGATTTCTGCTTTGCAACCAGCAAATAATCTCACAGAATGACGTGACATAAACTTCATTTTTTAATATTAAATAATCAAATTCTTCATTTTATTGAGTATATATATAGCTGTTTAGCGAGTGATGTGTTTAATTCCACGGTCGCCAGATCCCATGAGAGAATCCCCTACTTCGTCTATGTAAATAAGCCCAAAAGAAGTGAACTTTAAGAATAAGTGGACTTGGCAACCATGTTTTTTTCCGCTAGCAACTAGACTGCCAAACCTGATTAAAATTGGGTAACTTGTATACATGCTTAGAGAAATCACATTACTGAAATAAAATATAACCATTACTTAATCTGATTTCTAGATCGGAGTATGCTGTATACATGACCATGACCATGACAAAAAAAACTGCAGAAATCTGCATGTAAATGCACTAATTGTGGGGACCTTCCATTGATAAAATATTACTACTAATTAATGCTAAGCCTCCACCTAGCCTTAACTTCAGTAACAACATACACGTCTTTTGGCTCTTTCAAGTTTTCAAAAAAAAGTTGCAGATTTTGTGAAAAAATTTGCCTTGGGAGAAACAGCAAAATGTCAGGTCTTTCTATCATTGTGGGGACATGTGGCCCTGATAGTGCTATAACCACATGCACGGAGAGGGGGGGGGGAGAGAGAGAGAGAGAGAGAGAGAGCTGTACAGCTGTGTTGGCTATTAGACTGTTTCTCTGGTAGTTTATAGATTCCCCCTGTCTTCAGACTTGCAGACAATATGTGTGTTCTACATGACTGGACTGGGAACCGAGAAAGGAACACTTTCTTATTGTATGAACAAACACAAGTTTAAAAAAGACACTTACACTTTTTAACACAATTATATTAGATATTGTATGGCAGGCTAAACCAAAGCATTAGACCAGGTCATGCAAAAAACAGTGCTCACTTATGCATGTAATATGGCCTCAGATGTTTGCTATGCTCACACTCAGTAAACCTCCTTTGCTATGCCACATGTGTGTCTTATTAGGGCTGCAACAACGAATCGCTAAAATTATTAAAAGTGTTGGCAACGCATTTCATTATCGATTCGTTGTGTCGCATGATTTATGTGTCCCCCGCCTTATCATATCCGCTTACGTTACTTGCGGCACTTCGTCAACGCTGGAAAAAAAATACGCGCGAGTTGAACAGAGCGAGGCGGAGCCGGTGCAGATGCGTAATCTTCAAAATAAATTAGCATTAAGAATTAAATAAATTCTACAAATGAAACATGACCGACCCAGAGAAGGTGGTTCGGCTTAAGTCCTCAAAAGTGTAGGAGCACTTCACGCTTCACACAACTAAACAATGTGTAACATGCAAGCTTTGCAAAAGTGATCTGACCTGGCACAGGAGCACCCTGGTGCTGATACAGCCCTCGAAACGGAAACATGGAGTCACCGATGAGGATGAAGGGAGCTCAACAACAGCGTAAGTCACCACAATATCCCGAGTTTGTTCCGTTTTGAAGTGAGAAAACGTAACGGCACACTCACACTATGGGAACGGACACATGCTGTTTGATGCTGTTTTTCTGCTTGTTAGCTGGCTAATGACAGTCATGAAGTTAACAGAGACAGATATCCTATATTGGCCAGGCTAGCCAAGTCTTCTTTATGCATTCCTGGTACTTCAACACTGTCTGAGCGTTTATTTTCTACAGCAGGAAATATAGCCTCTAAAAAGAGAGCCAGCTTTAGTTAGGAGCATGTTGACATGCTAACATTTTTGGATTGCAATGCAAGTTCCTAAAGAAAGGGAGTGAATGAGTTTGTATGTTGTGTTTGCATTAGAGATGCACTATTTTTTCTTTATTATTTAATTTGTTATTTTAATTTATTAATACATTTAATTTATTATTCAATTATTGTAAGCACTTATTTGCTCTGTTATTCAATGCTATATTTCTGAATAAAGAACATGGAAGTTTTTTTAACCCGATTCATCAAAAAAATAATCGACCGATTAATCGATTATTAAAATGATCGTTAATTGCAGCCCTATGTCTCATCTTAAGTTATATTACCCTTTCCACTAATTTACACCTGGGTGGGGTGCTTCTCATATGAGAACCCAATATCACAGTCTACAGTACATTACAGTATCTATAACACATTTTTAAAATGACACAGACCTTTGTAGATCGGAGTCAGATTAGAGGAAAATATTGTTTTATTCTTAGTTTAGTTAATTCCTGTTTTAGTTGTAGCTAATTTCTATTTCAGTTCTTGCGTACAATGATCCACACAGGCTCTCTAGTCTGTTTCAAACATGTCACAGACAAAACACAAAATATTGTGGTATCAGCAGCCACTCCAGCTGGAAGCTGGCAGTAGGTGCCCTGAGAGGCATTGCAGTTTCAGAACGCCAGGTATAGTTATTTTTGTTCTATTTTATTAATGTGTATGGTCATTTTTTGTTCATAGTTAACCAGGCTTATGCATTTATTAATGTGTCTTTTGCTTTTGCAAAATTTATATGTTTGTGATCCTTATCCACCATGATTGAGAGAGGCAAATTATAGTATTTTAGTTCACTTAGCCCCGGCCTCCACCTCACCTTAGTTAGCTTAGGCAGTACTTACAGCTCTTTTAAGAGCTTTCCTCATGCTTTTCTCATTTGTCACCCTAGGCTTGCTCAGTCAGGGCTTTGGGCTGAGATAAATGTAAAGTTGCTTTAAGACACTGCTCCACTGTAAAAAGCGCTATTGAAATAAATTTGACTTTGACTTTCGGGCAGCTCAAAATACAGACCTAATTATGGGGAGTTTCCTGGTGTTCCCGGTCCTTCTCCTACGCCAAAATATATGTCATTCTCTAGAGGTTATTCTCTTCAGACAGTGAACATATTTTAGTTTAGTGTACTGTATTCAGTTTCAAATCCATGTAATGTCCCATTCATTACACAAAAATATATATTTGTCTGTTATTCTCCAGGGATAGCGAGCATATTATTGAACTGACTCCCACAGCATACCTGTATGTGTATTAGAAAAAAAAATCCACACAAACCTTTTAACCGATATTGTTTTTCAAGTCATGTTTGGGTACACTGTCCGTTAATAACACAAAACTCACTGAAATTACCATGACGTTACACATGAAAGCAGTTCATGCTTGCTCTAACTATTATTCATATTCACATAACTACTGTTTTAAATGCATAACTACTGTTTTAAAGATTATTGCAAAGATTCATTCCAAGTCAGTGGCAACAGCATTAAGTTAGCACTTTATTTTACAGTAAGGCCTGGCACACAGCTGGCATTATAATACAGCCCACAGGTAATGGATGAGATTGATATCAGGGTATAAAGTGCACAAAGATAAACAAAAAGACAACACAACAGCAAATCCGAAAGCACCACAGCAAATCCAAAAGAATCACAACAAATCCGAACGTACCGCAGCAAATCCGAAAATACCACAGCAAATCAAACACACGTCACACAGTAGGTATGTCAACATTGCTCCTTAACTGCATTTTTTGTTGATCTCATTGATGGTAGATTCAGCAGAGGGATAAAAGGGTAAGTATAATTTTGGCAGGTATTAGAATATTACTGCTAAATTATACTTTTCTGTTGAAACTACACTCAAATGCATTTCAGGGTACAATACACAACCAAAGACATGTCACCAAAATAAGTTTGAGTAGACCCTTCACAGATATGAAGCCACAGTAAAGTGCAGGGTACAATCTACAGACCAGGAAATCTTGAAATAATCTGGGACATACAGTAAAAATTGGGAGAAGACATCACTTCATCAGTAACGCATTCAAAAAGGTTGTGCAAGACTTGTGAATTCACTGCTTGGCCAAAAAAAGGTCACCACCTGGATTTAACTAAGCAAATAGGTAAGAGCCTCCCATCGAATAATTACTGCATTGGTGATTTTCAGCTGGCAACAAGTTATTTAACCCTACCTGATGCAGTGAGTAGCTTCTCATTTGTTAAACAACCAAAAGACACATCTTGTGGTCGTGGAAAAGATGTTAATCTGTTTCAGAATGATTCAATTATTGGGATGCATCAAGCAGAGAAAACATCTAAAGAGATTACTGAAACTAATAAAATCGGGTTAAGAACTCGCATTATTAAAAAGTGGAAGGACAGTGAGGAAACATCATCTTCGAGGAAGGAATGTGGTTGGAAAAAAAATCTTGTCTTTTATCTTGTCTTCGATGTCATGTTATTGTGCTTCAGAATTTGCTGTCTTTTCTTGTTGTTCATTTGTTTTGCACTTCAGGGCTTCCACATCAGGGCTCTGTGCAGACTAGTTAAATGTTGCTGTTTCATTTGTGCTGACATACCTTTCAGAGCCAGTTTGGAACTGGGTAGTGATTATTGTTTCTGATATAAACAGATTTTTTAACCTATTCCCTTCTATTCCAACTGTACCAGTCCCAGTTGCCAAACTGCCACTGTTGGGCTCTTGAGCAAGGTCCTTAACCCACAATTGCTTGGATTGTACTTTGTAAGAGTGTATGAGCTACAGTGGTGCTTAAAAGTTTGTGAACCCTTTAGAATTTTCTATATTTCTGCATAAATATGATCTAAAACATCATCAGATTTTCACACAAGTTCTAATATTAGATAAAAAGAACTCAGTTAAAGAAATGAGACAAAAATATTATACATGGTCATTTATTTATTGAGAAAATGACCCAATATTACATATTAGTGAGTGGCAAAATAATGTGAACCTTTGCTTTCAATATCTGGTGTGACCCCCCTGTGCAGCAATAACTGCAGCCAAACGTTTCCTGCAACTGTTGATCAGTCCTGCACACCGGCTTGGAGGAATTTTAGCCCATTCCTCCGTACAGAACAGGTTCAACTCTGTAATGTTGGTGAGTTTCCTCACATTAACTGCTCGCTTCAGGTCCTTCCACAACATTTCCATTGGATTAAGGACTTTGACTTGGCCATTCCAAAACATTAACTTTATTCTTCTCTAACCATTCTTTGATAGAACGACTTGTGTGCTTAGGGTCGTTGTCTTGCTGCATGACCCACCTTCTCTTGAGATTCAGTTCATGGACAGATGTCCTGACATTTTCCTTTAGAATTCTCTGATGTAATCCAGAATTCATTGTTCCATCAATGATGGCAAGCCGTCCTGGCCCAGATACAGCACAACAGGTCCAAACCATGATACTACCACCGCCATGTTTCACGGATGGGATAAGATTCTTATGCTGGAATGCAGTGTTTTCATTTCTCCAAACATAACGCTTTTCATTTAAACCAAAAACCTATATTTTGGTCTCATCCGTCCACAAAACATTCTTCCAATAACATTCTGACTTGTCCACGTGATCTTTATCAAACTGCAGACGAGCAGCAATGTTCTTTTTGGAGAGCAGTGGCTTTCTCCTTGCAACCCTGCCATGCACACCATTGTTGTTCAGTGTTTGTCTGATGGAGAACTCATAAACATTAACATTAGCCAATGTGAGAACGGCCTTCAGTTGCTTAGAAGTTACTCTGGGGTTCTTTGTGGCCTCGCCAACTATTACATGCCTTGTGATCTTTGTTGGTCGACCACTCCTGGGGAGGGTAACAATGGTCTTGAATTTCCTCCATTTGTACACAATCTGTCTGACTGTGGATTGGTGGAGTCCAAAGTCTTTAGAGATGGTTTTGTAACCTTTTCCAGTCTGATGAGCATCAACAACTCTTTTTCTGAGGTTCTCAGAAAACCTTTGTTCGTGCCATGATACACTTCCACAAACATGTTATGAAGAGCAGACTTTGATAGATCCCTGTTCTTTACATAAAACAGGGTGCCCACTCACACCTGATTGTCATACCATTGATTGAAAACGCCTGACTCTAATTTCACCTTCAAAATTAACTGCTAATCCAAGAGGTTCACATACTTTTGCCACTCACTAATATGTAATATTGGATCATTTTCCTCAATAAATAAATGACCAAGTAAAATATCATTGTCTCATTTATTTAACTGGGTTCTCTTTTAGTTTAGGACTTGTGTGAAAATCTGATGATGTTTTAGGTCATATTTATGCAGAAACATAGAGGGTTCACAAACTTTCAAGCACCACTGTATGTGTCACTCTGAAACATGACTAAATGATAGAAATATAAATAATGTATGCAGTCAAAATAACCCACAAAACATCTATCTTTGACCACAACAGTCAATGGGTTCTACCAGCCCTGGCTCAGTCTCAGCTGGATGCCCAGCCAACCTATGTTCTTACATCCCTTCAATGTTCCTCCTACATCTGGTCTGAATAAACACTTAACTCCACTCTAAGGCTAATCATATACAGATCCAGCAACAGTAAAAGCAGTTCTCAGGCTTTCCTTCACATGCTCAGTCACACCTTCTTCCAGTTTAATAATCTGCCCAACTTCCTGATGTTTAACTCTCTCTGATTTTTGCTATTTTGTGCCTCTTTTTGTACTATCTTGTTCTTATTCATTATAAAGCATTACATTTGCATTGAGTCATTTAGCAGACAGCCTTATCCAGGGCAACTTAAAACTGATACAGTCTGATAGTCCAACCAATTCTAGGTTAAGGATCTTGCTCAGGGACCCAACTGTGGCAGACTGGCAGAGGTGGGATTTGAACCCTGGACCTTCTACTTCATAGTCCAGTACCTTAACTACTGGACCACAGCATCAATTATACACAATCACTCTGTTCTAGTATCTAGAACATTATTCCAAAGTATTCCAAAATAAATACAAGGAAACTGTGATTTAGGAATTATCACAGCCCTAGTTTGTTGATTTGCTTTATTTTCCATTTCTAAACTGGAAAGCTTTCAGAATTTAAGATTTTATAGATGCCATTTTGGCCTCCAGACCTTTGTTACAGTTCCTACGATTTTTTCGAGTCCTCCATACAGGTGTGCTCTCTCTGGCTGGCATGTTGCTCACTGGCATAGTTTTAAAGTCCACACCCTATAATCCTGTGATCCCGATTCAATCTCAGCTTCAGATGATCTCATGCCCAGTTCACTGAAGCATACACTTGCATTCGTATATAATACAATATATTAGTAAATATACACTCACTGGCCATTTACACTCGATACACATTGCTAGTACCAGGTTGGTCCCATCTTTGCCTTCAGAACTGCCACAAATCTTTGTAATTCTTTGTGATTCAGCAAGGTGCTGGAAACATTCCTCAGAGATGTTGGTCCATATTGACCTGACAGCATTATGCAGTTGCTGCAGATTTGTCAGATACACATCCATGATGCAAATCACTTGTGCACCACATCCCAAAGGTGCTCTATTGGATTGAGATCTGGTGAGTGTGGAGGCCATTTGAATTCAGGGGACTCAATGTCAGGTTCAAGAAATCAGTTTGAGATGATCTGAACTTTGTGACATGGTATGTTATCTTGCAAGACATAGACGTAGATGTAGATGGGTACACTGTGATCATAAAGTTATAGTAAATTAGAAATAGTCTGGAAAGTGCTGGAAATAGTCAGCAGCAATACTCAGGTACTCTGGCATTTAAACAATGCTCAATTAGTATTAAGGGGCCCAAAGTGTGAATAGAAATATAGCCCACACCATTACACCACCACCACCACCACTATCCTCAACTGCTGATACAAGGCAGGATGGATCCATGCTTACAGGTTTACGCCAAATTCTCACCCTACCATCCGAATGTGACAGCAGAAATCGAGACCCATCAGACTAGGCAATGTTTCTCCAATCTGCTATTGTCCAATTTTGGATTGTACCCTCAGCTGCCCATTCTTAGCTGACAGGAATGACAATCAGTGTGGTCTTCTGCTGCTGTAGTCCAGGTGATTGGTAGTCCAGTGCCCTGTGATTGGCTGATTATATATTTGTGTTAACAAGCAGTTGAACAGGTACCTAATAAAGTGGCTGGTGTGTGTATATAAATACAATTAGTTCACCGTATCCATGGATTCAACCAGCTGCAGATCAAAAATTTGGGTTGTTCCATCATTGTTTGCACTGTAAACCCAGTATCGCTGTGGATCTTCGTCCTAAACCCCGCAGTCACATGACAGTGTTATCATACAAGTGGGATGTGTGATTATTTGGTTTGATCCTTACAAATAGTGTGTAGCAGAAATCAAACAAAGCTGCAATGAGAACCACCATGGAAATGATCTACGTTGTAAGTATATTAATGGTAAAGAAAGTTACGTTTTATAGTATGGTAATTGTGCAACCCAATATGGCAATATATACAATGTTGCAGCGGTAGTGCAAGCATTTAAATAATGTTTTACTTAGTGAGAATATTTTTAGTGAGAAGTGAGGAGCATATGGCTCAGTAAGATGATGTCTTCTGTATTGTATCCAAACAATGAAAACATGCTTTGTTCCCTTTAAAAGTAGGCTACAATTTACAGACTTCATAGACAAACACTTTCAGTAAGGAAGAGCTAACTGACCTTCACCTTCATATGATGCCATCTTTCCAATAGTTAATTGAACTTCTGTGAAGCACACCACTGTCAAAGCAGTGGAAATGTGCTTGCGAGAGAGATAAATCATGCTTCATCGTCTGGCAGTCTGAAGCAAGATATCTGCCCAAACACTGAGGGCTGAATTTATATAGAGACAGTAGACAAATAATTCGATATGAAATATCTACTATTCTGATAGCACAGGTTGAAAAATGTGTTGTCCATTGCACTTTCATATGTACTGTGCATGCTGAATCAAGTATATTTCAAAATTTCCAAAATCAGCCATAGTGTATTTTGTTCCAGTATAGTCGCATATCATTGCATAATATATAGAGGATCTACCAGTGCTCTACAGCATTTGAAACAAAAGGTTTAACAACAGCACTGATTTCAGTGTTTGTGAAGTGCAATATGTTCTATTTGAAAGCATAAGCCTAGATAAATGCATCACCAGGGATCTGCAGAAACATGACTGGACATGTAGGGACACACTCTTGATCAACAGTTCCCTTTTAGTTGCAGGCTAGTACTCAGTGTGTAAACATCTCTGGTGTAGTGTCTTTTCTCTGTTGAAAAGTTGTGCTTCTGTGTGTTGAAGTGTTGTGGTGATACCCCAAATGCCAAGAAACTGCTAAATAGTTCCAAGTTCTTTCCCCTACAGCTGTGGTGAGCTGACATTTCAATCCCCAAAACATTCTTTCACACACCTCATTAAACAGGCTAAGACAATTCATTTAGTTGTAAAGTGGGTGACCAGAATAAAAGTTGGGCCCCACATATGTGCTGTGTATCATGTTATGCTTCTCACAGCATGGATGTTATGTCCCAGTCTGGGGCTGAGATGCCAGAGTAAGAAAAGGATAAAGGGTAAGTGAGAAAATAGCCATCACCCCACACAACACCGAAGAACACACAAAAGCTATATACAAGCAGTGTCTGAAATCCAAGGTGCAAAAGCGGTAATCAGGGTTAGAACAGGTAAAAGTCATTATCCAGAATTACAAGAATCAACCACAATACTATTTAAGCTAATGCAAGACAAAGCAAAAAGCAGGGATGAAAGTAAATTCAGCCAATGTCCAAAATGAGTTTTTAAAAAAGTATCAAAACATTTCAAGTTTCAAATGAGTTTCAAATGAACACGAATACCAGACATGTGGCTAACCACCAGTCTCACATGCAGGCTCCAAACATGAAAGCCGACACATGTGACATCAGTGACCTCTGACATGCTCAGATTCATGTCACCTGCTCATACACACAGAGAGGCAAAAGCACAATAAATTGAACATTCTGAGCATGGGTTGTAACACCCCTTCCACACTCACAACGTGAAGCCCAAGAATGAGTGAGATTCACACAACCACCGAGAAGGTTCAACGAAGGAAGGGTATCGTCAACGACACTGTAAACTCTTTCTATGAAGAATCTCCAAGTTGGATATAAAGATATTCAAAACAATGAAGGAAGTGAGTAATCATGAGCAAGATTCAGTCTGTCCTGCAGTGAATGAATATAAACAGACACTGGCTAGTTCTGCAAGGGTGGAAGGCTCTGATGGACTGAACCCAGTGGACTCCTGCACAGCATCTGGAACAGCAAACAACAAAAGGGGTACTCCCTCATCCCAATCCTTCCTAATCTGCAAGCATTACATGCGCCACATGCTTTTGAGCGCCTGATGGAATCTTTCCAATCTGTGTGAACAGACGGGACATAAAGTGCGAGCCTTGGTCAGTCTGGACACACTTAGAAAGCCCAAATGTTGTGGAGAACTCCAGGAGAGCTTTGATTACTGCCTTAGTCTGAGTGTCTGTAAAGGTACTGCCTCTGGATATCAATTATATGGATACATTAAGGTTAACAGATAGTGATTTCCTGAGTGGGCCTCAGCAAAGGGCCAATGCGATCAACCAAAATGCATTTAAACTGCTCTCATAAAGCCTGAATTGGTCTGAGTTAACACAGCAGCATACAGAAGAACTGTGGTAGTCTAACAGCATATGCTAAATGACTACATGTTACGATTCGCCATAGTAAAAGGAAGGCGAATCGTGAAAATAAAAATATAACAGTTTTATGAACCCAATTGCAGTTAGCTCCAGATGAAAATGGTGAACCAAAATTTAAGCAAATAAAAAGAAAGTAAATAAAACAATGAAAGGAAAAGAACTGCAATGGCTGAGGATCAACCCTGGATGCTAGCGTTGGTGATGGCTGATTTAATCAAATGCACCACAAGCTGCACCAATGCAGCGAAAATTCAAAATTAAGGAAACACCATAAGTGCCCAGCGGCAATGGCGTAAGCAAAGGCAGTCTCGAAAAAGAATCACAGTTCTCCCGCGGCTTGTGGGAGCGTGACTCAGACGCGGAAGTGAAAAGGCAAGGATGAGTTAACAGCACAGCGTCTTTTCTAAGCACGATCGCATGGGGGAATGCTACTTCCCCCAATCGTGAAGAGGGAGGGGTGGCTTGATACAACCCAGAGGCTGAAGCCCAGGGAGAAGGCGGGGCACACCTCGCTGCAGCGAGCGAGCCAACACCGCCAAGGAGACGGCAACCAGGAAACAAATAGTGGGAATATTTGCCCTCCACCTCCATCTACGCCCTACCGATTACCAGCAGCCCCCTGACTGCCAATTGCTAGCGATCTACATATCAGCAACATTCCCTATCAAGAACGACAACGTACACTACACGGATAAGGTCCCAATGAGAGTCAATGACACGACACCTGACTGAACTCAAAAGTGCACTTATATACACGAGCCAGAATGTGTCACCAATAGCGCAATTAATGCTAAATAAGCGCTCAACCCCAAGCATACCCAGACCAAAATATCAGTTGACACTGACGCCAAACGTCATAAGATGGGAATCAGCGCAACTCCTAACAATACCCCCCCCCTCCCCCAAAGGGGCGGCAGGCCAATGCCCATAAGCGCGACCAGAACCTCCCCTAGACTGTCTAACACGCTCTGGGTTGAGTGTATGACGTACATAGGCGGCCCGACACGCAGAGCGGCGACACGCAGAGCGCGCAACAAAATTGGGGCCAGAAGGGAGGCTGGGCCAACATGAATCAAGATCAGAACTCTTGGCTTGGGATCGCAACTAGGCATGAGTGGCTCTGGGGAGGAGTTTGCTGCGAGAGGCTCTGAAACGGAACTAGACTCAACAAGACCAAAGAAAAAGGTCAGCGCAAGTCGCCTGGCTGGGCGAACAGATGCCAAGAACCTTGGTACAGAGGTCAGCAAAAGTGACCAGGGTGCAAGGGCCAGCGCAAACGACCGCAGTGCAGGGGTTGGCACAAATGACCGGGGTCGTCGCAAATAACACTAAATGTAAATGTAAAGAACATAGCAACTTGAGCCAAAAAATTCATTTTGTGCTCATTTATATTAAGGGCTACTTACTCTGGCAGACACTCCTTAAATATTTCCAACAGAAGTAGTTCCTAAATCTGCTCAAAATTCTTCAAACATGAGAGCAGAACAACATCAAAATTATGATCAGGCATGCTGACTGGAGGGGCCTGATCTGGAGCGAGTGGCGATAAGGGCACGATGCATGCATCAATGACAGTGCAGGTGGGAGAGGCAGGCGTAAGGGAGCCTGTACGCCATGGTACAGGTTTTGGATCAGATGCTTCTGGTAACTTCAGTATGACCATTTCCCTGCTAATATTCATCTCATTCATTCGTTCATTTTCTTACTCATTAATTATGGTCAGGGTTGCAGGAAGGTTTTCACTGCATTTTTAGTGAAATCCTTAAGAATTAATACACTGAAAAAAAATCTGTGATCGATAACAAATCATTATTACAACATTTATCAAACTGCTGTGAGGGAGTGAACTCGAACTCTTGAATCAATTGCAGCCATGCCTAATACACAGCAGATGAAAAAAAGAAAATAATTTCTAGAGACAATTTCATCAGAAAAAGTCACTATGGATGTATGGCTGAGTAACTTCAGACATAACACAAACACATTTACAACTAAATACTGGAATCCTGGACAAAGCCCAAAATTCTGTTACATCCTACTCTAGGGTTTTGATGCCAGAATTGGAAAAGGGCAATGGGAAAGGGAAAAAATAGCCAACAACACCTATCACAACACACAACCACGAATAACAGCTAAGGGTTCACTCCAAATGCCTTTTGCCATTCCATGGTTTTCAGACAGCACAAAGATTGTGCTTTGGATCGCTACTTCTGCCTGACAAAAATAAAGGGTATAACAAAGAAATCCAAACATACTGCTAAATACCCTAATCTAACATCTGAGGCCAGTACTTCAGAAATTACCTGTGCCAGAGTCACCAAAAACATAAATGTGACACCAATTGACAATGAGTCTGGTGATGAGAAAGCAGACAATATAAACACACTTGTACATTTTAGAAGCAAGTGTATACACATTGTATATGTAATAACAGCTTTATTTATTAATAAGTAGTACACACTTATTGTAAAGTTAAATTGCTCTCTCAAAAAACATGTAAAAAGTTCTACGTGATCCACCTACGTTAGTTTGTGGGACAAAAAATGTACAATTTTGTTGCCCAGTGTAATTTAACCAACCCATAATTCAGGGTTTTTAAGAAAATCACAGTGTGGAGAGTGGCAGGTTGCCTTTAACCTGATACCTCATGATTAGAGAAGTGACCAAGTGTGTATGTGTACAGAGAAATACCTGTAGGATGCTAAAGGTTGGGTTTGAGAAGGTGATATTTTGTCATGGCACAATGTGAAAATCAGATCTCTCTTCATCATACACACTGCTCACTAAGAGACTGGAATGACATAATTTGCATTTACTGACAGTACTCAATAGGTGCTGTGGCCTAACACACTAGCCCACCCAGTGTCTTCCCAGGAGGTGCATTCTGGCCAAGTTGGACATCTATGCCCTGTGCTTTCTGGGATATGCGGCAGACTGATAAGGACAACCGGGGATAAAAGGTGAAATAAGATCAGTGACAACCTTGAACTGCACCCTCCAATATATTTTAAATTCATTAATTTTCATAAATGTTTAATTTAAATTGAAGGGAGCCAGGGCCTAACCAGCTACGCTTAATCCAGCCTTTCCAACACCATTCATGCCAGATCTATAGGTACCTTATTCACATCAAGCAGGAGACCCTTGGCTTCTCTTAGATTGAAATACTTTAATGAGGCCTATCCCTGTTTTTAGAGGCAGATTGAATTTTCTCTAACAGATTGAATTGTCTCTACTTAGTTTCATTTCTTCTTACAGGCACATACAGGTTCACAGTATCTTATTTTAAATGTAATTAATTAGGTCTATAGTTGCCTTGCCCTTTAAATGTCATCAGTGACTCTGTATTGGTGATTCTGCTATGTACCAAACACACCGAAGTTGATTTCCAAACGTGGTTTACATTAACACTAACAGATACCACCCAAGTATTATCCTCAAGAACAGACAGTTAAGTACATACTTACAATTTTGCATAAATGTACAACCTCAGCCACTCCTTTCAGATCTCACTGTTAAACCACTATTTATTGCATGTTAACAGGTTTGTTAGGTGTAAGCCACAACAGAAACACTAAAACATGAGACACATGTATAAAGTACAGTCTATTATAAAGTACAAACTGTCTTTATGCAAGCAGATATGACAAGAAAATAAAAGGTATGTTCATTTCCTTATCAATCTCTTTAAAGTATTGCTGTTTATAATGTATACAACACAGCAAAACAACTTGTGGACTGCAGGGAATTGAGTTTGTAAGAGCTGAGTTTGTTGTAGTCATCTGAGTCTAAAGAGCTTTCTCCATGGGTGCTACCTCTTAAAACGTTGCTTTTTGTAACATCACCCCCTGAGTTTGGTTCGTTTACTCTTCTGTAGTCCGTGTTGCATTTACACGCTAATCAAACTACACAAGAGTGCATTTGGATGCAGACCAGAAGTTCTCAGACTATGGGTGGAGGTACTGAGAAGTTGGGTAGTATAATTCTAGATGTAGTTTGTGACGTACAAAACTGAGCAAAATCTGGACGACTTGTTGAATCCCATGTTTTTTGGATCTGGAAGCCAACAAAGAAACGACATCCAAGCAAGTCATCCAAGCAAGTGCATGGGACTGACAAAATTTGATTTAAGGGCTTCAAAATACAACATCTTGCAGCAGCAGTTACTGTACCGTGACGTTTCACATGCCACTGGCTTTTTCTACATGACAGTTACTGCAGTGGCTTGGCTGACATGCCATCTTGTATATACTTTAGATTTGAGCACTCTCCATGAAAGTGTACATACTGTTCCTTACAGGCTTTAAAGGTTGCGCTTTAGTATAACTTGATTGCTTTTTGCAAACATGTACATGCCTTAATACAGATTTATGTATTTAGCACAAAATGTCAATGTTTTAGTTTACATTTAAGCATTTACTTCTTAAAAATTTCATACTACAGACTCTAGAGCTTTATTATAAATGGTACATGCATTTGAGTGATTTAATCCGACATGTACAACATGTCAATGTTTTGGTATAGATTTGATCATCTATGAACTACAATAAGCACATGTTTGTCATTGTAAATTGTACATTTGACTGTACACATCACATACTTAACTGTTTAGAGAATTGAGCATTTAGTGTAAACTGTTCAGTACAGACTTGAGTGTTTTATAGTGAAATGTAGTCTACAAACTTATTCAGTGCAGATCTGAGCATTTAAGTTTCCTAGGAAATAGACAATTTATGCAAGACAGTCCCAAAAGAAATTTGCACACTATGCATATATCTTTTCTTGTCTCTTATCTGACGATGATGAACATGATGGCGTGTATGCGCAAACTTGGAGCTCACCTGCCGGTCATAAGTTGGCTACGAGAAGGACTGCACAGCGGCTGCACGTAGTAATTCTCCAGCTTGACTCCGTTCGCTGCGAGCCAGTTCAGTGTGGGCGTTTTGATTTCGGACCCGTGATATCCCACGTCCCTGAAGCCTTGGTCGTCCACCATGACGAAGATGATGTGCGGCTGAGAGCCGCGTTTGTCCACCTCGTTGGAGCTGGGGTGAAAGTTTTTGGTCCATCTCGCGGATGCGGCTGCGCAGCAGAGGCAGAAACCGGCCAGCACTGCGAGCAGAAACATGGCCGCCTCTTTAGCGCAGCTTCACACCGTCCGCTTCCACTGTCCACATATGAGTGGCTCATGAAGCTCAACAAACTGCTTCACTCACCCGGTTCGGATGCCGCGCTCATTGTGGTCTGTGTGTGTGTGTGTACGTGTGTGACTGCGTGAGAGAGAGAGAGAGAGAGAGAGAGAGAGAGAGAGCTTGAGGCGGCGCGGTGAGCGGGTGGGGCAGAAGCGCTTGGCAGTTAGGTTCATGTTCTCGATATTACCATCTTGAGCAAACTAACACATTTTGAGGGGCCATTTAAAAGCAAATAGCATCAGCTATCTTTTTTGGAAATTTGTGGATCAGTATTACATCTAGTCTATTACTTCCGTTAAAACTGCATGGGTTTAGTAACTAACGATTATTTTAATAATCGATTAATCGTTTGATTATTTTTCCGATTAATCGATGTATCGGGTTAAAAAAAAACCTTGCCATGTCTTTATTCAGAAATATAACATTAAATAACAGAGCAAATACGTGCTTACAATAAATGAATAATAAATTAAATTTTTAATAAATTAAAATAACAAATTAAATAATAAAGAAAAATAAGTGTATCTCTGATGCAAACACTACATACAAACTCATTCTCAACTCTTTCTTTAGAAACTTTGCATTGCAAGCCAAAAATGTTAGCATGTCAACATTCTCCTGGCTAAAGCTGGCTCTCTTTTTAGAGACTATATTTCCTGCCGCAGAAAATAAACACTCAGACAGTGTTGAAGTACCAGGAATGCATAAATAGGACTTGGCTAGCCTGGCCAATATAGGATATCTGTCTCTAACTAAATCATTGTCATTATCCAGCTAACAAGCAAAAACAGCATCAAACAGCATGTGTCCGTTCACATAGTGTGAGTGCGCCGTTATGTTTCCTCACTTCAAAACGGAACAAACTTGGGATATTGTGGTGACTTACGCTGTTGTTGAGCTCCCTTCATCCTCATCCGGTGACTGCAACATGTTTCCGTTTCGAGGGCTGTATTATCACCGTGGTGCTCCCGTGCCAGGTCAAATCACTTTTGCAAAGCTTGCATGTTGCACATTTTTTGTTGTGTGAAGCGTGAAGTGCTCCTATACTTTTGAGGACTTAAGCCGAACTTTCTTCTCTGCGTCAGTCATGTTTCATTTGTAGAATTTATTTAATTCTTAACGCTAACTTATTTTGAAGATTCCGCATCCGCAACTGCTCCACCTCGCTCCGTACAACTCGCTCGTATTTTTTTTCCAGTGTTGACGAAGTGACATAAGCAGATATGATAAGGCGGGGGACACATAAATCATGCGACACAACAAATCGATAATGAAATTCGTTGCCAACACTTTTAATAATCGATTATTATCGATTTTATCGATTCGTTGTTGCAGCCCTAAGTATAGTGATACCTATATCACCAAGACTAGCACAATTTCCGTGCTCGGCCAAACCAGCTCAAGCTGGGAAACTAGCTAGCAAGATCTTGCAGGCTGGCCAGCAACAGTTAACTGGTTAAACTGGTTGACTAAGTTTAAGGTAATTTTTCCTTCTAGTTGGATCAAGACATGATGAGTTGATTTTCATTACAAGCTCTTGAGAAAGACAGAGTCCATACAAGAGGATTCAGAGTCTTCCAATTTATTACAGATAAGCAGAAAGTATTTATACAGTGAGACAAACAACTTTGTGTGTGTGTGTGTGTGTGTGTGTGTGTGTGTGTGTGTGTGTGTGTGTGTGTGTGTGAAGTGTTAGAGATAGGCCATAAAATGGGGATGCAGCTTTTGAGTGTGAGAGAAACATTGTTACTGTCAAAAGAACAGTCGGTTCTAAAAGTTATATGAGGGAGAAGTCACGTACACAAAGAGACAGGTAGCTAGAAACAGTAAAATATTAGAAACAAGGAGTCTGAGAATTATACCTATGTAGCATATTTGAAACAAGGAACCTGCAAATTATACCAACGTACAAATGCATATTAGGAGAGTAGGGCAGCCAGGTAAAATGATCAAGGCCTGCGCCTTTACACGGTCATGGAGCCCCAAGCCAAAACCGCAGTCAGCCCTTCGCAAAATACCTAACATTAAGTGATACCAGCATTAAGTGTTGATAACCATCTACTTACAGACCAGCATCTCATATTGGAGATACAGTATTCACTATCAGCACAATCAGAACACCAAAACACAACTTATGCTGGTTATTGCTACTTTTAGCAAGGAAGTGTCAGCTTTCTATACTGTTATATACATATCTTTCAAGTTCAAAACATTCCCATGCATGAGAATTTACAAAAACTGAGAGAATGGCTAAATAACTGCCCAAGCTCAAAAGTAGTTCATACACACATATACAGTTACAGACACATACAGTTACACACATAAACAAAAATGCACAAATACATGTATTTATGTAAAATACTTAAACATAATAACACCTTTTAACCTAAATGCCATCATACGGGAGTTTGTTTGCACAATCAAATAGCAAATTGCAATGCGCGGAGAATGTGCCATTAAACTTCTCAGCACAACACAGTATGATGCAGTACATATAACCACAAGATTCATACATTGACTTTCTTATGCGCTTAATCCTGGTCAGGGTCGCAGAAGAGCCCGTGCCCAGCAAGACAGGAACAGCCCTAGACAGGGCACCAATCCATCATAGGGCACATACAGACTCATACTCACACTCACACACTAGGGGCACTTTAGAGACACAAATTAACCTAACACGCAAGTCTTTGGACTGTGGGAGGAAACTGGAGTACCTGGAGTAAACCCACATGGACACAGGGAGGACCAAGACCACTCCTCCTGGGTTTGATGCCAGTACCTTCTTGCTGTGAGGTACCAGTGCTACACACCGAGCCACCGTGCAGCTCATGACCACAAGATGTACATCATATTGCATAGCAAAGAGCATGAACATCATTACCCCTGTTGTAATTATGATATGCCTACACTGGAAAGGGCCAGGCAAACACAATTTCAAAACATACTGTATCTAAGATGTGAAATGCATGCTTATTTTGTTCCCATTATCATTCATTGGTTTGTACACAATTGGAAAAGAAGAAGCAGTGGGACATACTAACTTTCTAAAAGATAAAGGTATTCAAGTTGGTTGTCTGAGCTTTGGGTATGTGACCAAGGATTGTGATAGAACAACTGAAATACAATCTTACCATGTTACCTGGCCTACCTCTGTTTCATGACTATTTTTGGCGAGAGGTGAGTATGGCGACTTAACAAGCTTACAAAAACATTATACAAAGGCAGTGACATTCATGCATGATGCTGACATAGTCTGTGTTACTGAGCAGCTCTCATGATCATACAATCACATTTACAATGTACGTACATGTACATGTACAGTTTCTAGTCATGTCATCACATCTTTTGCTCAAAATAATTTTTATTGAATGGGGGAGGAGAGAAGGGGGTGTGACCAGTAGCACGGCTTGCTGTTACCATACGGTGCAGCCTGTGTATGCGACCCTGTCAGTAGGATTAAAGTGACACCTACCGACCAGTTGGCTGACAACTTGGCGGCTTAACGGCATGGAATTTCATTGCTGGCAAGACATTTGTCACATTCCAAGAATGGCAAGGGTGAGAGTCAAGATTGCCGACTTTTCAAGATAAAGTGCATGGAGGGAAATCCATCCTGCCATCACAGGTGGTGAGAAATCGGTTTGTTGAGATAATTGGGGGGTGGCGGGTTGGGCGAGATAACGAGGTAATGGCTGTACAACTTGGAGATTATAGGATTGTGATAGACCGGAAGTAAAAAAGGAGCTGATGCCACTATCCAAAATGTCTTACTTTTACTACACTTACACTACCGTATTTTTCGGACCATAAGGCGCACTTAAAATCCTTTAAATTTCTCAAAAATCGACAGTGTGCCTTAAAATGCAGTGTGCCTAATGTATGAATTAATTCTGGTTGTGCTTTCTGACCTAGAATTGATTGTAGATGGTACACGGCACCCATAAATCTGTCGAAATGTTTTAGCATGGCCTTGGTAAGTTACGAAGCTTACGACCACCGTAGTGCGCAGCATCACGGAGTAATACGGTATGTGCTTCAGCATTAGGGTACGTGCATTCATTCATTCATTTTCGAAGCGGATTTCAAACTCAACGCTATCAGTCACGCAGTACAACATGGACATAGAGCAGCTGCGAGAGAATTCAACATTAACGAATCAATGGTACGGAAGTGGAGGAAGCAAGAAGACGCCCTGCGCCAGGTAAAGACCAAACTGAGCTTCCGACGGAACTTAAGACTTTTGTTTCATTTAATGCGTCTTATAACCCGGTGCGCTTTATGTATGAAAATAGACCCGTTAGTAGTCGATCATTGATATTGCGCCTTATAACCCAGTGCGCTTTATAGCCCGAAAAAGTCAATTGTATTTCAAACTGCCTTTGTTTGAATGTTAAATAAATTAAAACACTTCTACATACATTTTTACATACACTTCTCACAGTTGTTGTATTGGTATCAAGTAAACCTGAAGTTAAAAAACACAGTACCATCCATAGTTTGAATCCTGTACTTGGAGACAGTTTTGTAAGAGTCAGTGTAAGGTTATGTAAGACAGCCATGCCTGAAGGTCTGAAACATCTCATCTTATTAGCCAAAGACCAACATATCTCCATACTCATACTAAAGCACATTCACAAGCAGAAACATTGACAAGACCTGCCATCTGCAAAAGATACATAGGGAAATAATGCAAGTAAAAATGGCAAATTTGCCAGTGAGAAGACAGGATGCATAAACATTGAGATCTCGCCTTGCAGGCATACTTAGATCTCTAAGGCTGAAGACCTGAATTGGCATGCAGATGTGTAGTTCTGAATCAAAGAATGTAGATAACATATAGCAAAACCTCTGCAAGCCTGAAAAGCCAGGGCTAGAATTTTAATTTTGTCCTAGCTGGAACAAGAATCCAATTGAGTGATCTCTGTAGAGGATTTACATGAGATAATGACCTAACAAGGTCATGACCTAGACAGGAAGTGGAATGTGAAGGCAGATCAGCAACCATAACATTGTAATATGAGAGTCTGGAATTGATGAGAGACTATATGGGGATCTGAACAGTTTCTGTGGTAAGAAAATAATGTATTCTTCTGATGTTGTGCAGAAGAATTTCTAAAATATGAAGTGTTGTGAAAAATGTTGAGAACCGATTAAAACTTCTACAATCACCACGAACACTTTACTGAACAGATACCAATGATGTTTAGTTAGATCCCCCACTAAAAAGGATGACACGCGATGGAAAAAGTAGGAAGCATTGCTTTGCTTCCTTTAGGACACCTATGAATGTGGAAAAGCTTTATGTTGCTTTAATAGCTGCACAAAGGATTGTGGACTATCTATGATCAAAATATAATTGTTAGTGTTAGTCAAGTCAGTGGCAGCTGATTTTCTTTGACTGTACATTTTATGAGGATTACTATGATTTCCTAGGTTGGATTTTTCTGGAGATTTGATGAATAAACTAGTACATCTGCATCTAATAAAGTACAAACTATATCCACATGCAAAACTTGAACCGCACTTGTGTGAGGTCGATATTAACACACACTAGAACAAATTGGTGTGTGTGTCATTAGGGGTCAGTACCTTCTCAGCTGTTTGAAGAAGTACTACACATTTTACTATTGAAAATATTACCAACCAGGAGCAGCTCCTGGAATAATTTCTTGAAGGCGCTTTGGATAAACCAAATCCCATAATAAACCACCATTGACAAATAGGACATCAGTAATCTCAAACAAAAATAACTACCTAACAATTAGAACTACCTTTCACCCATCAACCATTACATTAAAACTACTGAGAGCTGAAGTGAATAACTCTGACAGAGTGAATATTTTGGGCAATGTTATGCTGGAATTCTATGGGTCCTGGAATTATGTGGTTTTTATTTTGACTAATACCATCTATCTACACATTGTTGCAGACCAAGTTCATCGCTGTCCCCAAATATATAGCTGCCATTAGCATACACAGCTATCCAAAGTGACTTACATTTAATATAATATTATAAGGTATATATTAAGCATTAGTAGATAAAATGCTTGAGGAAGCTGAGAAATTTCAGAATGCCTGTGTGTGAATTAGTCTCAGTTTCCAGTTGGTTCTCTGAGTGAGAATCATGTCTTTGGGAATTGGTGCTAGAGCTACTTTGTGAGCAACTTAGATTAATGCTTAAAACATGTCAAGGAAAATAAAACATTTGTTATTCCATCTGACTTTAGATTCAAATTGTGGTAACATCCACAACAGGTCACAGATAAAATTAGTTTTAATATAATATTTACACGCATGTTTTCTCACCACAAAAACAGATAGCCACAATTTTTTTCTGAAGTGCCAAGGGCAGTGACAGAACCCCATATCATGAAAGACTCTGGCTTTTGCATTTGTTGCTGATAACAGTCTATATGGTCATCTTACAAAAAATATAGCAAATACTGATTCATCTGACCACAATAAACGTTTCCATTGTGTGATGATCAATCTGAGATGCCTACGAGCCCAGAGAAGTCAATGCTGCTTTTATTTTTTACACAGTAATGTTTTAACTGGCATTTGTGAATGTAACTCCGTATTGTAGTGCTTGACAAAGGTTTGCCAAAGTAATCCCTTGCCTATGTGGTTCTATCAGCTATCGATGAATGATGGTTCTTGATGCAGTGCCGTGTGAGTCATCAGGGATCGCCGGGCTTGCGCTTTTGCCCTTCATGCACTGAAATTCCTCTGGATTCCTTGAATTGTTTATTGATATTAGGCACTGTAGAGTGAGAAAAATGCAAATCCCTTCCAATCTTTCTTTTAAGAACATTGGTTTTTAAATAGTTTAATCGTTTTCTCATGCATTTGTTGAGATCCTCTGCCCATCTTTGCTCCTCAAATGGCTGCTTTTGTACCAAATCATGCTTGCAATCACTTGTTGACATGACCTGTTTGAAATCACATCATTATTTAGTTTTTTTTAAACCTCATTACTAGCCCTAAATTGCCCCCATCCCAACTTTTTTGGAATGTGATGCAGGCCTGAATTGCAGCAATGGATATTAACAAATGAAATGACTTTGAAAACAATGAAAAGAATTTGAAAATTTGAATTTGATAACTCTGGAGTTCGTACTGTTTGCAATTAAATTAAAAGTAAATGTAAGACACACTGCATTTCTTTATTCGCATTTTCCCTACTGTCCCAACTTTTTTCTGGTTTGGAGACTAAATGTCATGAGGACGGCCGACAGTATTTAAGCCTTCTGTTCTGAACACCTCTTTGTCAGACCTTCTTGCACTTTGTGCGATTTCTTTGCTCCCGGATTTGCACCATAGTCGTAGGTGGTTAGTGATTTTGGTCTCTGTACTTCTCTGTATTTTCAGGTTATTATGCTAGGGTATCTTCATGTTGTAGGTGTTAGCATTCTTTGTGTGACTAGCCTTATAGCACCTTATGTATTAGTATTGTTTAGCTGGATGTTTATTGTCTGTGCACTTCCCTGTTGTATTAGCACAGTTGTGAGTATGTACTAGCATTGTCTGAGTGTTGATTAGGAATTAGTTTGGTTGTGTTAGCATGGGCAGTGGATTAAGTAGGTTAGCACGTTTTCTAGACTAGTTCTGTTCATTGTCCAGGATAGCTTTATATGGGTTTCATAGCATTGTGTGTATTCAGTTTTGTCTTGTCACCACTGTTTGTTTTCAACATTATTTTGCTTTATTAGTAGTTTGTTCTCATTAACACGTCTGTAGAATTAGTGTCCTATACAATGTCCATACAATTTCCTTCATTAATTTACATCTTTCACAGTGCAGTACTATGTCTGGTGTAATAAAGAGCACATATGCACTTGCTATCAGTATATATAGATCATGACACTTATTGGCTTCATGTCCCCACTTGGCGATGGTCATTTACACTTCTGTGGTGGCAGCATTAATGTAAAAAAATGCATATGCTGCCTTCAAGACAATATCTTTTCCAGGGACGTCCATGCATTTTTCAACAAGACAATGCAAAACCACATGCTGCACACATACAAAGGCTTGTCTGCTAAAGAAGAGGATATGGGCACTGGACTGGCCTGGCTGCAAGCCTGACCTGTCCCCAATAACAAATGTGTAGAGAAATTTGAAACAAAAAATGTGACAATGACAAACCTGCACCTGCACCTACATCTTCAGGAAGAATGGGACAAAATAACATGCTGGGTATCCTCAGTCTCAAAACCTCTTTTAAGTGTTGTGAAAGAATGGTAATTACAAAAGTGGTAAATGCAGAAATAGATGTACTGCAATGAAATATAAGTAAATGTCGTTGTCGTTTTTTTCATACTTTTCTAGATTGGGGTTGTATATCTCTTCCCCAAGTGCAGTAGAAAAACAGAATATGGGAGGGTGGAAGGGGTTTATGATAATGCTGGAGGCTCTACGGGTGCAGCACTGGTTGAAAATATCCAGGAGGGCTAGAAGGCCCTGCTGTTCTCAATATCTGGTTCACTATCCTGTTCAACTGTTTTTGTTCGGAAGTTATGCAGTTTATAAACCAGGTAGTGATTAAGTAGGTCAGAACACATTTGATGTTACCCCTGCAAAAGAATGTAAGAGCCATAAAGAATAGGGTGGCCTGTTTGAGCTACCGATGGATCTGCTTTCGGGCCTTCCTGATGATGGCCGTGGTGTTAATGGGTGTCAACAGATCATCTTCCAGATGCACTCTCAAGAACTTGATGCTACTCACCCTCTCCTTTGGCCTTGCCATCTATGGTTAGCAGGTAATGGTGCTTTGTGCGGGCTTCCTTAATTCAATGACCGTTTCCTTGGACTCTCCCTGAATCAGCATTCAGGGAGAGGTTGTTGCACCACGCTGTCAGGTTTTTCACGTCCATCCTGTATGCTGACTCATCACATGGGCTAATGAGACCCACAACTGTAGTATCATCATCAAACATGCTGAATCTGGCATTACAGTCGTGGGTTAGCAGGGTGAACAGCGAGGGGCTCAGGACACAACCCTGGGGTGAACCTGTGCTTAGTAAGTTTGTGGTTAATGTGTGGTTGCTGACCCTGATTGTTTGCTTCCTATATGTCATGAGGTCCAAGATCCAGTTACAGGTGTTGAGACTCCAGGTTTTCCACTGGTTGCTGTGGTATGGAGGGAGTTAAAAGCTGGGCTAAAGTCGATGAAGAGGCGTCTGGTGTAGGCATCCTGGATTTAAAGAACAGGGAGAGGAGGAGGGTGATAGATATTGTGTCATCTGTGGAGAAGGGGATCCAGGTTTGTGGGAGGAGAGGCCTTAATGTGTTCTAAAGCCAGTTGCTTGAAACACTTCCTCACTATTGGAGTTTGAGCCACAAGACAGAACTGTTTATGCAGGCTTGGTTGGCTTTCTAAGATACAGGTAATGATTGTGTCACTCTTGCAGCAGGTAGACACTACTGTTTGGCAGAGGGAGAATTTGAGAGGGAGAGGGAGAATTTGTTCAGTACGGAATGTTTGAGAACACATCAAGGTATGCTGTCTGGGCAAGCACGTTTTTGAGGACCTCTTTGCTGGGTGCTAGTGTCAGTTTCTGTGCAGTGAGAGGGGACACTTGTACATTGGTAAGACAGACTTGATACTTGCCTGGTCAAAATCTTCATCCACAATGAAGAATACATTGGCGTGTGCCATCTGTTGCTTGCTGTTTGCATTGTAGAGTTTGCTTATAGCCTCCACATTGGCACTGGAGTCAGACAATCACTGGCAATTCCCATGACAAGTAGTAGGGTCTGCATTTCACAGTCATGAACTTAGCATGTGGTGAACAGAGACCTAACCATTGCTTAACAGATAGCAAGGCTACACTGTCTGCTCTTTGTACTGTTAGCCCCACTAGCTGGATCATGGTAAGCATGGAGTTTCCATTCAGCCACTTCTCGGTAAAGACATAAGAACAAACAATTTTTTAAGTTATGCAGTGAAGCTCTCTGTGAGGGCAATGTTTTGTGGAACTCTATTATGTGTTTTGAGGTTTTAACTCTCTTGTGGAAGCTAATTAAACAAGTTCCATTTTTACAAAATGAGCAAACACTAGCTAGCATTTCTGTTGAAACTGTTTGCTTGTTCAGTTTATCTCCTAGCCTTGCCTGCACTCCTATGCACTTGCCCTAAATGAATGTCTTGTTACACTGCTTTCAATGCTTCCTCACTGAAGTACTTCCTTGAAAGACCATGGTGTCATTAGGGCCTATTGGGCAGAGCAGTCCAAGCTAACAGAATATGCTCTGGTCTCCCTGTCAGTGTTTTTTGCAGCAATGGTTCTTGTTGCTGATGTCTAGGAGGATCTGATAGCTTAATACCCTTTCACTTTTTTCACATTTTGTTATGTTGTGGACTCATACTAAAATAAACAAAAATTCAAGTTGTCCCCCATCATTCTGCATTCAATACCTCATAACGAGAAAGTGAAAAGTGCCTTTTACTGAGCAGAGGCTTCTGTCTGGCCACTCTGCCATACAGCCTAGATTGGTAGGGGTGGGGACAACTTGAATTTTGTTCTGCAACATAATAAAACGTGAAAAAAGTGAAAGGGTGTGAAGACTTTCCGAATGCATTGTATATATTTCACATGAATATCTGAGTTAATTACCACCTGAAAACAAAGATGTTAGGCGTAGACCCAGATGAGTATAACAAAAGCACTGTTGTTCTGGAACCTGAAAAAGCCGTGATCTTTCCATGATTTACTACATTTTCAGTCACGATCCCTCCAAGACTCTCTTGACAGATGACTTAATCTTCAAATTATCACATTTGAATGATTAAATGTATAAGGTAAAATGCTCGTAGATTTAAACTGTTAATCATGTTTTGCCTTATAATATATGTTTTGCCTTATAATATATACAGTTTAGGAAAAAGTTTGTATACGTGTGAGGAGGCAAACGCAAAGCCACAGTAAAGGTAACTCAGATTTATTGGAATGTATACAGATAGGGACTGAAGGTAAACACAGACTAGGGTAGGGAACCTCGTTGAGAAGCGTGAGTGTGAGTGAGAGGTGGTTTTATGTGTTTGCGAGAGGAAGTCCGGGATGAGGAACAGGTGCATGTGATTAGTATATGGGGGAGAGTTTGAGCGAGGCAAGGTGCGAGCGGGTGGAGCGGTGCCGGAGGCGGGCGTGACAGTGCCCCCCCTCGAAGGACTCGTCGAGGCGGGAGCGCGACGAGAGGCGGGGAGCGACGAGGTCCTCTGCGGACAGCCCCGCGGCCTTGGCGCCGGCCGATCGGGACGTGAGGCGTGGAAATCCTGGACGAGGAGGGGATCCAACACGTCCGAGGCATCCACCCAGCAGTTCTCCTCCGGTCCGTAGCCCTCCCACTCGACCAGGTACTGAATGCGGGAGGCCCGACGGCGTGAATCCAGGAGGCGGCGGACGGTGTATGTGAGAGCCCCTGGCGGACCGGCAGGTGGTGGTTGGTCCGAGGGGGAGGACTCCGCCAGCGGACCGGGCACCCAGGGCTTCAGGAGGGAGACGTGGAAGACAGGAGAAATGCAGAAGTGAGAAGGCAGCTGCAGTTTATACGTGAAATCGTTAATTTTCCGAATTATGAGGTATGGGCCCAAAAAGCGGGGAGAAAAAGGGGTACTTCCCTGAGAGGCGTGAAGTCCTTGTGCCGAGAGCCAGATGCGGTCTCCGGGTTGGAAGTTGGGTGCCGCACGGCGGCGGCGGTCCGCGTGCCTCTTGTACCTGCGAATGGCTTTGTTAATGCGGAGATGTACCTGGCACCAAACGTCCTCGCTGCGGTGAAACCAGTGGTCCACCGCCGGTGCCTCCGATGGTGTGGAATCCCAGGGCACAAAGGGAAGCTGGTACCCCAGGACGCACTGGAACGGCGTGAGGCCGGTGGAGGAATGCCGAAGGGAGTTCTGCGCGGTTTCGGCCCATGGGAGGAATTGCGACCAATCATGCGGGTTGTGAAGGCAGTACGAGCGCAGGAACTTCTTCAACTCCTGGTTGGAGCGCTTGCACTGCCCGTTGGTCTGTGGATGGTATCCCGAGGAGAGGCTGACCGTAGACCCCAGCTTCTGGATGAATGCGTGCCAAACCGCGGATGTGAACTGCGGGCCTCTGTCGGTGAGTACGTCCTCAGGGACGGCGAAGAGATGGAAGACTTGCTCGAAGAGGACTTCGGAGGTTTGGAGAGCTGAGGCGATCTTCGGCAGCGGGATGAAGCGCACAGCGCGGGAGAACCGGTCTATGACCGAGAGGATGGCGGTGAATCCGTTAGACGCGGGGAGATCAGTGACAAAGTCCAGGGCGACGTGGGACCAGGGTCTTTGCGGAACCGGTAGAGGGTGGAGCAGACCTGTGGGTAGAGTCCAAGGCGTCTTGGCTTGGGCACAGACGCTGCAGGAAGAGACGGAAGTGGTGGACGTCCCGGCGCATGTTCTCCCACCAAAAGCGCGCGACAAGCAGCTGGTGCGTGCGCGTATCTCCCGGGTGGCCAGAACAGAGAGAGGTGTGTGCCCAGGAGAGGAGGCGATCACGGAGGTCCTGTGGCATGAACTTCTTCCCCTGTGATCATGACGGGGGAGTGCGCATCCGCGAGAGTCGTTCATCCAGTTCCTGTTCGAACTCCCACTGGATGGCTCCGATGACGCAAGAGGACGGGAGTATGGGCTCAGGCGGATCAGGATCGTGCGTCCGAGAGAGGGCATCGGCTTTGACGTTCTTCGACCCTGACTGGTACGTGATGGAAAAACGGAAGCGGGAGAAGAAGAGGGACCAACGAGCCTGGCGAGGGTTCAACCGTTTAGCAGAGCGGAGGTACTCCAGGTTCTTGTGGTCCGTAAGAACCGTGAAGGGATGTTTAGATCCCTCCAGCCAATGCCGCCACTCCTCCAGAGCCAGCTTGATGGCAAGCAACTCCCGGTCGCCCACGTCGTAGTTGCGTTCCGCCGGGGTCAGCTTGTGGGAGTAGAATGCGACGGCGCTCAGTTTGGGCGGATCGCCAAGTCGTTGGGAGAGCACGGCACCCACTCCGGTCGAGAAAGCGTCCACTTCTAGGAAGAAGGAGAGGCTCGGGTCTGGGTGAGCCAGGACGAGCGCACTGGTGAAGGCCGTCTTGAGCACTTTGAAAGCCTGCTCCGCTTCGGGGCCCCAGCGGAGAGAACGGGGCTTACCCTGGAGTAGCATGGTGAGGGGCGCCACCCTGCGGCTGTAATTCCTGATGAACCGCCGGTAGAAATTTGCGAAACCCAGGAATCGTTGCAGCTATTTGATGGATTCCGGTCTCGGCCAGTCCAGGACGGCGGACAGCTTGCTGGTGTCCATGGCAACACCTGAGGGAGAGATGACATATCCCAAGTAGTGAAGTGACTGGGTATGGAATTCGCATTTTGATGCCTTGACACGCAAGTGGTTAGAATGGAGACGCTGGAAAACCAGGCGTACCTGTTCGACGTGGGTGCTGAAGTCCGGTGAGAAGACGAGGATGTCATCGAGGTACACCAGGACGTACTTGCCCAGCATATCCCGAAGCACGTTGTTAATGAAAGCCTGGAATACCGATGGAGCGTTGGCCAGCCCGAAGGGCATTACCAGGTATTCATAGTGTCCACTGCTTGTGCTGAAGGCCGTTTTCCACTCGTCGCCCTCTCTCACGCGCACCAGGTTGTAAGCGTTCCGCAGATCAAGCTTGGTGTACCATTTAGCCGCGCGGAGGCGTTCCAGGGCTGAGGGCACCAGCGGGAGCGGATAAGCGTAGCTACGTGTGATCTGGTCTAGGTTCCGGTAGTCGATGTATGGTCTAAGGCCTCCGTTGCGCTTGGGCACGAAGAAGAAGCCCCGCTGAGACCGGTGAGGTGGAAGGGCGGATGAAGCCTAGGTTCAGGTACTCCGTAATGTAGTCGGACATGGATTCTTCCTCAGCGGCGGACAACGGGTACAGACGCGCTTTGGGCAAGGGGGCGTCTGGCAGGAGGTCGATCGCGCAGTCGCCGGGACGGTGAGGTAGGAGAGCGGGAGGCGTGGCCGTTCCGAAGACCGCGGCCAGGTCCGCATACCGCGCAGGGACGTTGGGTGGCAGAGATTCTGGCTGGCTGATCGGCAGAGAGCGCACCGCCACGGTGGGCCGATGGATGCAGTGTTCTTGGCAGCGAGGCGACCAGCGGACCAGCTCGAGGGCTGACCAGGAGATGAGCGGGTCGTGTTCACGGAGCCAGGGGAGTCCCAGGATGACGGGGTGTGTAAGTGATCCAAGCGGGTAGAGGGCGATGGATTCCTGATGAACCGCCCCGGTGAGTAGACAGAGAGGAGTAGTAACCTGAAAGATGAAGCCCGAGCTGAGCGGGCGGCCGTCGGCCGAGGTGATGCAGCGCTTGTGTGGCAGGGGCGTGCAGGGAATCTTCCACTGTGAGACGATGTCTTGCGCGATGAAGTTCCCTTGCGCGCCGGAGTCGATCAGGGCTGTAAGAGGGATGTCACCATGAGCGAGCCGCAAAACCACAGGAAGAAGAAAGGAATCAAGCAAGGATTGACTCACCCGAGGCGTGCGTGGTGACGTTCTGGCACGCGAGCCGGCAGACCTGGAGGATGGAACGAGATCGCAGGTGGAACGCAGGTGGCGGTCCGAGCCACAGTAACAGCACAGTCCCAGTTCGAAGCGGCGTTGGCGTTCCTCGGCAGAGAGGTGGGTGCGGTCGACCTCCATGGGCTCAGGTGGTGGCGAAACGCGAGGTGGAGAAGAAGCGGATCGCGCAGTGGAGGCGGAGCGTGGAGTAAGGAGCTGGTCCAGACGGATAGCGAGAGTGATGAGGTCGTCCAGCGAGAGGTCCAGGTCCCTTCCAGCCAGTTCTCTGCGGAGTTCAGGTCGTAAGCCCTGACGGAACGAGGCGACGAGAGCAGGCGTGTTCCATCCGCTTTGAGCCGCCAGGGTGTGAAACTGCAGGGCGTAATCGGCGGCAGAGCGACGACCCTGCCGGAGAGAGAACAGTACCTCACCAGAGGAGCGTCCCTCCCGGGGATGCTGGAACACGGCACGGAAGGCTGTGAGGAAGCTGTTGTAGACCTTGGCCTCTTCTGCCCCTTGTGCCCAGATGGCGGTGGCCCAGTCGAGGGCTCGTCCGGTGAGGAGGGAAATGATGAGAGCGATACGTGCTGCATCGGACTCCGGTGGTGAGCTGGTGAAGTAGAGCTGACATTGTAGTAGGAAGCCTTCGCAGCGTTCCGGATTCCCGTCGTATTTGTCCGGAAGAGCGATATGGTAGGCCGCTGAAGGCTGGCAAGGAGGGCTGGGCGGAAGAGGAACCGACGCCGAGGCGTGCACAGCGAGGGAAGGCGTTAGCTGGGACACACGCTGGGTCAACTCGCTGACAGAGGGAACCAGAGCATTCAGGGAACGCTGGTTGTCGGCGAGCTGTGTGATCGCTTGGACCACCTCCTGGATCTGAGCACGGAGGTCGGCGATCTGATCCGCTGTGGCGGCGTCGGGGCGTAAGCCGGTGGCTGCTGCTTCCATGTTAGGCTTCTCAAACTGTGACGCCGATGCACGGAGTGAGGAGGCAAACGCAAAGCCACAGTAAAGGTAACTCAGATTTATTGGAATGTATACAGACAGGGACTGAAGGTAAACGCAGACTAGGGTAGGGAACCTCGTTGAGAAGCGTGAGTGTGAGAGTGAGAGGTGGTTTTATGTGTTTGCGGGAGGAAGTCCGGGATGAGGAACAGGTGCATGTGATTAGTATATGGGAGAGTTTGAGCGAGGCAAGGTGCGAGCGGGTGGAGCGGTGCCGGAGGCGGGCGTGACAATACGCTTTAAAATTGCATTGATTTCAGATTGCCAGTAACACACAAATAATACTTCTGATGTCATTATTGAATAGACATTGGATAAGTAGGTGAGCCTTTGTATTTAATACTTGGTACAACCTTCTGTAAGAATAAAAACATATCCTTTAGCTGTTTCAGAAATTCGTAGGACATATCAAGAGACTATTCAGCAAGTTCAATATTGTATAAGTTCTGTATTGAATTTAATCCTAGGTATTTCAGCATTGCCAGTTTGCTTTGGTATAATCCTTGCAGTACATTCACTAATAGCAATAGTAAACAGCTCCAGAGATCCAGCAGAACCTCAGCAGAACCTGTCGATCATTGTGGCTTTTGGGTATTCATCTGTAGTATTAAACCATGTTACTGATTATGACACAATCAACATTGACATGTTTTGAGAGTTTTTACCATACTGGCAGCTTCAGATTGGCAGCAGATTGGCAGTTTGATAACTGAACACTGCTTATTTTCATCTTTCTTACAATAACTTTAGTAGACATTTACCATGCAGCAGCTTATACCTATTATATGTATAATTATACATATAATTGTGATACGTATACATATCAAAATTAAGGTGTAAGTTAAAGTAATAAGGTAAATGTATTAAGGTGTGATCAGGTGCTTAGTTCCAGTGAACAGTCTAACCAAACATCCAGATATCTCATTTCTGTCTTAATCAGTTATTATTATTCTTAGGATAATTAATTCTGTGTAAAGCATACCAGGTTAATTAACTGTGCGATTAAAATGAAACATGTACAAACCAGAAAAACATACTGTGCGCAGTAAGTAGTGCTATTGGTCAATGGATTTCCATATCAATGCTAAAACAATGCAGTTATTCAAAGTCTGTCTCTCTCTTCTTCCACACCTACAGTATTATGATGCTAATGCATCTTCCATTCCAACACATTTTCATTTCAGTGATTACTGGCCAATAGACATGGTTTCTTCATAATCATTATCTTCTGTAATGTGTGTTGGAAGGAAAAAGAAAATCCCAGTGGACCTCAGGCGTAGTTTTAATCCTCACAAAGTAATATAAGGAATTTTAGGCATTCTTTCTTTATTCACTTCCACAGACAGGACCATACTAGCTGCCAGATGACCTTTCAGCACATTCCTGCAAAGATGGCCTGCTGTTTTGAGACAATAAAGACCTAAACTTTCCCTTATGCTGATCTGAGTTTACCTTCCCTTGCAGAATCATGACCTGAAGAAAAATGTTTGCCAGCATAACAATTATAGGGTGAGTTTTTCAAGTCACACCAGGTTGACAATTCTGTTGGTTAACACATGAGGGTCATACACCATCCACTTCACAATTACTGACACTTATTACCGACATTTATTACTGGCATTTATACAAAAAACAGTTTTTGGTGATCTCAAACTAAAAATGAGAAACTCTAATCTGAAGTGAATTTAGTCTAAGAATAAAACGTGATACAATTAGCACATCTTCATTTAATACTGTCTACTTTCCTTTGCCAAAAAAACCCTGAGTCTTTTCCTATAACACCTTACATGGTTGGAGAATACAGAGTAGGGAATTTGAGAAAATTGCTCTTTGCAAAATATCTAGAGATTGTCCAGGGTCCTAGGTCCTCTCTTGTTTACTCATCAGCTCACCCCATGGGCTTTCTAAAGGGTATAGGCTCCCATTTTTGGTTAGATGACAGGAAAGGCAAGCCTGCCAAATAATCAACTGGCATGGAAATGACACCTGATGGTAGTTTTGGATACTTGTATAGGTAACTCTACAATCCTTGCCTCTCTTGCCATACTCATCACTGTGTAAGGGTGAAAAATAAATTTGGGTCTTCATCCAGACAAGTCTCACAGTGTCCGTTGATTGGAACTGTTTAAATATTGCCCCTACTGCAATAGCAATAGCTATTTTAATAGCCATTCCCTGACCTTAATACACTTTGTCTATTCTCTATATAAGAATTATATCAGTGATTTTGACCTCTGTATCACCTCATTTATATAAACCAGCGAAACAGGATTTAATGGATTACTGCTTGAAAGTTCCTTGACACTTCTTCCTTGATCAACTAAAATCAAAGTAAAATATAATACATAATATTACAAATGGCGCTTCAAACCATAGACCTATAGATATATATGATGACCCATAGATATATATGATGCTCTAGATAATGTTTTTACAATGTATTATTCATTCATCATTGCATTTTAATATGAAAATGTTACACCTGCCTTACAGTAAAATATCAACATCTTGATAATACAGTGCTATGAAAAACTGTTTGCCCCCTTCCTGATTTCATATTTTTTTGTATGTTTGTCACACTTAAGTGTTTCGGAACATCAAACCAATTTAAATATTAGTCACTGACAACACAAGTAAACACAACATGCAGTTTTTAAATGAAGGTGTTTATTATTAAGGGAGAAAAAAAACCTACACGGCCCTGTGTGAAAAAGTGATTGCCCCCTAAACCTAAAAACTGGTTGGGCCACCCTTAGCAGCAACAACTGCAACCAAGGGTTTGCTATAACTTGCAATGAGTCTTTTATAGACTTGTGGAGGAATTTTGGCCACTCATCTTTGCAGAATTGTTGTAATTCAGCCACATTGGAGGGTTTGAGCCTAAATGGTCTTTTTAAGGTCATGCCACAGCATCTCAATAGGATTCAGGTCAGGACTTTGACTAGGCCACTCCAAAGTCTTCATTTTGTTTTTCTTCAGCCATTCAGAGATGGACTTGCTGGTGTGTTTTGGATCATTGTCCTGCTGCAGAACCCAAGTTCATTTCAGCTTGAGGTCACAAACAGATGGCCGGACATTCTCCTTCAGGATTTTTTGGTAGACAGCAGAATTCATAGTTCCATTTATCACAGCAAGTCTTCCAGGTCCTGAAGCAACAAAACAGCCCCAGACCATCACACTACCACCACCTTATTTTACTGCTGGTATAAAGTTTTTTTTTCTGAAATGCTGTGTTACGTTTACGCCAGATGTAATGGGACACACCTTCCAAAGAGTTCAACTCCTGTCTCATCAGTCCATAGAATGTTTTCTTTTGTGACCTCTTGGATGAGTCGTCGCTGCACTCTTTGGGTAATTTTGGTCGGCCAGCCACTCTTGGGAAGGTTCACCACTGTTTCATGTCTTTACCATTCGTGGATAATGGCTCTCACTGTGGTTTGCTGGAGTTCCAAAGCTTTAGAAATGGCTTTATAACCCTTTCAAGACTGATAGATCTCAATTACTTTCTTTCTCAATTGTTCCTGAATTTCTCTGGATCTCGGCATGATGTGTAGCTTTTAAGGATCTTTTGGTGTACACTTTGTCATGCAGGTCCTGTTTAAGTGATGTCCTGATTGAGAACAGGTGTGGCAATAATCAGGCCTGGGTGTGGCTAGAGACAGTGAACTCAGGTGTGATAAAACATAGTTAAGTTATGTTTTAACAAGGGGGGGCAATCACTTTTTCACACAGGGCCATCTAGGTCTGGATTTTTTTTTATCCCTTAATAATAAACACCTTCATTTAAAAATTGCATTTTGTGTTTACTTGTGTTGTCTTTGACTAATATTTAAATTGGTTTGACGTTCCAAAACACTTAAGTGTGACAAACATGCAAAAAAATAGAAAATCAGGAAGGGGGCAAACACTTTTTCACACCACTGTAACTGTAACAAAGTGCCATTGACAATGCTTGTATCCACGGAAAGGCCACACCTGTGTCCAAAGAATATTTGTGCAATTGTGTGGGGGGGTCAACATCCAATATCAAAACAATGTAGTTCAGATAGTGTAGCTTACAATTAGATCACAAACAAAACTTGTTTCTTGTAAATAGCAACTGGTCTCTTTCAATGTATGTAATGTTTCTATGTGTAAGTTTGACTAAACCTAAACTCCCCAGTCCACCCCAAATACCAGTTTTTCAAATAATGGCTGAAGCCTTCTTCATGTACCGTAAGCTTATAAGCTGCAGAGCATCAGACATCAAGCTTGAATGTCATGTGTGATCTACATTTAATAAAAAGTAAAGTCTTGTATAATCCTGTTTGTTATTGACTCTATGACATATCATTGGTTATTTGCAGGGTGAAATATTTTAAGACTTCAAAAATAGATAAATAAAAATAAATAAAATAAAAATAGATAAATAAAAATGATATTCAGCGGCAGCACCTCTTTTGATATGATGCCCAGTATGTGTTTAGATAGATTATTCAAAGCAAATATTTTTTAAGGTGTAACCTTGCTTTTCCTGGTGAGGAATGGGTCACTTTTGCAGAATAAAGTACATTTAATTAAAGCTTAGATTTTTTTTTGTACGAGATCTAATAAACTAGAGAACTAATAAATCACCTCAGGTGGTTGCTCTTGCATGCACTGAGACGTAAATAATGGAATGAATTAAATTATGAAGAAAATAAAAGCTGTTTTCAAAAGAAGCAAAACACCCAATCAAAAATATTTATCATAAAAACAAAAAGGGACATAGAGACCTGCTGTGTAAAATGTTTGGATAGTATTTCTTTGAAATGTGAATATAAGAGATATCCAACTAGTTTAATTTTAGCAAGTGCTGTGTTGTGCTCTGTCTTTACATAGTGACACAGCATAATAAGCAACTTTTAATGTTTTCATTTTTAAATGTATCAGTACATGTTAACATTTCAATAATACCAGTCACAGCAAATGTCTATTAAAAATATCCCTGGCCGCCAATAGGTGTACGTAAATTTTAGACATTTCAGTGTATTCTCTGACAGCGACCCCACTACTGCATGCAAGATATACAGTGCATACCCAACAGGTCTGGGCAGTGTGCAGTGTGGGCTCTTTAACACCTTAAAATGGCTTGTATGTTTGATTTGGTATGTGAATCTTTATGCCTGGCCTTTTCAGCATGCAGTACACATAGTGGTGTTACACAGGCAGTCTTAAGCCATGTGAAACTGGAATGTGTTTTCCAGGAGTATGACATCTGGGCTGGAACAGATCAGATGTTAATTTTGTGGAGGTGTTTTAATGTAATAAGGAAGCATTTTGTATTTGGATATTAATTGTCAGTAATAAAAAATACTGGTGTTTTGTCCACCCTTAGATTACATACAATTAGAGGTTTGATCTATAAACAAAGCATCATATTGACTGAGGCAAGTTGTAGCAAGGCAGTATTGTGTGTACTGAATTCCTTGCATTTTTTTCATACAAGAGCAGAGGGGGCAGAAGTACACAAGTTCTTTACTTAAGTAAAAGTACTACTAATCAGATAATAAAATACTAAAAGTAAAAGTTGAAGTATGGTTTATATATTTTAGAAGCATTACATAATAGTGCATGCTACTAAATGTAAACTAAAAAAGTAAAAGTATCTACTTAATAAGCCTTTGTAACTAAATTTCTGAAACAAGATATCTTTTACTGAGGGCAATATTCAGTTATGCAGTAATTGATGATATTTAACCCATATAACAGTTAACATCGACTCTTTGAAACAAGCATTTTATTCCAACACACTTGAATCGCCATTTTTTTAAAGCAGTTCTTTTAAACACTATACTATGCTTCTTAATTTAAAAATATTACTGCAAAACTGTTATATACAGTAGTTTTTATAATATACACTGGTACCTCTGTACTTGCCACACTTGTGTGAGTCAAGCCACGTGACTTGTTTCATCCGAAACTTAATTCACAATTCATGATTCACTATTCAGTACACCGTGATTCAGGTTCACAATAGCCATTGCTCAGTGAAGAACTTTGCTGTGTTTATAGTGTTTTTCTTTATTTTTACAGTACTGTATTCTTAGCGCAAAGAAGTCTCCATGGGACACTTCTTTGCACTAACCGAAAGGAACTGAGTCCTCCAGAACACAGGCTGCAGTTAGCTTACCAGCTATGCTAGCACCCTGAGTTTACCAAAAGAGTAAGTGTTTTGCTTTTACTTTTCACTTTCAGTCCATTACTCACGATATTACATGAGATTTTTCAACACTTTTTTATGAAATAAGTTTTGTGTTAATGTACAGTACAGTGTGGATTTTCTGGGGGTCTAGAACGGATTAATTCTATTTACATTATGCCTTATCGGTAAAATGTGCCTGGTAATTGTCCTTTTCGGTTCTCGACAAGGCTTCAGGAATGAATTGACAACGAGAACCACTGTATCTTATATTATTATAAAAATAGAAAATGCTCTCCCATGGACATGGGAAAACCTCTAGTGTCTGATTAATAAAAATAGTGTAAAGTGTATAGAGTTATTTTTGTGGAGTGTTACAAAGACTTTATAATTTACTTTCAGAATGCCACCCAAGACTTCACACATGGTGCACAAACCTGCTTGAACGTTTGGGTATACTTGGTGCTCCATTGTTATATTATTCTCCAAAGTTTTTGAGTCATCTGAGTACTCTGAGTATATAATCTCTATGAGTCTGTTGTGAAAATGTAGTGAGTAAAAATATTTTCTTTTGATATGTAGTTGAAGTAAAAAATTATTAAGTTACAAAAATAATCAAGTACAGTGTAAAGTACAGATATCTAAAAAAACATGCAAGTACAGTAGCCTAACTGGTACTACATAACTTAACACCTCTGTACAAAATAGCAACACACATATAAAGATTTTTATAGTTTAATATTCCTGTGTCCTGTCATTGAATGAAACTGTGATGTACTGTCAATGACAATAGATCAAGCACTGCTTGTTTATCATTCTAAAAACTTGCATAAATGTCAGCATGTTCTACCTACTGGCACACACTGTGAAAACACTGTTCTCATCAAAAGCATTTCATTCTAGTGTATTGTTAAGTATCTGTCAAGCAAAAGGTAATGCAGTAATATGGTCCCATCTGCTAATATTACAAACTTTAAATTACCTTTATGTGGTGAGGGCCACTTTCCCTGTTGCTACGTGAGATCAATTAAGGATTGTTTCTGTTTTTCCACTGTGGTATGTCTCAGCCACGTGCACAGCTGTTCAAGAGGCTTGCTTGTCTGTGCACTGTGACTGTGTAATGTGTTGTCCAGGTGGCTTGAATAACTTATATCAACAACAGTATGTTTTTATAGCATGCCCCCAGAATTAAACGGACCTCTAGAATAACCACTCACCTCTGAAAACTGAGTATGCTGCACACTTACGTTTGCAGGTACCACGATGCAAGTACTCGATGATCTATTAGTATTCATTACCGGTCAGACCAGAAACTAAACAAAAGACTAACTAGCAAGTTATCAGTTTAATGCTCACATATAATAACAAATACCAAGAGCCTGAGGATAAATTAAGCAAAGTACATATAAAGACCAGGTACAGCAAAAGTGCAAAGGATAGAAGAGACATTATCCTAGGTACAGACTGCCGTGGAACAATGAAAGATGACGGCACATTCGCAAGCAACACATATACATAGTAGTTATATGTATTTTGTGTATATATTTACCTCTATATATCTTATATATATATCTTACATTACATACACACACACACATATATATATACATATATATATATATATATATATATATATATATAGATATATATATATATATATATATATATATATATATATATACACAGTGGTGCTTGAAAGTTTTGTGAACCCTTTAGAATGTTCTATATCTCTGCATAAATATGGTCTAAAACATCATCAGATTTTCCCAGAGTTGAAGCTGTTCTGTACGGAGGAATGGGCTAAAATTCTCCAAGCCGGTGTGCAGGACTGATCAACATTTCAGGAAATGTTTGGTTGCAGTTATTGCTGCACAGGGGGGTCACACCAGATACTGAAAGAAAGGTTCACATACTTACAGCACTATATATATATATATATATATATATATATATATATATGTTTGTGAATAGAATTTTCTATTTTCTATGGTTCTGCATAAATATGATCTAAAACATCATCAGATTTTCACACAAAATCCTAAAAGTAGATAAAGAGAACCCAGTTACAAAAATATTATAATTGGTCATTTATTTATTGAGGAAAATGATCCAATATTACATATTAGTGAGTGGCAAATGTATGTGAACCTCTATGATCAGCAGTTCATTTGAAGGTGAAATTAGAGTCAGGTGTTTTCAATCAATGGGATGACAATCAGGTGTGAGTGGGCAACCTGTTTTATTTAAAGAAGAGAGATCTATCAAAGTCGGCTCTTCACAACACATGTTTGTGGAAGTGTATCATGGCACGAAAAAAGGAGATTTATGAGGAGTTGTTGATGCTCATCAGACTGGAAAAAGTTACAAAACCATCTCTAAAGAGTTTGGACACCACCAATCCACAGTCAAACAGATTGTGTACAAATGGAGAAAATTCAAGACCATTGTTACCCTCCTCAGGAGTGGTCAACCAACAAATATCACTTCAGGAGCAAGGCGTGTAATAGTTGGCGAGGTCACAAAGGACCCCAGGGTAACTTCTAAGCAACTGAAGGCCTCTCTCACATTGACTAATGTTAATGTTCATTAGTCCACCATCAGAAAAACACTGAACAACAATGGTGTGCATGGCAGGGTTGCAAGGAGAAAGGCAACGATCTCAAAAAAGAACATTGCTGCTTGTCTGCAGTTTGCTAAAGATCACGAAAAAAATAGAACCTTATGGTTTAAAAGAAAAGCATTATGTTTGGAGAAAGGAAAACACTGAATTCCAGCATAAGAACTGTATCCCATCTGTGAAACATGATGGTGGTAGTATCATGGTTTGGGCCTGTTTTGCTGCATCTGGGCAAGGACGGCTTGCCAGGAAAATGTCCGGACATCTGTCCATGAACTGAATCTCAAAGGAAGGTGGGTCATGCAGCAAGACAACGACCCTAAGCACACAAGTCGTTCTATCAAAGAGTGGTTAGAGAAGAATAAAGTTGATGTTTTGGAATGGCCAAGTCAAAGCCCTGACCTGAATCCAATCAAAATGATGTGAAAGGACCTGAAGCGACCTCAACCTGAATATATACAGTATATACATATATACATATACATCGCTTCAGGTCCTTTCACAACATTTTTATTGGATCATATACATATCAGGTCATATACATATACATATACATATACATATACATATATACATATTTAGGTTCAGGTCATTCAGGTCTTTTCACAACATTTTGATTGGATAAAGGTCAATTCATATGTATATATAGTAGTGCTTGAAAGGTTGTATATGTGAACTAATCTGAGCTCAGTGATTTAGTGTTCAGGGAGAACAAGAGTAAACAAAGACGAGATCCCCGAGAATCTCCTATAGTAATCCTATGACATGTGTGATGAAATTGAACCTCACCTAATGCCTGAATTAGCAAGAATGGATATGAGAATCTGATTATTCATAGTGTCAAACACAGCAGATCCAGATGGATGAGACATGGTGTTTTCCTTGGATCTACGAAACTCTTCAGTTACTCTGGGGAGAGCAGTTTCTGTAGAATGACCCACTTTGTAACCAGACTGGTTGGTATCAAGGAGGATATCTTCCAGAAGAAAGGAGGACAGCTGTCCAAGTACAGATCATTCAGGGGTTTTAGACAGGAATGGAAGGAGGTAAACAAGTCCATAGTTGAATATGTCAGCTGGGTTGAGTGATGGCTTTTCCATTACAGGTTTAACTCAAACCATCTTGAAGTCAGAAGGAACGATCCAGATGTCAGTGACATGTTGATAATTGGTGTGGTGTATGGTGCAAGGTTGCTGGCAAATGTCTGAAGTGTGGAATGTGGGCAAATGTGTGGAATGTGGGCAATGATTTGTGGTCATTAGTGTCACCACTTCATCTTCAGTAAGGGGTTTGAATGTTAAAACATTTAAGCCATGCACATGGGTTTGGTCCACCTTAGCTGAATAACAGAAGGATGACAATGTATTAGTCACCTTTTGTGCAAAATGGGTCATGGTATCCTCAGCTGTAAGAGAGAATGTAGCTAGTGTACGAGGAGGAGAGTAGGGAAGAATAAGTAAGGAAGAAAAAGTTTGAAAACAGTTTCCTTGGATTTGAGGTGTATGATTTGGGTTTGGCATAAAAGAAAACTGTTTTGGTTGTGTTGACAGAAAAACAGAAAGAGCCAAGCAGTGCATGATTCTCAGTCAGGTCTGTCTATGAGTTGGATTTTCTCGATTTTCACTCAGCACTGTGAAATCTTGATCAATGGAATCACAAGAAAGTTAGAAAGGGACTGGACAACGCTGGTTTCGCTAGAATGAAAATGAGATGACAGAGAGAGTCAGGAGACATGGAAAAGGATTGCAAAGAGTATCAGGCAGCAGTGTCAGCAGGAAGTGCTGAGAAGGAGTCTGACTATGACAAAGATAAGAGGACAGTCAAGGACAATGAAGAATGACATAGACATAGAGACAGAGTTTTTTCCTGATCATCACTGTAGTAAAGGGATTGAATGTTTTGTTAAGATGCAGTAGAAACGAAAAAGACAAAAAACTGATCTAAAACATCAGAAAATTCTTTTTTCCTCTGTATAACTTTACTGTTCTTGGTGAAAGTTTCATCGGTTATATTATCTCTTCTGTGTGTTGGTTATGATGATGTGTGTGTCTGGCCAAAATAGCCAAGATGGTGGAGTCACCCAGTAGAACAAGAGAAATGCCATCCCCAAATAATGAACACACAAGAAAAATAAATTAGGGGTTGATAGATCACTATGGTATGATGTTTGCAAGGCTTGAGCACAGTAACAGCATGAAATTCAAATGGGGAAATGTTCAAGCAATTAGGATATGAAAAAATGTCCAGGTTGAGGAAATAAGCAGACCTGTCCATGCTCTCCAACCAGAAGTTCTTGGAGTATAGGAAAATATGAAATCTGAATAGAGTGCAGCAACTGTTGCCATGTTGCTGTTTTCTGAGGTTATCCAAGTCTCAGTTAGAGCCAAGAAGTGAAGGGATAGGCTAGTGACATAGGCAGTGAAGTCAACTGACAGTTCGAGAGATCTCCAGCAGACCTTGGTAGACAGACAAGGTTTTTTATGCTAAACCTCCAAAAGAGCTGTCAATGAATGCTAATGAGCTATTAATAGGTACTAGCAATACTCTACCCACCTGCCACTGTGATTGCCAGGTTAGGAAGTGAAACCTTATTTTAGAGTAAACAAAATACAGTATTTGCAATAAATATACTTAACAGAGTGTTGTATATAACTGTCCACCAAGGCTGAAATATACTTAGAATTTACACAAATACACTATATATGTATAACATAGTAAATGTTTTTACACAGTTGTCTATGCTAGGTACTAGTTGTAGTGTTATCTAAGGTACACAGTACTCATTCCTGAATAAAATAAATAACATCTTGTTGAACAATTCCTCAATTAAAGGTTTTAGTTATCCATGAAGCTACCAGTGTAGATGTTTTGAAGGGTGTTATACTGTACATACTTGAGTATGAAAAATAGTTTTAGAGAGAAAGCATTAGCTAGCTGTCAACATCTGAGATGATTTTAAGTCATCCATGTGCACAGAAATAAACTGAGAGTATTAAAATAATTAATTGTTTGATTTCAAGGGCAGCAAAACCTTTTTGTTTGCTAAGTTTTGGGTTTGCTAGTTTGATTGCATACATGAAGCTAAAGGAGATACATTTAATGTAAGGTCACATTACAGTTAAAACATTTGTGTAATTTCTGTTCTCCCACACACCAGCCTGAATAACCTCCGATTATGTTGATGAGATTGGAGAATACAGCACAAAAATCTAAGACACTCTTCAATACAAAATCTCTCAGATCCTCCAGAGTCAAAAGTTTGTTTCTGTGGTCAATTAACTATTTTGAAGATTTGGAAGAGGCATCCACATTTTCATTTGAAATATTTTGCAACTTCATAGAATTCACAATGTCATATATCTAAACAAGGATTCCAGAGCCTTAGAAGGAAAAACAGCTCCACAACATCACAGAAGCTTCACCAAACTATTTTTGTCTAATCTGACCAAAGACCCAGGTCCAATCAACAGTGTAGTAATGTCTAATTAATTCCAGGCATTTACATTTCTGTTTGAATTAAAATAATTGTTTTATTTGGTATTCCTTCCAGTTGTTGGCATGTAGGGAATGATTAACTGAGATTTACTGAACCTAATGTTCCAACTTCTGCAACTCTCCAAGCATAGTCCTTAAATGATTTCTAACCATCCTCCTGACTCTGTATCTTCAAAATATACTAATGTTCTCCTCCATGCAGGTTAATTACAGGTCCTTGTATTAAACTTCTTAATCAATGTCTTAACAGACATATACAGGCATTTTAACGTGTGTGGCTGTTTTATAAAGGTCAACAGGATTTTTGTCTTATTTAATTTGTGACTTATAAAGATTGAATTCAGAAGAACCTTTATGTATTTTTCCAAGAGTGATAGTAATTCTGGAGTTGACTGTATAAGGTCCTTTCCTTTTCTTATAAAGCTCTGTCTGGATTTTGGGGGTTAGACTGGGAGTTGGGATTATGGAGCCTGTATGATGTGCAGAAAAAGCACAAAGCCCCTTGACCAATTGACCCAGAGGTCATTCTAAAAAAGATAACCTATGCAGTTCTTGGAAGTCACCTCTATATCAATGTTTCTTAGTCTTAACCTATTTTCCGGATTCTCAGATTCTGCCTGTGTGGAGATTGCATGTCCTCTCCGTGTCTGTGTCGGTTTACTCCGGGTACTCCTGTTTCCTCCCACATTCCAAAGACATGCATGTCAGGTTAATTGTTGTTTCTAAAGTGCCCTAGTGTGTGAGTGTGTGTGTGAGTGGATGAGTGTATGTGGCCTACAATGGATTGGTGCCCTTTCTAGGGTTGTCCCTGCCATGCGCCCTATGTCGCTGGGTAGGTAACAGCTTTCCCGTGACCCTGACCAGGATTAAGTAGATGAATGAATGAATGTTGTACTGATTATATGCTCCTGAATTAAAATGGTCCATTATATTGTCTATTTATATTTTATTATTTCAGACAGTATAATCTATGTTGCTCCCACAGTTAATGACTGTGTACCAAGGCATTCAGATAATACCACTATTTTGGATTAATTCTGGTAGGAATCCGCCTGGGATAACAGCCTGTCACCCAACTCCACTGCTTGGTGATATTTGGAGACCCAGCAAAGCCCTGGGGGAGGAATTTCCTTCTCCCCCTCCCTGACTTCTCCTATTCCATCTACACAGAATGCCTGTTGTGTTCCTTCAAGGAAAAGAAAAAAATGGTTAGCTGGTAGCCAATCAGTGTGACTGTGGGTATACAGGCAAAATTATAGCGAAGAAGACAACCCTGTGCATTTAAGATTATGTCTGCAGCATGTTCTGAAAATCTAACACTTTGTACATAGAAATTATTTAAGACCGTCACCCAGCCTTGACAGAAGCACATGTCAAAGATTGCCTCCATTTTCCAATCAACTCACTCAGAAGATATACCTGCTAGGCATGCACAAAGAAAACAAGAAGTGAACCATATTTGTCCCATTTATAGGCAACGCTGTCTAGTCGAGGTACAGTGAATACCCTCAGTAATCATCGAGTGCTAGCCATGCCGTGCTGACATCAGATGAATGACGGCCGTTTTAGCTGCACACTAGCTCTCTTTCACCATACATAACGTTGCTAAAAAGATCCTTTGCCTCTATCTTACCACTCATTGCATCCTGGATTATAGACTGAAAGCTATAATTATGCTGATGCAAACATGCCATATGACCTGGCACAAAAAAATAATGTTATGCTTATGCAGGAACTCCAAACAGAGATCTTTTTGTTTACAGCTCAGAAAAACCCAAAACTGTCTACATCAAACAAATGCAAGTGCATTTCAAGGACCCACACCTTTTCATAGTTTAAAATCTACATAATTTGTAGTTTGTTTTGAGGCATGGTGAGTTTCCACATATGGCAGACAGTGGGGAAAATTCCCATAACACCCCTCAGTGTGTACCCCAGAACACAACAAATGTGTTAAAACCATTAGCATTTTATGAGATCAACATTTGGTTCCTTCCAGGAGTAATATAAAACTTCACAGAATGGAAACATATAAAACAGAGCACTATGCCCATGGTGGTATCAATTTAACGGCGCTCACAAATTACAGTTACAAGTTACACATGATACTGTGCTTGCACGATATGTTTGAATGCTTACAATAAGAGGATTTACATAATAATGTCATTAGTTCTCATTTGCAGATAGTAATGGTTTATGTAATTGTACTGTGTTAGCACAAGCAAACAATTAAATGAATTATTGAAGCACAAAATACTTTTGTACTATATAGAAGCCTGGTGTAAAAGCTATCTTTTACTGGAACATAATAAGCCCTCTCATTGGGCCAGGGGGACAGATAGGCCTCAGGGAAATTCTACAACACTATAAAGTGGGTTGCAGAAACTGTAGCCAGGTGCTCCATGGTCTAACTTTGATGAAAATCTGGATGATACAGCTATCCAGATGTGACAGACAGGACAAAGGTCGAGAATAGAGAGCAAACAGATGATTTGGACAGTTGGTCAACAGTTGAATGAGGTCATGTTTCAGCGGGAGGTTATGCATGGCAATGAGTAAACATCCTGCTGTAAGTGAAATGCAATGACTACTGAATGCTAACCTCCAGCTGCTTCAACAACAGACAAAAAGCCACAGCTGACATGAGTTGGAACGCCACATAATATAAAGTTCCATAGCTGAGTTACCATTTCGTTTTAAAAATACCAGCTAAATGCGTTGTGAACTACACTGTTTTATTTCATGTTTACTTGGTAGAGATGGAGAAATAGAGAAAGGGAAACACACATAAACAATGAGATAACAGGACAGCAATGGTTTTCAGCACTGACGTGAAACACATGGGGCTCTCACTGAATCAATGTAATGTGGATAAATCCCGGGCTACTTGTGTTTCATATAAATCTAAAACAGTCTCTTGTACGTTGGTTGCTGAGTATACATTTATTAAAGTGGGACTTACTTTAAAGTGGTGCTTGAAAGTTTGTGAACCCTTTAGAAGTTTCTATATTTTTGCATAAATATGACCTAAAACATCAGATTTTCACACAAGTCCTAAAAGTAGATAAAGAGAACCCAGTTACACAAATGAGACAAAAGTATTATACTTGGTCATTTATTTATTGAGGAAAATTATCGAATATTACATATTAGTGAGTGGCAAAAGTATGTGAACCTTTGCTTTCAGTATCTGGTGTGACCCCTCTGTGCAGCAATAACTGCAACTAAACATGTCCTGTAACTGCTGATCAGTCCTGCACACCGGCTTGGAGGAATTTTAGCCCATTCCTCCGTACAGAACAGCTTCAGCTCTGGGATGTTGGTGGGTTTCCTCACATTAGCTGCTCGCTTCAGGTCCTTCACAACATTTCCATTGGATTAAGGTCAGGGCTTTGGACTTGGCCATTCCAAACATTAACTTTATTCTTCTTTAAACCATTCTTTGGTAGAAACAACTTGTGTGCTTAGGGTCGTTGTCTTGCTGCATGACCCACCATTCTCTTGAGATTCAGTCAATGGGACAGATGTCCGGACATTTTCCTTTAGAATTCTCTGATATCATTCAGAATTCATTGTTTCCATCAATGATGGCAATCCGTCCTTCCCAGATGCAGCAAAACAGGCCCAAACCATGATCCTACCACCACCATGTTTCACAGATGGGATAAAAGGTTTCTTATGCTGGAATGCAGCGTTTTCCATTTCTCCAAACATAACGCTTTTCATTTAAACCAAAAACGTCTGTTTTGGTCTCATCTGTCTACAAAACCATTCTTCCAATAGCCTTCTGGCTTGTCCATGTGATCTTTCGCAAACTGCAGAGGAGCAGCCAATGTTCTTTTTGGAGAGTAGTGACTTTCTCCTTGCAACCCCATGCCATGCACACCATTGTTGTTTCAGTGTTCTTCTGATGGTGGACTCATGAACATTAACATTAGCCAATGTGAGAGAGACCTTCAGTTGCTTAGAAGTTACCATGGGATCCTTTGTGACCTCGCCAACTATTACATGGCCTGTTCTTGGAGTTATTTTTTTGGTCGACCACTCCTGGGGAGGGATTTGTACACAATCTGTCTGACTGTGGATTGTGGAGATGGAGTCCAACTCTTTAGAGATGGTTTTGTAACCTTATCCAGCCTGATGAGCATCAACAACTCTTTCTATTAGGTCCTCAGAAATTTCCTTTGCCATGGTACACTTCCACAAACATGTGCTGTGAAGAGCAGGACTTTGATAGATCCCTGTTCTTTAAATAAAACAGGGTGCCCACTCACACCTGATTGTCATTCAGTTGATTGAAGACACCTGACTCTAATTTCAACTTTAAATGAGCTGCTAATCCTAAAGGTCCACATACTTTTACAATCTGTAATAATGGATCATTTTCGTCAATAAATAAATGACCAAGTATAATATTTTTGTTTCATTTGTTTAACTGGGTTCTTGTTTATCTACTTTTAGGACTTGTGTGAAAATCTGATGTGTGAAAATTTTCTTCCTGGTGTCCTTCGACAGCTCTTTGATCATGGCCATGGTTGAGTTTGGAGTCTGACGGTTTGAGGCTGTGGACAGGTGTCTTTTATACAGATAATGAGGTCAAACCGATGCCATTAACACAGGTAACAAGTGGAGGACAGAAGAGCTTCTTGAAGAAGTTACAGGTCTGTGAGAGCCAGAAATCTTGCTTGTTTGTGGGTGACTAAATACTTATTTTTCACCATGATTTACAATTAAATTCTTTAAAAATCCTACAATGGGATTTCCTGGATTTTTTTTCTCATTTTGTCTCTCATAGTTGAAGTGTACCTATGATGAAAATTACAGACCTCTCTCATCTTTCTAAGTAGGAGAACTTCACAATCAGTGGCTGACTAAATACTTTTTTGCCCCACTGTAATATTTTTTACGGTATTACCCACCTCTAATATAATATAATATAATATAATATAATATAATTAAACCATTTAAACTTGTTACTGTGCTACAATTCTAAAATTCAAGTAAAAAACTGGTTTTGGAATACAAGCCCAAACCCTAAACCCCTCTATCAAAAATATATACCATATTGTGGATAGTTTGGGAAGTATTTAGATGAATATATATTTAGGTGTTACTCATAACACACAAAAAAAACTGCCACACCCAAAGCTGAAACAGCTTTGGTATTATATGCATCATTCTAAGTAAAAGGCACACACAAAACCCCCTCAGTTCTTAAATAGCAAAGTTTTTTAAGCCTGTGGTCACCCTCCCAACCTGAAATACCCTAGGTTTGGGTTGAATATTGTCATGGTGGTGTCACACAGCAAACACATGCTGTGTATTTTATCCACACAAAAAAGTAATTTACCTCTAACACATCACACAGCTAACTAATTAACTATCTTTAAGGCACGCTGGAAAAGAAGAGCCACTGGATGGGTGGTCAACCCAAGAACAGAGCCAAGGCAGAAGTCACCACCAGGGGTGTGGAAGATCTCAGAAGGGAACAGGATAGGGAAAGGAAGAAATATAGGGATTTATAAACGTATGTGGAGGTGGTGCTTATGCTGAAGACTGACAGATATGACTGGTGTACCAGTGTCTGTGCTCCACACTGGTGCCAGTATTTGTGGCAGTGGCTAAAGCCCAGGTGGCTCTCCAGGAGGTGCTAGGACCCCTGTTCAAGGCCATGAAGACTATGGAGAGGGTTATCCTAACCACCTAGCCTCTTTGTTCACCATCTGTCTCTGTGTTAGCCTAGCCACCTAGCATCTCTGTTCTCATCCAGATGTTGTATCCACTATGTCAGTTTCTAATAAAGCACTTGCACTTACGTCAGTCTCTGTCTCCCTGCCCTGTACAAAGCATGACACTCATAAATCAAACTTTAGATCTTCAAATGAACTCAGGTCTTCCAAGCACACAGTTTCGAAAAAGCTTTTCCACAAACTCTAAATTAGAAGCCCTTTATACACAAACCCGGCTCTCTCTGATTTGGCTCTCAGCTCCCTCAACCACTCTGTGTTTCAAATCTTTTTTCTGTGTTTTTTTTTTCTTTTCTTCTGCTCTCATGTTTACACATACTTAGACAAACAACACTTCTACACAGGCATAGTGATTAATCATTGCCTTTAGCACATCACATAAAACACAATTCAGCTGCTGCTGGCAATTTGGGTTGATTGGGTCAGAGGATTCTGGGAAACTGAATTCCTCAGCCATGCTGTGCCCACTCTAGCATTTTTGCTTCCCTCTGATAACCAAGGGAGGGGTTACTGCTTAATTATTAATAGCTGTGTATTATTTGTTACGTATTATTAATATAAGGCATATCACAGTTTTAATCATTTTGTGTAGTATTTTTGGACATTTTTTTTATTTTAAACATTATTGCTGTAAATTATAATGCCAGAGATTGAAAATTCATTTTTGTCTCGGTTAGCTAATATTGTTTAATATTGCATTATCATCTTGTCTTTGTCTTTGTTTCTGTGATAAACTCAATTGCTTGTTGTTCTGTACTCTGGTTGTGTATGTTAGGAAATGAATGCTTGCCTGAAAAGCATGTTTTAATTAAACTGCTGTCTGTAATGTATTATTTCATTCAGGCTTATGGTTATTTTTAACAGGTTAAATATTTCCTTTATTAAATGTGTCTGGTCAACTAGTGTAATATTTAATACTGTCTTTTATCAGACAGACAGTTATTATCCCCTTTGGAGGGTAGAATGACCTGATGTGATTTCTCCTGGCTGTTAGATTTGGACAAATTATTATTATTATTATTATTATTATTATTATTATTATTATTATTATTGTTATCATGTTAGTTTTAAACATTTATGGTTGAGTAGTGGAGGGAGGAAGGTGGAGTTGCTGGTTTGCCCGCCAGTAAACACCCAGCAGTTCCTCAGCATAAATGCTCAGCTCTCAAGAACACTGGACAGTAGACGCTAGGCTCCTGGGAACAGAGTTAGAGCTGTAAGAGAGACTGTTACAGAGAACCTTACAGATAAAAAGGCAGTGGCATGCAGTGCACACAGTAGGTACGAGTCATGAAGAGTCAGTAGGCTTCGTCAGCCTACAATGAGGCCACCCTAAAATGGCTTCACTACACAAGAAGGGCATCTGTGACTACACAGATTCTGGCAGGAAAACAAAAAGAGCAAGCACAAAGAAAAGAAGCATATAAAAATCCTTGAAACCATTCAGTTTCTTGGTGAGCAGGATCTTCCGTTTAGGCACAATACAGATGACGACAGCCTTTTTGGTGGAATACTGAGACTATGAGCAAGAGACAGTGGTTACAGAGGCAAGACAAATATTGTTCTCATGGGATACAGAATAAAGTTCTTGACATAATGTCCACAACAGTTACTAGGTAGCTATCTGCAGGCATCAGAAATAACACATTTTTTAGTACAACTGATATCTCAGCAAAATTCAGTTGTGATCAGGCATGTTTCACAAGACTTTGTTGTTCATGAGGATGTAATGGGGTCAACCCTTCCAAAGATACATCAACTGTTGAATCAATGATTAAGGATACTCTACTTCAGTTACCCTAGATCTCTCAGATATACAGGACCAGTGCTACAATGGGGCTGCCAACATGGCTGGCTGTACTAGTGGAGTCCTAGCACGCATCGACGCTGAGCAGCCAGAAGCTGTATTTGTCCACTGCACTGTGAATATGGCTGTAGAGGATTCTGTGTGGTCTGTTTCACTTGAACAAGATGCCATTGAATACACTAAAAAAGTAAGTGGATTCATGACAGCTGCTGCAAATCTAGAGCTACTGCCATTACTCAGCTCAGCAGGAGTTGATGACAGATGAAAAAGTTTGTTTAACAAGGTGGGCAGAACATGTGAAGGCAGTGAGAGCACTACTCCGTCACTACAATACAGGGACAAAAAGCCCTGCACATTTGCAGGGAAACACTGATTCTGGTTGTAAAGCAAGTGAAAAACATCAAGTACTTTCAAGCTGCAGGTTTTTGAAAATATCTTAGAGCCTGTTGATTCCTTTAGTTCCATACTGCAAAGTCCTCAGCTGTCGCTTAATGAGGCAAAAACTGCAGCTTCTGGGACAACAAAGATTCTTACATCTTTTCATACAGACACAAGTTTTACACGTTTTCTTTGGCAGGACTGTTTGAGAATATCACAAAGAAAGTCTGGCTCAGCTGCCAGTACGGCTCCAAGGTTCAATAAAGCTGAACAATGCTACAGAGATATTATGAAATAATTGCTTTGAAATGAAATGATTGCTGATTGAGGTGAGCTTTGAACAAAAGTTATTCAAACTTTATCAAACTATAGAGAACCTGATCATCACTTCCAGATGGGTGGTCTCAGCAAGTTTGAAAATGTCACAAGCCACTTCAATTAACATTGATGCTTTATGCCTGCAAAACCAACTGAATATCTTGCTTGAGCTGATGCTAAATCAGGAAGCAGTTAAAATACATCATGTAATAAATGAAATCAAAAGCTTTGGGAAAAGCTGATCGACTCTACAATGAAGCTGGCAAAGTTATCTTACTTCCTTGTTCCCTGCAATCTCTGGATCAGCTGAGAGGTTCTTCTCCAGATTGAGGAGACTAACAACATATTCTCAGCAATGCAGTGACACTGAAATGGTGGAGGCTTGTTATTGTGTGTTGTGGTGGTATGAGTGGATCAGACATAGCAGTGCTGCTGGAGTTTTTAAACACCTCAGTGTTAGTACTTGACTAAGAATAGTCCACAAACCAAAAATATCCAACCAGTGACATCCTGTGGGCAGTGTACTTAGACCAATGATGAAGGATTACAGCATGACTAATACAAACTGTGCAGCAACAGATGAGCTACTGTCTCTGACTTTACATCTGCAAGTTGGATGAACTAGGTAGGAGTGTAATTTGTGTTTAAAAAATACCAGGTGGGCTCACTACCATATTTCATTTCATCTACGCCCTGTTAACTGCTTTCCACATTTCGAATTTTTTGAGACGTTATCAGTAAGCCTTTCGCATTTGTCCAAAAGCAATAGTTAAAAGTGAATGCCTTGAATATACTGACTATTACATCATGGCTGAAGGTTGCAGATGCCAGGAGCAGTGATCCCAAACTGGTAAATCAAACACACCTGTTGAATGCATTGAAGATAAAGTTAAATCTCCCACCCTAGCATCAGCCTATACTATTTTAGACATAGGAGGCACTACAAGTTGCTCAAAAAAAAGCTCAGAAAAAGCACTACGAGATGGTATGATGCAAGGTTAAGTTTGGGATTCATCTATAGTGGAACAGAGAAAGAATCAAAATTACAATAGTTTGTGTGCTGTCAACAACGAGAGCATGAAGCCAGCAAGAAGGCAGACTCAGCTAAATATACATATTGTCTGCAAGTGTATGTGTGTTTGTGTGTGTTTGTGTGTGTGTGTAGTGTATGTGTTTCTGTGATGACACTCATTGGTGGTACTTGGAGGTTTTGGCTTGATGATGGGCAGTAGCCACTGGCTTGTAACATTTAAATTGGAATTCCATTGCTTTCTGCAGAATTCATGCATTTCTGCAGATGTATCATTCAGACCGGTTTGGAGTTAAATTTCTTTACAGTGGTGGTGATTGGAACAAGGGGTCATCATGTCTACTGTAGAAATATAGCCATTTTATTTACTATCCAAACCCACAAGTGTATTTTGCCTTTTTTTGGTATGTGTTTAGGCATGTAAAAAGAACTAGAAAGTAAATTTCAAAACTAAATCACTTTTAAATTAAAGCTCTGTGTTTAATACCATTCTCCCCCACAGATTGGTGTGTAAACTGGTGGTCCTGGGTCTGCCTTACTCCACATGTCTTGGATTAGAAACTTCCTGACAGGACATACACAGAGGATTAGGGAAAGTCGCAACATCTACACAGCTCTCAGCCTTAGCACCGGCTGCCCCCAGGGCTGTGTGCAGAGTCTAATGCTCTATACTCCCTACACACGACTGCACCCCTGTCCACTCCAGCAACATCTTTGTCAAATTTGCTGATGACACCACTGTGGTGGGGCTCATCTCTTGGGGCGATGAGTCTGCCTACCGGGACGAGATGGGGTGGCTGTCAACAACATGCTCTTGAACAAGGCCAAGACAAAGGATTTGGTCATTGATTTCAGGAAGTATAAAACGGACATTTAACCCTTGACATTCCATTCAATCATTGGTGGGTCCTGTGCTGAGAGTGTCATGGACTTCCGGTTTCTGGGAGTGCACATTGGGAAGGGGTGTGCACACCACAGAACTGGTTAAGAAAGCACAGCACAGCCTCTACTTTCTGAGGGTCCTCAGGATTTACCACTCCATCATACAGAGCATTCTCACCTACTGCCTCTGTGTGTGGTTTTCCAGCTGCACTGTGGCACACAAAAAGGAGCTTCAGAGAGTTGTCAGGACAGCTGAGAAAATCGAGTGCTTTCTCAGTTTTTTATACGACGGCCGTTATACCAGTTCTAAAGGCCACTAGATAAAATGCTCACTTTACAGAATGTAGAGGTATTTCTGTCTGTGTTTTTCTAGAATAAATTTCGCCCCACCACTTATGGAAACGTGGTGCCACCCACCAACAAATTTAAATGAAACCTACGCCTTTGTAAGGTTAAATAGGATACGATACACTCTAGAACACAGCAAAAAAGTAGTCTTGCCATTAGTACTGCACCCACACAGTCCAGTAGGTGGAGGTAATATACCGCTGGATTTCATTTCTCTCCCCTCGATTTCAGCATATGAGGCGTGTCGACGTCATCGTCTGTGTTCAGGATGCGCATGCGCAAGTGTTCAAACCGACCTGAATTCAAACTGCGTGGCGGGTAAAAAGAAAACAAGTTGGTGCGTTTGAGGCGAGAGAAGAACCGAAACGCGGGATAAAAATGTCCAAAACACTGCAAGGAATCACGCTGAAGGGGAGCGCTGAACTGGTGGCGGAGTTTTTCTGTAAGTTCAGTTACTGAATGTGTTATATTAAGTAGTTTGAGTTAGTTCGAGGCGGAACGACATGCTTCGGTTTAGCACGCGAGCTCACACCATAACTCTGTAACGCACGGTTCAACTAGTTCGTAAGTACATATGACTGCAGTATATTGTATGCAAATGTGTATTTTACTTAAATCGATGCACCACCGTCTCCAAACTAGATGAAGCAAGCAAACTGGTGTTGAACAGCTAGTTAGCATTAGCTTGTTTCTTTGTCCAGCGCAAGCATACAGTGTAATGGCGACCATTAGCTCACGCCAGAGTTAGTATTTAAGTATCCATCAGTGTAGCTATGGTTCAACAGAATTACGTATTAACTAGCGCAGCGCAGTGTTTGAAACTAAGCAGGGCCTCAATGCGTCGTACTGTAATCGTGATATTTGGATTTAATTAATTCAGCAACATCTACAACGGATATGTGGGACTGTGGTAGCCTAGCGGGTAAGGTACTGGACTTTGGACCAGAAGGTCCAGGGTTCAAATCCCACCTGTGCCAAGCTGCCACTGTTGGGTCCTTGAGCAAGGCCCTTAACCCACAATTGCTTGGATTGTAAGACTGTATCAATTGTAAGTCGCTCTGGATAAGGGCGTCTGCTAAATGCTGTAAATGTAAATATGTAAATTAAATAGCATGCTAACGTTAGAATTTTCATATGGTTGGATTGTAGCAGTATACACTCACTGGTCACTTTATTACATACCGTGGTTCAACATTTTCTTAACGCAAATATCTAATCAGCCAAGCCAGAAACTCAGTGCATTTAGGCATGCAGGAATGGTAAGGACAGCTGACTGAATTCGAGCATCAGAATGAGTAAGAAGGGGGTATTTAATTGCCTTTGAGCGTGGCATGTTTGGTGCTAGATGGCCTGTGTTGATAAACTGATGATCTACTGGGACTATCTCACAGTAAAATAGAAACTATCAGCTCTTATGTGGGCGAAAATGCTTTATTGATGCCAGAGGAGAATGGCTAGCCGGGTATGAGCTGAAAGAATGACAACAGTATCTCATGACCACTCGTTACTACCATAGTATGCAGAACATCATCTCTGAATGTACAACACTGACGTATTGCAGCATAAGACCACACCGGTTGCCTCAAGAACAGGGAATTGAGGATACAATTTACACAGGCTCACAAATTGGACAACACAAGTTGCCTGGTCTGATGAGTCTTGATTTCTGCTGAAACACTCAGGGTGGTGTCATATGGTGTAAACAAAATTAAATGATCCATCCTTGTGTCAACGGTTCAGGCTGGTGGTGTAATGGTGTGGTTGATGTTTTCTTGGTACAATTTGGGCCACAGCCTACCTGAGTATTATTGCCGTTCATGTCCATCCCTTTATGACCACGACGAACCCATCTTCTTCCAGCAAGATAACGTGGCTTGTCACAAAGTTCTAATCGTCTCAAACTGGTTTCTTGAACATGGCATTGAGTTCACTGTGCTATAATGGCCTCCACAGTCACCAGATCTCAATGCAGTGGAACAGGAGATTTGCATCATGGATGTACATCTGACAAATCTGTAGCGACTACGTGATGCTATCAAGTCAATATGGACCATGTTCTCTGAGGAGTTGATGCCACAAAAAAATCAAGGCAGTTTGGAAGGCATCAGGGGATTCAAGATGTACCTAATGATGTGGCCAGTGAGTGTAATTGGGTTTTTAGGTCAGTGTAACCTTTCATTTCTGTATTAAAAAAATGATATGTATGTAAATACACACATACACAGTATCTTCTGTTTTCTTCAAATGATCACTCGACAGTGATCAAAATTGTTTGTACAGTTTTGAATTCAGTGTTAAGATGTCTAGGGCTCTGTGGTCAGAGGTCAGGGATAGTAATCCCCCGTTTCCTCCCACAGTCCAAAGACATGCTTTAGGTTAATTGATTACGCTACATTTAAACGTTACGATGGATTGGCGCCCTGTCTAGGGTTGTTCCTGCCTTCCAATGTGTGCTACCGGCTAGGCATAGTATGTTTTAATTCTATGCCCTATGAGTTCACAAACATCTATGTTGACCAGGGGTGCCTAAAGATTTGCATAAGATTGTAGGCCAGGTTAAACAAGTATATTGGCAACATTAATTTATGTTGAAATTAATCAATCAGATATTTGATTGACGTGACTGTCTTTGCAGCTTTTGGAATAAACAGCATCTTATATCAGCGAGGTATATATCCAGCTGAGACGTTCACCCGAGTTACAAAGTATGACATGAGCCTCCAGCTCACTACAGACCCCAAACTGAAGACCTACCTCACCAATGTTGTGGCACAGCTTAAAGGTTTGCTGTTTTCTAGCTCAAAATGATAACAGGATGATATTAGAGCTTTTAGAACTTAAGAAGGTTGTTTTAACATTACTGCCTCTTTTATTTGCTTGGCAGTTTGCACATAAGCAAACCGCCTAGAAAATAAAGGCAGTAATGTTAAAACACTGCTTATTTGCATGTTACAGAAATGCCATGTATTTCTTTGCAGAGTGGCTGTTTGATTGTACAGTACAGAAGCTGGTGGTGGTGATCACATGCATCGAGACAAATGAGGTTTTGGAGCGATGGCAGTTTGACATAGAGTGTGACAAGACAGCTAAGGATAGCAGGTATTCTCAAAGGCATTCTATTAGATTCCGGCTGTCCATATAAATTCCAGATATTTTATCTGGTGCATGAAATGAAAAATCATCACTTTAAAATCGGTCACTTGACTGACTTAAGTATCAAAGGTCCTAGTTGTGGGGTTTTGTTACCTGCTTATTGTTTGCACCTGCTGGTCTGCTTACTTCAGACATGGACACTCGTTTCTTCTGGTTTACCAAACCGCCGGCAAGAAATAATGTTGATTAGATTTTACAGTGGTGCAAAATTATTGCATACAGCAATACAAATGTAGCTGCTTTTACTAAATTTATGATTTTACCCAGTTGGGCAATGAACTAGAACTCCAAATGGTTCAATTTACCGCAATTGGGACCAGTTTTTGAAGTACAGTGTAAAAATGCACATAGTGGCTTATCAAACATAAACCGTGTTGCAAGCGTTGCTCATTTCCTGTGTATTTAATTGCAGTATCCATGTGCTTGTTTCATAACGTGTGTTGTGTGTTACAGTGCTCCCAGGGAAAAGTCAATGAAAGCCATACAGGAAGAAATCCGGTCTGTTATAAGGCAAATCACAGCCACAGTCACTTTCTTACCTCTGCTGGAAACTGCCTGTAAGTACACTACAGCTGAAAGAGTAGTATGTTCATAAGATAGTTATCATAACATTTCTGTAATCTTTAGACTGAACTGTGATAGTCATCACACCTGGGCTTTTTTTTTTTTGGGTCTGTCTGATTTTGTTCCTATCTTTATCTGTAAAGTATACACTATGTAAACTATACACTCACAGGCCACTTTATTAGGTCCACCTTGCTAGTAATGGGTTGGGCCCCCTTTTGCATTCAGCCATAATTCTTCGCGGAATAGATTCAGCAAGGTGCTGGAAACACTCCTGTGAGATTTTGGTCCATATTGACATGATGACATCACACAGTTGCTGCAGATTTGTCAGCTGCACATCCATGATGCAAATTTTCTGTTCCACCACATCCCAGAGATGCTTGATTGGATTAAGATCTGGTGACTGGAGGCCATTTGTGCACAGTGAACTCTGTCAATTTCATAAAAACAGTTTGAGATGATTTGAGAAAGACTGTGGTCATGAAGGAATGGACATAGGCAGCAGCAATACTTGGGTAGGCTGTGGCATTTAAACGATGCTCAGTTGGTATTAAGGAGCCCAAAGAAAATATGAATCGCATCATTACACCACCACCAGCCACAACCATCGATACAAGGCAGGATGAGTCCATGCTTTCATGTTGTTTTTTCCAAATTCTGACTCTACCATTTGAATGTTGCAGTACAAATTGAGACTCACCAGACCAGGCAAAAAATTTTCCAATCTTCTATTGTCCAATTTTGGTGAGCCTGTTCAAATTGTAGCCTCAGTTGCCTGTTCTTAGCTGACAGGACTGGCACCTGGTTTGGTCTTCCACTGGTGTAGACCATCTGCTGGTTATTTGAGTTACTGATGCCTTTCAGCTCAAACCGTTCTGGCTATTCCCCTTTGGATTCTGCCATCATCAACCGACAGTCACTGGATATTTTCTCTTTTTTGGATCATTCTTTGTAAACCCTAGAGAGGACTGAATAATATACTAACCTGACCTGCCATGAATGTAACCTTTGTGTAAACATGGCAACGTCAAAATAAGCCCCAGAGATGGAGGTACCTGAAAATTCCAGTAGATCAGCAGATTCTGAAGAACTCGAACCCACCTAGCACCAACAACCATGCACCATTCAAAGTCACTTACGTCACCCTTCTTCCCTCGTGATTGGCTGATATTATTTTTGCATTAACAAGCAGTGGAACAGGTGTACCTAATAAAGAGGCAGATGAGTGTATGTTCTGTCAATCTTGTCTAAATATGTTGTAAGGCAGTTTGTCCTCTGAAAACAGGTCTTTATCAGATATTAATTGGTAGTGCTATACATGGGCAATAGAAATTGTGGTTGCTCTACTGAAGCTCTTGGTCCAGTTGCTAAAATTTAAGTCGCATGAATTTTAAGTGGTCTGTGAACTAGAAGGCTCAGGGTTCAAATCCCACCTCTGCCACTGTTGCTTTGACTGTAAAATTGTATTAGTGGCAAGGTGCTCTGGATAAGGAGGTCTGCTAAGATGAGACTGTAGGCCAGAATGAGATCCGTATCCTCACTGAGGTGTAAGTGTTACTGAGTTAACATCAAAAGGTCTAACCACATTGTTTTCCAGGTTTATGTCAAAATGTAAGTCAGTTGTTTATTTATTTTTAAGTAGTTTTTGCTTAACATTTTGCAAAATTACCATTTGGCATATTGGGTGCATTTGATTATTTATGCAGTGTTTGCATAAATTTCTGCAGTATAAGTTGCAGATCCTTTATAGGGAGGAACGATAGTTTGAACGCGGAGTAAAAGAAGCTATTTTTGTAAAAAGGGAACGTCACCATCTTTCCATCTTACAACGGAGCCATCGCAGCCCTTCCCCAATCCTGTGTGAATGGCACACGTGGCCATTGTCGTTAATGGCTATATCAATCTGCATATTAAACTGATCACCGGTCCCATTGTTATGCAGTGGTGCTGGTACCAGTCGTTATGCAACGTGCTGTGTATAAGATTGGGGAAGTTTTCCAACTAGCTGAGACTGAAGAAGTCACTTATGAGTGACGAAACTCCGAAAAAAACTATGTCCAGATGAACAGATTCAACTTCTGGGATATAAGTTGTATTGTTTTTGATTGGTTAGGTGTGTTCACTGGCAATGTTCTATTGGAACTGATGCACAGCAGTTAGGGTAATGGACTACTGACCAGAAGACCCAGAGTTCAAGTCACAGCATTTACATTACATTTACAGCATTTAGCAGACGCCCTTATCCAGAGCGACTTGCACTTGATACAGTCTCACAGTCCAAGCAATTGTGGGTTAAGGGCCTTGCTCAAGGACCCAACAGTGGCAGCTTGGCAGAGGTGGGATTTGAACCCTGGACCTTGTGGTCCAGAGTCCAGTACCTTAACCGCTAGGCTACCACAGTCCCACAGCATTGCCAATGTACAATGTTGCTTAGAATTTAAAGTGTGAGGTTGTATCATTTGTAAATAGCTCTGGATTAGACCGTCTGCAAAATTACAAAATGTAAATATTATATTTATAGCATTTAATATAATCCCTACTTATGGGGTGACTTAGAAGTGCTCTATATTCCTTTGGGAAATGCCCTATGCCTCAAGACCACTGAACAGCTAAAAATCTGATAGGAGTAGGTAAGAACAACAAACATGGTAGAAAAGGAAATTAACATTTGTGTTTTTTGTAACGTGTGATTGCAGTCTCAGAGTGCTGAACGAAAAGGGGATCCTTTAGTCACAACCACTTGGGCGTCAAGTGAATGTTTACATCACCTGGGTGTTAGTACAGAGAAGAGTCTTGATGCTTGTCTTCCATTAGTCTTGAGTGGTGGCCAGTTGAATCATGCTTCTGTCTCAGGGGGTTTGATTAAAACCTTTAGGTGGTATGAGGAGCTCCATTTCGGCGAATCCTGTGGTACTAATTGAGTGAATTAGCAACGCACTCAGTTTCTGCTAGCATATGATTCCCATTAGTTCCATGCCATTAGTTAACCCATGCAGCTTTACGTAGATCTTGGCCACTGGTGCACACCATGAACGCAAAACCCTTCAGTATCACAACTATAGATTGTTGATGGTTAAAATACTTGCTTGTTCATAAAACTCATCTTGTGGAAACTTATTCTACTTTATTCCAGGACCCCTTGCATTATTTCTATAATGTAACCATCTTTCTGTTCCTAACCTCCATACTGTGATTTGGCACAGGTGCGTTTGATCTCCTGATCTACACAGATAAGGATCTGGAAGTTCCTGAGCAGTGGGAGGAGTCTGGCCCTCAGCTTATTGACCAGTCCGAGGAGGTTCGGCTTCGCTCATTCACCACCTCCATCCACAAGGTCAACAGTATGGTGGCCTACAAAAGAACAAACTCTATGTAACTGTTTGTCTCCATCTGTCTGTTTTCTGTACATAGTTATTTTTGTTCATAAAACTCTTTCCTCTTAAGCAGAGCTCTCCTTTGCTGAGGTTTTTAATAACCGTTTTCCTGAAAATGGAAAATAAACGTTTTGCTCCAACACAGCCTTCGTCGTCTTTGGTGTTAATCATTCATTTGATGATTAGAGATGGCCAGTAGATGGCGGCAACACATTGTTCAGTACGTTAACATTTCATTCATTAGCAGTGTCTGATACTGAAGTGCAGTTTGCCTGAATTGCTCTTCATCTCAGGCTGCTTACGACCTGGTGTTCTAGGCAATGTATCTTTTTCCACAAAATAACTGATCACTTCAAAGCATCAAATTAAGCACAAGATGGGACAAATTAGTGCAGTAAATCCCATTCCATATCTCATATTTCCTTATCAAATGTCTACAGTGGCTTTATGCAGTCTGTTCCCAGTGCATTCAGTCTTACATTTTACTAACTACAGAAAGTACAGCCTTTTGAGATTTGTTTTATTCCTGTGTGCGCGAACTTTAATATCCAGTTTCATTACACAAGACACCCAGCTGACCCCCATCAACTTGCTAGTGGTCAACGAGAATGCTCAGATCTGCAGTATACAGTGGTGCTTGAAAGTTTGTGAATTTATTTTTACATTTTTGCATAAATATGACCTAAAACATCGTCAGATTTTCACACAAGTCCTAAAAGTAGATAAAGAGAAGCCAGTTAAACAAATGAGACAAAAATATTATACTTGGTCATTTATTTATTGAGGAAAATGATCCAACAGTGGCAAAAGTATGTGAACCTTTGCTTACAGTATCTGGTGTGACCCCCCTGTGCAGCAATAACTGTAACTAAACGTTTCCTGTAACTGTTGATCAGTCCTGCACACCGGCTTGGAGGAATTTTAGCCCATTCTTCCGTACAGAACAGCTTCAACTCTGGGATGTTGGTGGGTTTCCTCACATTAACTGCTCACTCAGGTCCTTCCACAACATTTCGATTGAATTAAGGTCAGGAGTTTGACTTGGCCATTCCAAAACATTAACTTTATTCTTCTTTAACAGTTCTAGCAAAGAACAACTTGTGTGCTTAGGGTCGTTGTCTTGCTGCATGACCCACCTTCTCTTGAGATTCAGTTCATGGACAGATGTTCTGACATTTTTCTTCAGAATTCTCTGGTATAATTCAGAATTCATTGTTCCATCAATGATGGCATGCCGTCCTGGCCCAGATGCAGCAAAACAGGCCCAAACCATGATACTACCACCACCATGTTTCACAGATGGGATAAGGTTCTTATGGTGGAATGCAGTGTTTTCCTTTCTCCAAACATAACGCTTTTCTTTTGAACCAAGAAGTTCTATTTTGCTCTCATCCATCCACAAAACATTCTTCCAATAGCCTTCTGGCTTGTCCACGTGATCTTTAGCAAACTGCAGACCACCAGCAATGTTCTTTTTTGGAGAGCAGTGGCTTTCTCTTTGCAACCCTGCCATGCATACCATTGTTGTTCAGTGTTCTTCTGATGGTGGTGGACTCATGAACATTAACATTAGCCAATGTGAGAGAGGCCTTCAGTTGCTTAGAAGTTACTCTGGAGTTCTTTGTGGCCTCGCCAACTATTACACTTCTTGCTCTTGGAGTGACCTTTGTTGGTCGACCACTCCTGGGGAGGGTAACAATGGCCTTGCTTTTATTCCATTTGTACACAATGTGTCTGACTGTGGATTGGTGGAGTCCAAACTTTTCAGAGATGGACCATTCCAGGTTGATGAGCATCAACAACTTTTTCTGAGCTTCTCAGAAATCTCCTTTGTTCGTGCCATGATACACTTTCACAACTACGTTGTGAAGAGCAGACACTGATAGATCCCTGTTCTTTAGATAAAACAGGGTGCCCACTCACACCTGCTTGTCATCCCATTGATTGAAAACACCTGACTCTAATTTCACCTTCAAATTAACTGCTAATCCTAGAGGTTCACATACATTTGCCACTCACTAATATGTAATATTGGATCATTTTGTCAAAAAATAAATGACCAAGTATAATATTTTTGTCTAATTTGTTTAACTAGATGGGCGGCAAGGTGACTCGGTGTGTAGCATCGCCGCCTCACAGCAAGAAGGTCCTGGGTTCAATCCCAGGGTGGAGCTGCCTGGGTCCTCCCCGTTGGGTTAATTGACTACACTAAATTGGCATTGACTTGAGTGTATGAGTGACTTGTCTTGAGATAACCTTGTGCATGGATGAAACCTTGTGTGTGTCGCTGAACATGGCCACTGATGCTGATAGTGACGTTTAATAAATGAATAAATGTAAACGTTTAACTGGGTTCTCTTTATTTACTTGTAGGACTTGTGTGAAAATCTGATGATGTTTTAGGTCATATTTATGCAGAAATATAGAAAATTCTAAAGGGTTCACAAACTTTCAAGAACCACTGTACATGAGTTATAAACTACATGTATGATAAAATGAGATAAACGGCACATCCCAGTGGGTAGCACTGTTGCTTCAAGAAGGTCCTGGGTTCAATAGCAGGCTTGAGTGGTCCGAGTCTTTATGTGGTTTGCATGTCCTCCCTGTGTCTGCTTAGGTTTACTCTGGGTGCTCCAGTTTCCTCCCACAGTCCAAAGATGTGCTTTGGGTTAATTGATTATGCCAAATTGACTGGCTTCGATAGAACCTTGAGTGGTGATGTGTCCTTGTGTCTGACGTTGAATGGCCATTGATGCTGAAGAGTGACGTTAAATAAATAAATATAAATAAACAAACTATATAATCTTGAAGTTACACAATTACAATATCTACTGATCATCCGGTACCAGCCATCTGCCTCAGAGCAGAACTGAACTGCTACGATTGTGCATCTAGTGTGGTTGGTGTGGTTGTGTCTCAGCTCCAGAGATCCCCAGTTCAATCCCGACCTCAGACTCTGCCTTTGTGGAGCTTGCATGTCCTCCCCATGTTTGTGTGGGTATACTCTGGATTCTCCGAGTTCCTCCCACATCTCAAAGGCATGCATAAAGTTAACTTATCACTGTAAATTGGCCTGGTGTGCATGTGATTCACTAGTATTGATGTAACCTTGTTCCGAATAGTGATTGCTTCCAAAAAGCAACGTTAAATAAAATAAAGCCATTTAACATTCTGCTATCAAAATGCTGCGTCTGAGCATATTCTAAGTGAGAGATGTGAAATTCCTCTTTGAACTGTCCATTATAAAGATCAAAGCTTGGTCTGCTCTGACACCTGCTGGCCTGATCAGCATGAGAAAGAGAAATGCTAAAGTTGAGTGCTGTCTGCATTGTGAAGACTCAGAATCTGCATCAGTCTGGAACAGTAGGTTTTATCAGCAAGCTGTATAGAGTGCTCAATCATAAATTTAATCCAGGTTTGTTAGACAGGCGTAAATTGTACTTTCTCAAAGCTAAAATATGTACTGAAGGTTAATTGCAGGTTTATCCTCAGTTTTACTATTTTTAGGGGGGCTACACTAAGTACTTTTAGGAATGCTTGACTGAATGACTCGTTTAACCCCATTACAGATTTGTCTAGCTATAGAGCAAATGACGCAGACCTTGAAACTACTCCCACGGTGGTGATTAAAGGGCTTGCACATGTGACCGATCGTTGCAATTCTGGAAACGGCCACCAGAGGTAGGGTTATAGAATAGTCAATAAATTATAATCAGACTTGTATAACAATAACTAAGAGTAAAATGCCTAATGTGCAGATTTCTCTCTCCCCTTTGAAAATAGAACCACAGATGACACTTCAGTAATATACTGGCTGAAAGCAGTAAATATTTCAAAATATGTTCGTACTGATGTTGTTTGGCAGTTAAGCATTGCATATAGGGTCAATTATTCTATATAATATTCCCTGTACATCTCAAAGGAAAGCAAGGACACAGAAATGTGAATAATCAAATATATATTTCTTTCAACAGCTTTATGTAAGACCTTTAAGTAGACATGTCTAGTAAACAACTTCTCACATCATGAAACTGGCTGGTATAAAGTCAATAAATATATTAAAAACATGTGAAAACTGTAACATAAAGTGGAAGGGAATAAACATTCTTCTGTATATCTGTAGTGGATGTGTTCCTTTGCAGATGTATATGAACTTTATGGTGCACTGTAGTGATAAATACATTTTTGGTGCCTACAAGTTTCTTTGTTTCAGTGTGCGAGCTACAGAAAACTCAACAGTAATAAATAAAACTCAGTAACAATGCCCTCATATAGGCGATATACAGGGTCAGGGTAACCGTTCTATTGTTCTGTCCTGTTTTACCACTTCTCTCATGTGGATATACACCGATCAGCCAATACATTACAACCACTGACATGTGATGTGAATAACATTGGCATTGTGATGCTCTGGGCAATGTTCTGCTGAGGAACTATGGGTCCTGGCATACATATGGATGTCATTTTGACATGTAACACTTTCCTAAGCATTGTTGCAGACCAGGTATATCCCTTTATGGTAACAGTATCCCTTAATGCCAGTAGCTTTTTTCAGCCGGATAACGCTCCCTGCCACACTGCAAAAACTGTTTAGGAATGGTTTGACTCTGACAAAGACTCGGACTTGGATTCAATTCTGCAGAGCTTAATCTGACTGAGCATCTGTGGGATGTACTGGACAAACATGTCAAGTCCATGAAGAGCCCACCTTGCAGTTTAAAGGACTTACAGGATCTACTGCTAATATATTGGTACCACAGGACACCATCAGAGGTATCCTCGATAGTTCAGAGCCATGGAGGCATGACTGCCACCTACATAACAATAGGCATGTGGCGTTAATGTCATGACTGATTGGTGCATATATCACCTGGAAAGGATCAAGGAACTAAAGCTATTTCACTCAAACTTAAACAGGAAAGAAAGCAGTAACCATATGTAGGTACTGGCAGGTGCCTAATTAAGAGCCAGACCCCTTCAGTGACTAGACACTATTCACAAGTATTACTCCTCCATATTATAGGAGAAAAAGGTGTGCTTCTTTCAAGAGGGAAACACAACCATGTTACAGTGATACAGAATGTGACTGCTGAAGTAGTGTTTCAGTGTTGTATTCCCCTCAGCCACACTTAGATGGAACAAATATATTTCTGAAATGTCCCAAGATTAAAATTTGCATTTGGTCCCATAGCGGTTCTCATAGCTGGAATCATGCCTGGAAGTGAACCATCACACCACAGAGAGAAAGCTGCTGGTGGAAGAGGGTAAACTTGATCTTGTACTGACTAGGATGAGCCGTTTAATGTTCTGTGTTCAGTAAGCTCGCCTCCCTCTGCCTGCTCAGCCAGCAGCTTCCAATGCTGCCTGTTCTTCCTGCATCCATCCAGCAGGGGGGAGCACTGATCCGACATACTGGCCAGGGACTGGAAACACAGAGTGGCAGATGTTATGTTATATTATGTTATATATAACATTTTTAGATATGAGGAATGAAAATACATTAAAAAAACTTTTGATTTTTTTTAAATAAATGCTGATAAATAACTAAATAGTTAGACATTGCAATATTCAGTAATCCATTATATCATCCTGAGACCCAGGAAAAGTAAAGTTTGATAATTTCAGTAGTTTGAAATAAAATAAGTCTATGAAATCAACAAAAACATGTCACAAGGATTTTTTTTTTAACTTTTTATTTTTTTTTTAAACAATTGTCCTTTATAAGGGACAACGGGACATGGTATAGTAATTTTCTTTATGCATTTTGTGTTTCTCTTCTGCATCAGATCAAAAAGGCTTTAGAAGAATCATTAATACATACAGTCGTATGAAAAAGTTTGGGCACCCCTGATAATTTTCATGATTTTAGTTTATAAATCATTGGTTGTTCAGATCAGCAACTTGAGTTATAGCATATAGCAGATGAACACAGTGATATTTGAGAAGTGAAATGAAGTTTATAGGATTACAGAAAGTGTGCAGTAATTATTCAAACAAAATTAGGCAGGTGCATAAATTTGGGCACCCCAACAGAAAAATGACATAATATTTAGTAGATCCTCATTTTGTAGAAATAACAGCCGCTAAACGCTTCCTACAGCTTCCAGTCTGGATTCTGGTTGAAGGTGCTTTGGACCATTCTTCTTTAGAAACATCTCCAGTTCAGTCATCTTTGATGGTTTCCAAGCATGGACAGCCCACATTTTCAGTAATATTCATGTCTGGGGACTGAGATGGCCATTCCAGAACGTTGTACTGGTTCCTCTGCATGAATGCCTTAGTAGATTATGAGCAGGGTTTGGGGTCGTTGGCCTCGGTGCAACTTTGTCACTGATTCTTGAACATTGTTCTTAAGAATCTGGAGATATTAACTGGAATCCATGCGACCCTCAATTTTAACAAGATTCCTAGTACCTGCACTGGCCACACAGTCCCGCGGGCATTATGGAACCGCCACCAAATTTTACTGTGGGTAGCAAGTGTTTGTCTTGGGATGCTGTGTTCCTTTTCCGCTCCTTGTTATGTCCAAATAACTCAATTTTAGTTTCATCAAGTACAGCACTTTATTCCAAATGAAAGCGACTGGATTGTCCCAAATGTGTGCTGTAGCACACCCTCAAGTGACTCTGTTTGTGGCGTGTCTGCAGAAAAGGCTTCTTCTGCATTACTCTCCCATACAGCCTCTCCTTGTGCAAGTGCGCGGTATAGTTGAAAACGATGAACAGTGACACCATCTGCAGCAAGATGAGGGTTTGTAGGTCTTTGGAGGTGGTCTGTGGCTTGACTATGACTGTTCTCACCATCCTTCGTCTCTGCCTATCTGAGATTTTTTTCTTCTTGGTCTGCACTTCGGGAGTTCCTTAACTAGAAGTACTGTGCCTGTGGTCTTCCATTGCCTCACTATGTTTCCTCACAGTGGAAAACTGACAGTGAAATCTCTGAGAGAGCTTTTCCCTTTCCCTGAACCATGATGTTGAACAACCTTTTTTTCAGGCCATTTGAGAGTTTGTTTTGAGGCTCCCATGTTGCCACTTCTTCAGAGAAGATGCAAAGAGGAGAAAAACTTCCCAATTGGCCACCTTAACACTTTCCTTCATAGTTGGATTCACTTGTGTATGTAGATCAAGGGTCAATGAGCTTACAAAACAAATTTTGTTTTCCAATAATTAGTGCTAAAGGTATTCAAATGACAAGGGTGCCCAAATTTATACACCTGCCTAATTTTGTTTGAATAATTACTGCACACTTTCTGTAAAACCTATAAACTTAATTTCACTTCTCAAATATCACGGTGTTCATCTGCTATATGATATATTTACCTGAAATTGCTGAGCTGGACAACCAATGATTTATAAAGAAAAATCATGAAAATTATCAGGGGTGCCAAAACTTTTTCATACGACTGTATTATTCAACAATTCACTTTTCTTGTGTCCATAAAACCTGGTTGCTGAGATTGCAGCCGTTTTGAAAAAGCAGCTCTTTTTCAAAGTGTGTGTGTGTGTGTTAGGGCTGCAACAACGAATCGATAAAATCGATAATAATCAATTATTAAAAGCGTTGACAATGAATTCCATTATCGATTCGTTGTGTCGCATGATTGATGTGTCGGGGGACAAATTATCATATCCGCTTACGTTACTTGCAACACTTGCGGTCAGTCCTGGAAAAAAAAACAAGAGCGATTGAACAGAGCGAGGCGGAGCCGGCGCGGATGCGGAATCTTCAAAAGAAGTTAGCTTTAAATCTATGTCCACACGTACGCGGGTATTTTCTAAAACGGGGGTTTTCAAATTCGTTTATAAAAAACATCGCGTCCACACAAGCACTGTTTAAACAAAAAACTTCGTCCACATGAAAACGGAAAAACGCACACAGTCGCTGTCAAGAGCAATGCCAAACCAGCAGTCCTATATGCCGGCGAAGCAGCTCACTCAACAACAACAGCGATCTCCTATGCATACGAACATTTTCTCGCCATTCTTCTTCAACAACCACTTCGTTTTGAAAGCTGTCCCACCAACGAGAGGTCCGACCGGGTCTCGTCTAAAACCGGCGACGCTGGAGGTGGGAACTGCTTCGTAGGTGTGATGGATATAGTAGTGACCTCCGTAGCGCATTCTGACGCCTCTGTTCTTCAGTGTAATGAAAAAGTAATAGCTGTAAATGTATTTGTAGATTTGTAACAAGTTCGGTCAGCAGTGTTACAGCTGGCACTATTTTGGCTACGTCCGCTATTGCACAAAATCGCCTCATGTAAACCAAGGAGATAACGGCGCACAAAGTGACGTTACAAGGAAGAAACTCCGTTTCCCCAGTCCACACGGCAACGCTGAAAACGGTGTTTCTGAAAATCTTCACCCTGGAAGAAGTTTTGCAGAAAAAGTCAGTTTTCAGTGACCTAAAACGCCGTTTTCGAGTGGATGAACGGTCAAAACGCATAGAAAAAGCTACGTTTAAAAAAAAAAAACCGTGTTCGTGTGGACAGGGCCATAGTCTCTAAAAAGAGATCCAGCTTTAGCCAGGAGCATGTTGACATAACATTTTTGGATTGCAATGCAAAGTTCCTAAAGAAAGGGAGTGAATGAGTTTTTATGTAGTGTTTGCATCAGAGATGCACTTATTTTTCTTTATTATTTAATTTGTTATTTTAATTTATTAATTAATTTAATTTATTATTATTCATTTATGGTAAGCACTTATTTGCTCTGTTATTTAATGTTATATTTCTGAATAAAGACATGGAACGTTTTTTTTTTTTAAATCCGATTCATCAATTAATCGAAAAAATAATCGACCGATTAATCGATTATTAAAATAATCGTTAGTTGCAGCCCTAGTGTGTGTGTGTGTGTGTGTGACTAGTCTTGAGGTAACGTTATGTACAGATGTAACTTTGTGCGTGTTGCTGAAATGGCCACTGATGCTGATAGCGATGTTAAATAAACCAAATAAACAAACAACCAAACGAATTACAAGAATATACTTTTTTGTGAATGACATTAATCTACATTACATCACACACTTCATGAAATACCAGGACAGTCAAATTCTGTCTGCCGTTTCCAAGAAACTAAAATGGGTCATCACTGGCTCTTCCAACAGAACAATGATCCAAAACAAGTCCAGATCAACACAAAAACAGTTTACTGAACACAAACTCAAGCTGCTGTCATTGTCAGACTAAATTTTCTTCAGTTAAAGGTCGGAAGAAAAAAGAAATATAATAGATAAAGTAGATCAATAGCTTCATGAAAACTAAAGTCTGTTTTGAAAATGCAGTGAGTAAAAAGTACATTTTTTCTTTTTAAATGTAGTAAGTAAAAGTAAAAAGTATTAAGTTACAGAATAATTGAGTAAAGTACAGACACCTAAAAAAAATTAAGTACAGTAACAAAATACTTCTTTACTTACCACCTCTGCTCTTACCTCATATAACTGTGTGCAAACAGCATCAATGAAAGACACCTGCATGCTGGGAATCTTATCACGCTTCTCTCTGTTCATCAGATCCTAGGAGACACAGGTGCTGCTTTAAAGAGTGAAATCTGGTGCTGTGGCCCATCTGTTCTAACAAAATGGCGTGGAAGATCTGTACTTACAATAGGTTCAATGTTCAGGTCTTCTCTTTCCTTGTCTCCTTGCTCAAAGAATTCTGTGGCAACAAGCTCAGCTATCTGAGAAGACCAGCACAAAATAAGCTAAAGAAACTGAACGTGGCTTTAAACAAGTAATTTTTCTTCCCACTGAAGCCCTGAGATTCCAACCAAGGCATTTCTCATTTCTGCCTTCACTAATTCATTAAAGTTATATGAAATCATGCTGCTCTAATGACTCTTATTTACTGAATTTTGAGAACTAATACAGACATTTTCTTGCTAAATATCTAGTGTTCTACAGTCTTACACAAATTTTGGGCACCCCTAGTTAAATTACATTTTCAAAGTAAGAGGTACAAACGACAGGGGTGTCGAAATGTTTAAAGTCTGTATTACTAATAGGCAAACCACTGTCTCATGACATTTTACTAGGTATTATTAGCAAACTGTTTAGTTAAAATGAATGACATGAAAGAGGCACAAATGTAAGTTAATAGAATGGGCTATATGATGTCCACATACAATACGTTGTTATATACTGTATATACAGTAAATGCACTTTGTGTTCATCTTAACTCTATTTGTTGATCTGAGGGACATGTGTACTTGTGTGTGTCCCTGAGTGCATGCTAATATATAGTCCCCTCCACAATTGCTGGCACCCTCAGTAAAGATGTTATTTATTAACATCTTTTTATTTTTCTGTTTTTACAAAGGCCCTCATTAGGGTACATATCCTGTGCCCCATGAAATACCAGGACATTTAAAGTCAAAATCTGTCTGCCTCTGCCAAGAAACTACAAATGGGTCATCACTGGCTCTTCCAACAGGGCATTGATCCAAAACATGTCCAGATCCACACAAAAATGATTTACTGAACACAAAATCTTCTCATACTACATTTGCTTCAATTATAGGTTGGATTTCTCTCATTTTTTCATAGTGAAATTAAGTTTAATCACCAAAAGCTGAATGTCTTATAATTGCTTTGACTCAACTTTACCAGGGGTGCCAATAATTGTGGAGAGGACACTAGCTGACAGAATCACAGCTGCACTTCCACCCTGTAATAATGAGCAACCTGCCAAATTGCTGAACACAGGACATAAGAAAGAGAAAGGACCAATTATAAGGAGATAAAGGTACAGCAGGTCAAAGGGAGCTCAAAGTGACTACAAATCATTTGGACAGTGTTTAGATGGATGTAATCTAGCATCCATATAAGTCCATAATATTTAGTCTGCATGAAAGTATAAATAGTAGAAACGTAGCTAACGCTAAAAAGAATATCTAAATGACATGCAGTCAGTGACTCTCACCCTCTTTTGTACAGGCCAGGGCTTGGTAATGGCAGAGATATCACAGGCAGTCATCAGCATGGACCTGCAGTGAACACATATTACTAAAACCACCTCCGGATTTCAAAAACACTTTTTTAAATGGAGCACCCATGATTATTTTGAGAGTTGTGTATAAAAAGCATAGTCTGCCTCTATGGCCACTCACCTCAGTAAGTCTCTGTGATGCTCATTCTCCCAAACAAACTGACTGTTCTTTGCTAGCTCAAAGAAATCAGTTCGCTTCCTGCAGTAATAAAAAGGTTGTTATTCTTCCATCTTACCAAAGTCTAATCAGACCTTATTCTACTTTAAAAAACATTCTACATTTTAAAACAGTGACTTTGTGTATGGCTTAAATAGCCTAGCAAAACTGAAAATGGTGCGATCTGGACAAAGATAAAGGACGTGATTTAAACCCTAAATATTCCAGTATAACTGGGTTAACAGACCAAATCCAAAGCTCACCACACATAAACAGACACAGACAAGCTTTCAAATTCCTTTAAGCTTTTTCATTTGAAATTTGGTACATTTTACATTTCTAACTAGGGGTTTGTATTGGGATAGGAAACATGAGTCACGATACGATTATATCACGATTCATTGTGATATGCCACATAGTTCACTGAAAATATAAAAAGTTATGGCGTACAATCTGAGTCTGCTTAATACATCACATCACACTGATAGTTCAGCGGACTAATTCAAAGTCAAAAGACAAAGTCGAAACCCTGTACTGTTCATCCTCCCTGACATCTACAGGAGCGAAGACTGCAGTTTACATCCCATATAAAATGTGTTTTTGCTTCCTTCAAAAAAATCTATATTTTGAGCTCAAAATTGATATTGCGAGAATAAAAATTGCGATATATTGCTGTATCAATTTTTATCACAGCCCTATTTCTAACTGCGCTTTAGAAGTTACATTCAAGCACTGATGTGCCAAAAGTCATGGGACAGCAGTATGTAAATCGATTATGAAGTGGCGTTACCTCAGGTGAAGGCTTGGGAACGCCCACACTTACATAAATTGTGTGGTGTTATCTTGTGAGTGAGGTTGAACACTGGTCAGCATGCTTATGGCAAGGTGAGGTGAATTATCGGGAGTTCGAACGAGGCATGAAAGTGGGTGACAAACAGCTCGGACATTCCATTTCAGAAGCTGTGCAGGGATTTAACATTCCTCGATCCACAGCGTCACGTGTACCGGGAATACGTCATAGAAGGCATAACCACCCACACTGAACAGCGCAGTCGCTGCCCATGGGTGCTTATTGATCGTGACCGGCACTGTCTGGCTAGAATTATCCATGTGATCAGGCAAGTGACTCTGGCAGAAATCACATCCACATTCAATGCAGGAGGCCCCGCAAACATATCCTGTAGGTCAGTGCAGAGTACTTTAGTTTCCATGGGATGTGGGAGCTGAAGACCCACTAGAGTGCCTCTGTTAACACCCTGACACTGGACATAGTGCCACACGTGGGCTTGTGAGGTTGCTAACTCGACCCTAGAGGACTGGCAACATGTGGTGTAGTCCATTGAGTTATGGTACCAACTGTTTCTGGCCAATGGCGAGAAGCAATCTGGAGAGTTCCGACAAATGGTATGGCCTGCAAGTTCGCCTTACATGAGCTCCATCGAGCATGTATGGGATATCGTGGAGAGGTTCATTCGCACCCGAGATCCTCCACCTGTATGCCATAACTTGTATTTCAGCTGTTTTTATATTTTCACCTACAAATACCACGGAGCTGTGAGTGGCTATCCAGACAGAATGGCTCAACATCCCTTCAGTCTTCTGTCCACTTGTGGAATCAATTTCATGTTGCTGCACTTCATCGGGCTCCTACACAATATTAATTTCTGTCCCATGACTTTTGGCATGTCAGTATATATTTCCATTTGTTCATAATGTTTCAGAAAACTGTAGTATTAAAAATTCTTATACACGTAAATATGGGCCCATATACATGATAATACAAATCACTTACATACAATTCCACTTTCAAACTAAAACAAATCTGAGCCACACATTCTTTAGTCAAATGCTTGTATAGCCTGATACCAATGCTAAGTACTAACACATTCAAGATGTCCAATATGATATGTAAAATGCTATTATTACATTTCACTTCATACCACACAGTGTTCAAAACCCAATAAGCAAGTCTATGTGAGGTACTTAACATGTGCGATATTTTAGGCATGGAATCTGCACTATGCTGCAACTTATGCAAGTTTAAAAGTTGACAGAAGTTTAACTGTCTTTACTGTAAATGACACCCGGTACCTACTTCATGTAGAGGGCCAGGTCAGTGGCCAGAATAGCCTTTTCAATCATCATCAGTGTAGATTTATACTCATCCAGTGAAAGACTACTTAGAATTTGACTTCCCTGAGAAAAACATAAAGGAAAAATATACACAGAATGTCAAAACATAAAGAAATCCCAGAAATCCACCAGTCTTACCAGAAGAGAGAAACGTTAAGGCTAACAAGATTAACCCCTGTATTAATGGGCTTAACCCGGGTTATGAACAATCACTAAAAAACATATTTGTAATACCAGGATGTTCAGGATTATTTAAGATAACACGGTGAAACATTAGCCAAATGTACCTACAGTGGGGCAAAAAAGTTTTTAGTCAAGTTCTCCTACTTAGAAAGATGAGAGAGGTCTGTAATTTTCATCATAGGTACACTTCAACTATGAGAAACAAAATCCAGGAAATCACATTGTAGGATTATTAAAGAATTTAATTGTAAATCATGGTGGAAAATAAGTATTTGGTCACCCACAAACAAGCAAGATTTCTGACTCTCACAGACCTGTAACTTCTTCTTTAAGAAGCTTTTCTGTCCTCCACTTGTTACCTGTATTAATAGTACCTGTTTGACCTCGTTATCTGTATAAAAGACACCTGTCCAACAGTCAGACTCCAAACTCAACCATGGACACCAGGAAGAAAATTGTAGACCTGAACCAGGGTGGGAAAAGTGAATCTACAATTAGGCAACCATTTATAATCTCCCTCGATCTGGGTCCCCACACAAGATCTCATCCTGTGGGGTCAAAATGATCATGAGAACGGTGAGCAAAAATCCCAGAACTACACAGGGGGACCTGACGAGTGACCTTCAGAGAGCTGGGACAAAAGTAACAAAGGTTACCATCAATAACACACTATGCCGAGAGGGACTCAGATCCTGTAGTGTCAAACGTGTCCCCCTGCTTAAGCCAGTACATGTCCAGGCCCATCTGAGGTTCGCCAGAGAGCATATAGATGATCCAGAAGAGGATTGGGAGAATATCATGTGGTATAATCTGAACTTTTTGGTAAAAACTCACTTGTCGTGTTTGGAGGAAGAAGAATGTTGAGTTGCATCCCAAGAACACCATACCTACTGTGAAGCATGGGGGTGGAAACATCATGCTTTGGGGCTGTCTTTCTACAAAGGGGACAGGACGACTGATCCGTGTTAAGGGAAGAATGAACGGGGCCATGTATCGTGAGATTTTAAGCCAAAACCTCCTTCCATCAGTGAGAGCATTGAAGATGGAACGTGGCTGGGGCTTCCAGCATGACAATGATCCCAAACACACCACTTGAGCAGCGAAGGAGTGGCTCCATAAAAAGCATTTCATGGTCCTGGAGTGGCCTAGCCAGTCTTCAGACCTCAAGCCCACAGAACATTTATGGAGGGAGGTGAAAGTCTGTGTTGCCCAGAGACAGCCCCAAAACATCACTGCTCTAGAGAAGATCTGTATGGAGGAATGGGCCAAAATACCAGCTACAGTGTGTGCCAACCTGGTGAAGACTTACAGGAAACATTTGACCTCTGTCATTGCCAACAAAGGTTGTAAGTATTGAGTTGAACTTTTGTTATTGACCAAGTACTTATTTTCCATAATTTACAATTAAATTCTTTAAAAATCCTACAATGTGATTTCCTCGATTTTTTTTCTCATTTTGTCTCTCATAGTTGAAGTGTACCTATGATGAAAAGTACAGACCTCTCTCATCTTTCTAAATAGGAGCACTTGCACAATCAGTGGCTGACTAAATACTTTTTGCCCCACTGTACTTTTGCCCCACTGTAGTTCATGTAAATTGTTTGGATAGCAGGAACCTATTGCCTGGTTCCTGTATATTTCAAACCCTGACAAATTTTCAATAATGTCAGCATAATATAGTGGTGCAGGGGACTTTCTGATTGGGCCTCCTGTCTGTTGTGGGTTGAGTGGGGTTTCATCTCTCTAACGCATAACTTACACATACTACTGCTCTTTACACTCTTGTGTTTCATTCATAATTCAGCAGAACAAATTGAGTCAAAACACTGTGCTGTGACATCTGGAGGAGCAGAGATTGTAGTTTATACCCCACTTAAAATGTGATTTTTTTATTTGTTTGTTTATTTGTTTATTATTTAACATCACTTTCAGCACCCATGGCTATTCGTGACAGGCACAAACTCCTGTCAACACTAGTCATACACATTCACACTGGGCCAATTTAGTGTAATAAGTTAACCTAACACGTCTTTTGACTGTGGGAGGAAACCAGAGTACCTGGAGTAAACCCATGTGGACACAGAGAGGACATAGGCACAAACACCACACAGGTGGAGTCTGAGGTTGGGATCGAACCAGTGTGCTGGAGCTGTGAGGCAACCGCATTACTTGCTATGCCACTGTGCCACCCCAGTGGGGTTTGACTATGCATGTTAAAATAAATGGTGTTTTAAAACAATACACAAGGATTAAACCCAGTTTACCTCTAGAACAATCACTGTCCACAAAGAAATGAAATTGCTAACACAGAGACTGGTTAGTTAAGTAAATATATTATGCTAAGACGTTATTACATCTGTCTTTACTCTATAAATTTAAGGATGATGAGATGTACAGTTTCTAAGATTACAGCTGCTAAATACCTAACAGCCTGCCTTCCTTTTAAGCTGGTTTGCAAAACACAAGACAAAATACTAACCGGAAATTACAAATCGGTAGTAGTATAAAATAGTAGTATATATGCACTACTGGACAATATTTTTGCACCTTCTAAAAATCAGACTGCACAAAGTGCCGCTTACTTGACTGTTGAGGATCATGAGACACTGGTCGAAGTGATGATGCTCCATAATGGAGTGGCAGTACAGATGAGCCAGAGGGTGGTCACTCCTATTTACATAATGGAGTGTTAATGTTTCCTGTCTCTCTGTTTGTATACAATCTTAGTATGATTCATTTTTAACATTCCATGTTAAGCTATAGAGCAAACTGTTCATTATTTGCATTATCTTTCATTATCTGTATTCTGTGAAATTGGACACTAATAAATGTAACACAAACCTCTTGATGAATGAGTTGTTAACCCCTCTATGGTCCAAATCGTGACAGAGTGTTGCAATCATCAGGGCTAAAACCTCCAGGTTGCTTAGATTGGTCTATCAGTTTAAACATAGCAAAATTATTCATTTAATTCAGTGTCACTGCAATGCTGAGAAAACTAACAAAGTCTAAAGACTAAAATACTTTGGATGGACTAGGGTCTGTAATTATAGAACTACAAAGTGATTCTATATGGTAAGTGGAACTGACAGTGAGTGTAGAAACAAGGAGTGTATCTAATAAAGTGATTGGTGAGTGTATTTCTATCTGAGAGAAGAATCAAACTTGTTTGGTGTGTCCTTATCATTCAAATGTTAGGATGTCACATGCATAATATAATCATGTCAAATTAAATAGGAACAGGAATAGGAAGTAAAAGTCAATATAAATGATTTAAACTACAATCTAAACTCATTATCTCGCCCACGTCTGTTTCATGGCTTTTTTTGGCGAGAGGCAAGTTTGGCAACTTAACAAGGTTACAAAAAATAGACAAAGTGACATTTAAACCTGATGCTGACATACACGTGGTTTACTGAGCAGCCTGTGTGATCATATAACCACATTTACAATGTATATAAACATCTAAGTATATGTACAGTTTCTATTTATTTATGCAAATTTGAGAAATAGTCACTGATTAACTATTGTTTCTGTGACGTGAATAACTGCAAAGTCATTATAAATTAAGTCTTTTAAGCCACCTTGGTAACGCCTGTGTTTGGTAAGTCTGTTACCACCACCTTGGTAGCGCCACCCAGCAGTTATTTCCAGCCATACAAGACTTGACTCCTATCTCTTTGAATTGGGAGAGACCTAAATATCCGAAACTGAAGAAATTAATGTTTAAACTGCATATATAGAATCACTGGTATAATCTGACAAAAATATATAACTTGCTTGCATTGTTGGGTTCAAATGACACCAAAAAACTATTCTTTTTTTAGGTTATTCTGGCTACTGTGCATCCCGCCACTACAAAGGGGCCAAGACTTGCCGCCCCCTTCTCCGACACGTTTGCTAATATGCTGATTGGTCCTTTCTAATAACGGGGTGGTTTTTCTGTACTACAGTCCCGTTCGTATTTCAACCAGTGACACGTATTTAAGTCCCAGTGACACAACACATACTCTTTACAGGTGTCAAACATGGTATTGGCTGCTTTGTGACATACAGTACTGATGTGCAGTAGGAGCAGCAAGAGGGTTTTGTGGGTTTACCAAATAGGTGCACTGACCTGTAACCTCCCAGATTTCAGTATGGCAAACATACACTGGGACGTGTTAAAAGCATGCCGCCAGTTATGATAGGCCACATTTTTTCTATAGTTCTTCTTCACACTGAGGATCCACTGACACAGGCTCTGTAAACAGAATAAAATGAATACAAAACATGCAGAAGAACAGAGGCAGAAAGTAATCATAGAATATATACATTAGCCAAATGATACATTTGCATATCTGTAATTATCTGCATATCCTTATTGGCAAAAGACTAATTTAATTTGCTGACTCATAAAATTCAATTGTAAACCAACAAAACTGGTAATCTCATTACCTTGTACTCACCCACAGTAACAGTAAGGCTATACAACAGGTATAAAGCTGTTCTTAACAAACTGGGTCACATTTTATTTAGCATGACCTAAACAGCAGTCAAAATACTTTTTCCACAGCAGAAACAGAAAGAGCAGTCAAAACACCAGGGAACTTGTGAATCATTAATTAAGTGTCCTGGTTAGGAGGAGTTAGGAGTTAGGTGATGTGTTTTGGATGCTGTGTGACATCTACTGGCATTAACCATCCTTTAAGCAGGACGCTTATTAACATGAAGAGCAGCTGTGGGCAGGCATACAGGTTCATCTCTTCCAGCAGCTTTCTTAAAAGTCACAACAAGCTGAAGCAGGAAGTAATGTTCTAAATGTAATTTGAAATGACATTAAATTGCATACAGGACTAGCAAAATAGGTTGGGTGCTTGTTGAAAAAATCAGCACTTCCATAACTGTCTTCCATGGTAACAAATGTTTGGATGAATGTATTGTTTCTATGGCTCGTAGCGGGTGGCCGGTCACTGCTGGTGGGGCTGTGTGTGATTGATCTGGAGTGCCAGAGTGGTTAAAGAGTGCCTGCTTTCACTCAAGCAGCTCAGAATAAGCACTGGCTATGAAATCAATAAAGAGCTTGTCTTTGTGCCCCATCTGTGGGCCGACTCTGCTGGCATCAAGTGCCATAAAAGGAATTTGTTCAAGCACACAGCAATTTTACTGCAACTATGCTCAGAGCCATGCACTTCATCTTGCAATTATGGCTCAAATAAAAGGTCTGTCTGGATAGCTGTTCCAGCTGGGTTGTTTTGAAGACATTTTGTAAATGGATGACTTTTTGTACTTGCTGTGTAAAAGTGACTAATTTATACATGTTAAAATATGTAACTGTTTACAAGTGTCAATAATTAAAAAACAGTTCAGACACTCAGCTATAATTGCACATGTTGCATGCATCTGCTTTAACCAGCAGTATCAACTATAGTAATCAATTTTAGTTCATTTCTAAGGACTGAACTAGACCCGGCTTGTGCTATTTACTACATGTTAGCACTACCCCTGCTCTATTTCTCTTGGGTGCTGTGTTTAACCAATCACAATCATTTCTGCACCAGCTTTGCTTTGGTTGAACATCAAATACCTTAAGCTTTTCTGATCCTTACAGAAAATTCAAAGAAAATGTTTTGATAACAATCTGGAACTGCGTAGCCAATACATGCAATATGCAGACATAACATAAGGCGCATGGAATATGTGCTTAGTATCTAATTATAAGTATCACTGCACTTCCTCCAGGGGTTTTTAATGTTTGTACATTAGTTCTGGTATAGTTATTAGTCTGTTTCATGGTCTCTATGAGCATTCTTTATCTGAACAAAATGAGTGTGTACCTTGTACTTCATTTGAAAGTTCTGCACTAACTTGAGGTCCACAAACATGCGAATTGTGGCCTGGGTAGTCTCAGCGTCTGACAGTTCAAAGTCACTGAAGCTGAAGTCTAGTAACTTCAGAGACTGAGCTGAGGGAACAGTGGCTGCCTTGTGAGAAACAGAGCACACACAGAGATATATCAGCATACACATATGTATATCTTTTATATTCATTTATCATTCATTCATTCAATTTATTTACAGCTTAATCCAATTCAGGGTCATGATGGGCAGTGCCGATCTGGCAGCACAGGGCTGGAATGGGACTGAGTCACTGAAGTCCTCTTTTATCTCAAAGCATGTTAAAACTAAAGTTATGCGTGAGATTGTGATGTTACCACCACAGTAATTTGTGTGAGATTTGTTTTTAGGTTAACACAGACTTACAATCTCAAACATCACATATCTGTGTCTGTCAGACATTAATAAATAGTGCTTGGTAATCAGCATTAAGATCAGCATTTAGCTGTGCATGGTTTATGTAACTGATAAAAGTGGCTTTTATGATAAAAAAATACTCTTTATTCTGCACTCCCTCTTCTCTTAACTTGTTATCGTCCTCATGATAAAAAGCCCTAAGCTACATTACAGAAACATTGAAGTATTTCACTCCACTAGATAGTAATCAACTGCAGCCCTATCCTTTTTGTTGATTAAATGAATGTAAAACAGACCAATTCAGAATGATTACAATTCTTCTTAAAATCCAGAATAGATAATTATTTCTATATTGCTATCAACTATTCAGTCTAGCTTTGGTACTTGCTCTGACAATGTCATAAGACTGAAATTTCCCTTCAACATCTAATCCTGTTTGACATTTCTGGCAATCAAGTCCTATGACGCTCTGGTGTTGAACTGAAGGGACAAGCAGAGTACCTCTTGGCTATCTGATTAATTTGCAGCTTAATAGGACCCACAACAAAAGAGGAACTGAGAGACTGTATCTAATTGGCTTATTTATGATGTGAAGTCTTCATCATTAAGAAGCACAGAGATTCAAAATTACATGCCTGGTGCAAAACTGTGGAATGGGCGATCTTACACAACAAAACTGTCTTTAATTTGTTTACAGTGTCTGACCAAATGATTATTTTGTAAAAATGATCATGACATTGTAACTGCTGCTCTCTCTCTGCTTGGTGGGTTTTGGAAGAGGATAAAATAATAAATTGTAATTTACCGCAGTTACCTCGAGCGCCCGTGTCTCCTCCTCTGCAGCGGAGGCGTGATAAGAGAGAACCTGGGAAGCACATACATACAAATACATGCAAATGCATACTGACTACATGCAAAATGACATTTTCTTTAACTGACAATTTATTTCATATGTATGTCTACACATGTCAAATTTAGATTTCTAATATAAATTCTTGTCTATTTCTAATATAAATTCTTGTCTTGTCTAAATAAAAAGGCTATATATTTATGTAAGTGTATATGAGCATCCAAATGTATGCATACTGTCAATCCCTGCCATTCAAACTCACCCTACCTTATGTCTGCTATTAGCTATGGAGTATATTAATCCCCAAACCTGCTATCAGAGCCACTAACTACTAAGTGATAATTGGGAAAGCAGCAGAAGCAGACAGCCTCTTACCACTTACAATCCCACATTCACATTGTTCAATGGTTAATTATGAGGTAACCGTTGTTCATTATTTTGTAGCATGTAACTGTGTAATGGTAGAGAATATGCATGCACTTGTTGGCACCCCTGATAAACCAAGGCAGCCCATTCTACATACATATAACAAGCTGGCAGTAGGGCCAATCAGAATGGCCCAGCTTTATGTGTCTCTTGAGATTAACCATTTAAGTTTTTTTCAGATCTGCTCTCTTAGGGAGCATTTCTAATGCAGAAACACCACAAGAGCTGGGGGTTCAGAATGGTACTGAAAGAAGGTTTAAAGCCAAACTCTCCCATTCTGTCAGCTGCAGAAGTGTTCTTGTCAACGGGGCACCGCTGACTGTGACAACACCAGATGGAGAGATCAGAGGAGGAGAATAGCGAGGGATAAGACCGAGGATTTGGAGTGAGATGAATGTGAATGGGTTTGTGTGAAAACAGTCAGATTAAAGTGCATCAGGAGTATGTGCTCACCTCTGAAATGTGTTTGTTTGGGTCTCTTAGTTTCTAAGAGACTCAGGTAGGTGTACCCTAGTGAGATTACCACACAGCTACAGTCTCCTCCACAATTATTACCACCTCTGCTAAATATGGGGGTTTACTTGAGTAAGAAATTCCCTTTTTGGTGAATTAGCTTAATCTCAAACTGAAAAAAGAGAACAATCAGCCTTTAAGTGAAGTAAATTTAGTCTGAGAAAATATTTTTAAGAAAACCACGTAACATAATTATTGGCCAGACAGAATTTTTTTCCAAATGTATTGTACATTTTAAGTTGATCAGAGTGTATAGGAATTTTCAAACAGTAATCCATTATCTTCAATTTCACTCACTGGCTACTTTATTAGGTACACCTTGCTAGTACTGAGATGGAAACTCTTTTGCTTTCAGAACTTCCATGATGTGAATCTCCCATTCCACCACACCCTAAAGGTGCTCTATTGGATCGAGATCTGGTCTCTGTGGAGGCCATTAGAGTACAACGAACTCATTGTCATGTTCAAGAAAGCTGTTTTGAGATGGTCCTGCTGGAAATAGCCATCAGAAGATGGGGTACACTGGTGGGTACAAGATGGTGTCCACAAAGGGATGGTCATGGTACAACAATACTCAGATAGTGCTTAGTATTAAAAAATGCTTAATTTTTAAGAAAGTGAGCCAAAAAATATCCCCCACCCCATTACACCACCACCAGCCTAAACTGAGCAGGATGGATCAATGCTTTCATGCTGTTTATGCCAAATTCCGACCCTACCATCCGAATGTCATAGCAGAAATCAAGTCTCATCAGACCAGACAACATTTTCTTCAACATCTTCTTTTGTCCAATTTTGGTAAGCCTCTGCCAACTGTAGACTCAGTTGCCTGCTCTTAGCACACAAGAGTGGTACCGTTGTGGTCTTCTGCTGCTGTAGCCCAACAGCTTCAAGTTTTGCATGCATTCAGAGATGCTCTTCTGCATACTTTGCTTTATAGTAAGTGGTTATTTGAGTTACTGTTGTCTTTCTATCAGCTTGAACCAGTCTAGCCAATTTTATGGCCATTTTCTTACAGAGAACTGCCCCCACTGGATTTTTTTCGAGCATTCTCTAGAGATGACTATGCATGAAAATCTCAGTACTCCAAAACTACATTCGGATGTCACCTCCAAGAAAAGATTGTTTGAAAGGCTTGCTAGATAAAACCTCTCATGTAACCATAAATAAAAACTCCTGGAGTTTACGCTAAATGCATACTAGGGTATGTGATCTTGTTGGAGTGTTTTCCTCCAAAGGTCCTGGGAACCTAGTCATGGTGCTCCATGAACATTTGAAATCGAAATCCAAAGAGGACAGTGCACAAGAGAGAACCTATGAACTTGGATGATCTGGACTGATTCTGTAAAGAGAAATAGTCTAAAAAGTCTCTCTAAAAGATTCCCTGATCTGTATTCTATAACCTTATAAGATGTTATAAGAGAAGACCGCCATAGGAGAAGTGCGGGTAAAGGGAGGTCATATAAAGTATTAAATCCAGGGCTGCTATTAACTGTGGCACATGTTGTTTTGTTAAAAATGATTATTTCCTGATGAAGGATTTATTGATTTTTTTTCCCTCTGATTGAATTTACTTCAATTAAAGGATTGATTTTTTTTCAGTGTGAGATTTAGCTAATTCACAAAATGTTTTTTTTCAAGAACCATTTTTCTTATTTGATAAACTGTTTTTACTCATCTTTACCTCGATTTTTTAATCTGTGATGTTCATCATTTACATCTAATATTCACTGGGAGAGGAACTTTTAAATATTTTAACTGACCTCAAGGGTGACCTCTTGCTTTGCCATGGCTCTTTCCACAGTCTCATACATCTGAGTGTTCTGTATACCCAGTCCACAAAAGATGGCAAAGGCCTCTAAAAACTGCTCATCGTTACGATTAAAGGCCTTTACCTCACCTGTCGATTCATCCATCTTGTTGACCAACTGGCAAACACCTTAACAGGAAAGATACATTACATATACATTTACAGCAATTAGCATTTAACATTTAAAGTGTGCTAACATTTGTCATTATGTCATAAATTAAAAGCAGAATAACTCAAATAAAACAAAATATACAGCTGGGGCCAGACCTCCAAGCAAAAAAATTCTATTTTCACAAATGTAAGGCAACGTTTTCATTACAATTCACCACGTCACTGCAATACTGAGAATGATCCACCACTCAAGTAGTACCTGATCTGTGGTGGTCCTGTAATAGTCTTGACCATTAGAGAACAGAGTAAAGAGAACAATTTTATCTAAATTATGTATAGAAACAGATGGACAGTCTGTAATTGTAGAACTACAAAGCGAAGTGACCTCTAAAAGTAAACTAGGATAAAAACGGAGTAAAAATTAACCCGAATTTCAGAACATTTAGTATATTGTATGTTCCGTCTTTTGCTGTAATGACAGCATGCACTCAAACTTTCATGCACTCAACAAGTTTGTGCAAAATCTGATGATAAATGCTATGCCATCATGATTTCACAATATTCCTAAAATCATGCCTTCTCTGTCTTCATGTGTCTCCATAAATGCTTGACGAGTTTAGGTCAGGTGACTGTGGAGGAAAGTCCATGGCAGTCAGCTTTCCTTGATCATCTTTTATTCAAGTAGTTTTTACAAAGCTTTGAGATATATCTTGGAACAACATCCTGCTGCAGATCCAAACAAGATCAAAACAAGAATTTTCATTAACTGTCTAATACTTTTGGCTCCCGTGTCACACCTACACGCTCACCTGCGCACCACGCCTACTTTCTACCACTTTCTCTCTCTCCAACCTTCTATCATCTGCACCTGTCTCTCATTTTCTAGTCCTTTCTCTTCTCCTATTTATACCCTCTTGGTTCTCACTCGTGGCTAAGTCTGCTGTGACGCCAGCTTAGGGATAGGAGACACACGCAGGGAGTGGATCAGAACAAAGGTGGCAAATTAACAAAACACTACGAGATACAGACGGCAGAAAGATGAGTCGAGGAGATAAACGAGCAAAAAAGAGGATGGACGGGACGAGACAAGGTAGGAAGAGCGATAACTACAGCTTGAAGCGAGATACATGACGCGATTAGATAGGAGGCGAGAAACACGATGAGATAGAATAGGGGCTTAGAAATGAGGTAGGAACCATGAGACTTAGCCCCTACTCTATCTCATCGTGTTTCTCGCTTCATACCTTGTTATTTTGCGTTTTGATCGCAATAAACGCCCCTTTGTTCTGATCCACTACCTGCGTGTGTCTCCTATCCCTAAGCCGGCGTCACAGTAGACTTAGCCACGAGAGTGAGAAGCAAGAGGGTATAAATAGGAGAAGAGAATGGACTAGAGAATGAGAGACAGGTGCAGGTGATAGAAGGTTGAAGAGAGAGAAAGTGGTAGAAGGTGGGTGTGGTGTGCAGGTGAGCATGTAGGTGTGACACCCCACTGTATAACTATTGCAACTTGGTTGCTTAGGCATAATAGATTGTATATTATGAACTGACCATCATATTTACAGATAAAGACAAAATAAATCTCCTAACTAGCTGATTTATGTGAAAGTCTTTGAAGCATTAGAGTGGGAGTCCAATAATTATCAGTCATAATCCTAATCCTACCAGTCATACATGATACAAACAATTTAATGTATTTGAGAGGTGATGTCTGGGTCACCAGTGTCATGCAATTATTATGGATATAGTGAAAACTGTCTTCATTAGTTTACACTTTACTTTTTTATTATTATTATTTCTTTATTCTGAATCACCCAGTAGAATAATTACATTGTACCATTGTTTTGTTAAAATATCATTACAATAGGGTTGTCCAAAAAAAGTACAGACAATAAAACATAAAATACAAAAATAGATTCCGTAGAGACAAAAGAAGGGCGCCTAGAAGCGATATACTTACACTTTACTTTTTATCTATGAAATCAATGAAAATATAATTGCATTCATTAATTTAACTGGTGGGATGGCCATGTCAAAAATGTCAAATGCCTAAATCTGTAAGCAATAATAAATTTTCATGTGGCGTTAGACCAATTTCTTGGCTCAGTTTAATGCTGGAAGATCCAATCACTATCCATTTATAGCTTCATGGCAAAAGCTACAAATTGTCATTTAATAGCTGCTGGTACCTCAGAGAGTCCATGACACCATGTATCCTAACAAGCTTCCCAGAGCCTTTGGGGGAAAACAAACTGTCCTCCGACTTCATATACCCTCCACCATACATTATAGTGGTAAATCGATTAGATTTCTTTTTATGTATAATCATCCTTGTTTTTAGCCCTTATTCCTTTGCCTTGTGTTCTCTTGGGATGGGTGACAACATGGAAAAAAATTTTTTTGCTCAAACTATAATAAATAAGTTCTTTAAGGAGTTTTTGTTTCCAAATATGTGATCTCTGAACATGGTGCCACTCAAATGTACAACAGTGTCTAGTTAATTCCAGATTCTTACGTTCATGGTTAGATTAAATAAAGTTTTTGTTTGTTTGTTTGTTTTTTACTGGCACTCATTCCAAGTAATTGGCATTGGTGTGGCATATCTAAGATTTGTATTGATGATTCCAAAATGCTGCAAGTCTCCAACTGTGATCCTTTGAGAACTCTAGCCATCTGTAATGTTCATGGAGTCAAAGAACACTCCTTTATATTATTTACTTCTTTATATTATTTTTGGAGTATAGTAACCAGGAGCATTATATACATTATATATTATAGCAACTGCACAAATAAACATGAAATACAAACACCCAATACACATGAAACACATCAGATTTACCTATGACTTTATCCTTTTTGCCATTCCTGATTGGTGTGCACAACAAACTCTTGACATGGTAGTTTGGTGAGTCTGGGTTCTCACTCTGGAAATAAGGTACAAACACCCATTCAGAGAAAAACAATAGTTAAACTTTAAAGCTTGCCTTAATCCTACATTAATGTAAAAATATATAGAATATATATATTTTTTAAATCATTTAGTATTACTTTTTTTTCTCTTGTTACTCACAGTCCAAGGAAATCGCTGATCATTTGTTACATCTGAAATGTTCAGTGGCTCCACAGTGTTCTTGACATACTGGGCATACATGTAGTTAATCTTGCTCACATCACTGTCCCTGTGGTGCAAAAATTACTTTTGTTAGAAATTACATTTAGCAGACAGCCTTATGCAGAGTGACTTACAACTAATACAATCTTACAATTCAAGCAACTGTGGGTTAAAGGCCTTGCTCAATGGTCCAAAAGTGACGTCTTGGCAGAGGGGGGATTGAACCCTGGGATCTGTCTTATTAAAACTGTACTTTTACATTATGTGTCATTTAGCAGTCACCCTTACCCAGAGTGACTTACAAATTATATAATTTGGAAATTTTGTTTATTATATAATCTTACAATCCAAGCAAATCTGGGTTAGGGGTCTTGCGCAAGGACCCCATGGTGACAGCTTGGTAAAGGCGGGATCTGAACACTGGACCTTTTAGGCCAGAGTCCAGTACCTTAACTACTAGGCCACAAAAGCCCCCCGTAATGTTATGTAATAAATTATTCTATAACAGCTCTGACATAGCTCTATGGAAGTCTATATTGTTAGAATTATGGCTTATTATGCCAAAATTGTATGCATTTAAATGGCTCACAATTTCTCATATGTTAATATAAATACACATAATATGAAACTACACAGAAGTGGTATGTAATATACTCTCTTATTAATGAAAAACAGTGAAAACACTAAGATACTTTAAAGGTAAAGCCCTACAGGCAGGTAGGTACAGGCGGGTAGAAGAGGTAATCAGAAGTCCTCTATACTACACTGACATCAATGAAAGTAGCTGGGTCGCAGAAGGAGGCCCTGGAGCCTAACTTGGAATTCACCTGATATAGGCAGACATACACCATGGACAGGGTGCCAGTCATTTACATTTACAGCATTTAGCAGACACTCTTACACTGAGTGACTTACAAACTTTTGCAATCTTACATAAGCATTGTGGCTTAAGGGCTTTGCTCAAGGATCCCAATAGTGGCATGATTTGAACTCTGGACCTTCTGGTTCATAGCCCAGGACCTTAACTGCTAGGATAGCACACTCCCTGAACATCATTCCATAAACACACAACCTGAACTTCACATTGCAAACCCCACCTGAGATTCAAACCCAGGCACTTAGGAATATCCAGCAGCTGACTCCTGCCACTGAGTCAACAAAGCTGCAAAAATAATACTGAGCTGCCATTATCTGAATATTTATTATTTATAATATAAAACAGTCAGAAAATATCTGCATTAACATATGTTAACCTAAACAGGTTTAAACACCTACCATGTGCATTTGCAATCAGAAATATTCAACCCCCTCACCTTGAAAAATATTATGGTGGTTTTTATGTAATGTAATGGAAAATATACATCAATAAGTCTCAGTAAACAAAGTAACAAGATCTATTGTTACATAGAAGCAAATACAATAACATAAGTTGATGTAATTTAGAGTCTTAAGGAAAAACATGTAGTCATCATAACAAATGTGTATGTGCTCTATTATTCAACCCCCAACCTGAGTACTTGGTAGAGCATCCTTTTGCCTTCACAACCTCTAATAAACAATTTTGTTAAGTGCTGACAAGCTTGCCCATTCTTCTCATGCAAAAAAAGCTTCTCACTCATTTTACATGGCTTCCATGCTGCAACTGCTTTCTTTAAATCCCACCAAAGATTTTTATGGGATTTAAATCTGGAGACTGAGAAGGGACAGTATTCCTTAAGTCATAAGCATCACCTTTCTTGTGCCAGACAAACCACTGATACATATGGCCAACAGTTCCAGTTTTCTCACTCCATAGAACTGTGTCCCAGAACTCTGTGGGCCTATCCAAATTCATTCTGGCATATTCCAGTAGACCCTTCTTGTGCTTCTTGGTCAAAAGTGGTATTCATTACGGAGTCCGGGCATTGGCACATTTGTCTCAGTCCGCATCAGGTCATCATTTTGCTGTAACACGTGGTTTAAGACCACTTAATGAAATTTTGGGCTGTGTCCCACAGCCAGGCATGTTTGCTGCTTTGCCATCAGTTTTGAACTTCCATAATGAGAAATGGTGTCTAGAAATTTTCAAGGTCTTGGATATCTTCTTGTACATATTGGATTTTTGATGCAATGAAATGATCTCCTCTTTCAGCTTTTGTGATGTCAGCTCCTTAGTCTTCACCATAGCTGCACCTTGAACAAGTCCCTGGGTGGTGTTTATATAAACACATCACAGCTGAAGCATATTAATGTTTGTTACCCAATGGGTGAGTCATGTTTTAAACCAACTTCAGATGAAACAGACTAGCAGCAGGTTTTAAAATCAGCAGTAATATAAAGACAGTAAATAATTGTGACATGGTAGTATTAACTAAATATCCCGCTAACTCTCTATATATAAAAATACTATATTCATTTGCTGTATCATTATTAAAGATATTATTAAAAGCAAGCTCTAGCTCTGCTATTTCTGATAGCCTGCATATCTTTTCTCCATTTATATTAGAAAAATTTCTCATTTCTAATAACAGATACACAGATGTAACATGTATCCCATGGTTTTTACCTCTTAGAGACCTCCACAGATCCAGCTAGCTCTTCATAGTCCATATGGAACACACTGGAAAAAGCATTCTGTGACAAAAGCAGAACAGAGTAACATTACAACATTCAGAGGTAAACTTTCATGGACTAAAACCTGTGGTTTCTGTGGTTTTTAATACTCTTAAATCCAAAGCCGGCCTGCGTAGATCTAACACAGAATCTCAACAGTCAGAGGTTTTAATGTTTGCAAGTTTCTGGATAAGTTTGAATTTCTACCTTTCAACAATTAGACCATTTTAGGACATAGCTGTGGACAAATGGTATTAGCAGGCCTATCAAAAGAACCTGTAACCAATCTCAACAATAAACAGAGGAAATGTAATATACTACACATCAGCTGTGCCAAAGCCTGAGTTTATTTCAACATTCCAGGACACACGGTTATTACCTTATAGGGACTTCTGGAAACCTGAACTCCTTCAAAAAGGTTACCTTATCCAAACTGTAAAAGACTGTCAAGACTGGATAAAATTAACCACAGTGCCATGCTCAAAAGGAACAAACATTCACTAACTCATTTTTCTGTCTCCGTTTTAGCAAATGTTCACATTTATCACACTTACTGTAATTCACTGGCCAACAAGAATAATTCATCACTAAACCAAGAATTCATCAACTAAACCAAAACTAGACTTTTCTCTTTTAACTCCATAATGGTGCTTCATCTATGGTCTACAAAATAATCTGTCAGGCTGACAAACTGCAGACCTCTTGTTGGACTCTGGTCAATGTGGGTTTCTTATCAAAGAATAGTTTAAAACTACTAAAACACATTTTTCTTAGCAAGTGGGCATATGCTACAGGAGGGAAATATACAAGTTACACTTACCACAAAAGAAAGTAAATGGAACTATATCACACTTAAAAGCAACATTGTATACCACTTTGACTTGAACAGTTCAGAAACTTTAAAACACTGCATTGTAGGGGAAATACTCAGGAGCAGTAAATTCCTTTTGCTTAGTAAATAATTTAAGTATACAAAGGTTTTGTTCCTGTCTTTTAGAGCTTCAGACGTGCTCCTAGGTGCTATGTGAATACAAGAAAACTGAGCACACTAGAGTTCGATTTCTATAATGAAATGTCTAGAAACCTTATAACAGTCAACAAGTACAGGAAAATGGCTGCACTGTCCTATGGCATACCATCATTCAGTTGTTTGTAAATCTGAGAATACTACTGGCTATTTTAAAAAGTGATCCTCCCACACTCACAAAAATTTTCTCAATATTTTTTAAAGTTGATTTGTGTGTTAAATGCTTTTACTGTAAACAATGGCTATCAGTGCCTGCACCACCATTAAAGAAGCCTTTAGCTAAGAAATAAAATCTCTGCTTTTGAAATAACAATTGTTTTGAAATAAACTCTGGTTCTAAAAACACACATCATGTTCCAGTTTGTTTTGAATTAACACAACTCTGTGTGTGTGTGTGTGTGTGTGTGTGTGTGTGTGTGTGTGTGTGTGTGTGTGTGTGTTTGTTGATAGATGTTTGTGTAGGGGTCAAATTTGTATATCACCATGTGGGCCAAATGTCCCATAGGATAGAAAGATCTTAGCTGGTCCAACTAGGGAAATTGATTGCCAATGGAAATTCCCCACAATGATCGAAAGAACACTCTGTGTGTGTGTGTGTGTGTGTGTGTGTGTGTGTGTGCGCGCACTGACAGTGTAGAATAAGGAGGCGATTCAGGTTTTCTGCTTGCGGTTCATCTATAAATGAAACCAGTGTTGCTTACACACTGCTGACTGACCTGCCACTCTCTCACTCAGCTAGAAACAACCAAAATATCCAGCACTGCCTCTCTACAGGAAACAGCACCGACCACACGGTACAGTCCTCCACAATTATTGCCACCCCTAGTAAAGACGAGTCAAAAGAAATTAAACTTTTGGTGAATTAGCTTAATCTCACACTGAAAAAAAAGAAAAAACCCATACTGTAATTTACGTAAATGTAGTCTGGAAATAACTGTTTTAAGCAAAAGTACATTTGTCAGAATTATTGGCAGTCCTGCATTTAATACTTTGTAAAACCTCTCTTTGCCAGTAAAACAGCTCTTAGCCTTCTCCAATTCATCTCTCACAAGATTTGAAAATACAGAGGAGCTAATTTCAGACAATTCTTTTTTACAGAACCTATGCAGATAGTCCAAGATGCAATGTACCTGCCATATTCCCAGGGCTTCTGGAGGAAAAACATCCCCACATCTCACTCTCCACCCTACTTAATAGTGAGCATCACATTATTTTCAGTGAGGTCATTCTTCTTTTCACGCGAAAACCAGCTTGAGTGTTTTTGTTGCCATAAAGTTCAATTGTTTGCCTGATATGTCTTGGAGACTTAGTGACTCCCAAAATGCTACTATTTTCTATAACTTTTCAATAGTGCTCCTTTGAAGTTTTTTGCCTCTCTTACCATCCACTGTGGGGGCAAAATAAAGTTGGTTCTTCGTCAAGACAAGTTTGTCACATTTCCAGTTGTTTGAATCATGTTAATAATTTCCCTAACTGTAAAAATGGACATTTTCAGCATAGTCGCTTTTTTTATAGCTATTCCCAGATTTTAATTGGTGGCAAGACCCTAGTCACATTTCAAGAATGGCGAGAGCGAAAGTCGAAGTTGGTGGCTTTTCGAGGTAAAGTGCATGGAGGGAAATCTGTCCTGCCATTACAAGGTGGCGAGGGATGAATTTGGCAAGGTAATGGGAGGCGAGATAATTAGGTTAGACTGTATATATGAATGAAAAAAATGTTGCAGTCACATTTTGTTTCAAAGAATTGCTAGCTGTGCCGATAACTGTGAAACATGAGGTTTTGTTTAAAAAAATTACTGCGCAAAGTTTACTTCAAATAAAGATTGGATTTTTTCTCATGTTTTCAGAATGAGATTAAGCTAACTCACCAAAATGTGAACTTTTCATAACCCTTTTACTAATCTTTGCCAGGGTGCCAATAATTGTGGGAGGGACTGCACTTCACAACATGCCTGTTATTGTAATGTATGTTATTCTTCATATTCTTTACAGCACACTTACACTTACTGATCACTTTATTAGATACACCTCCTACACGCATTGTCCATTTTATCAGTTCCACTTACTCGACTGCTGGAGTTTTAAACACTTTGTTCACTGACTGTGCACTCTATTTGACACATCCACCATATTGCTGCACCCTGTCATATACAGTAGCTCATATGTTATGGCACAGTTTATCAGGCATCCTCTAAAGCTTCATCATTGCTCACAGGATGCTGCCTATATGATCCTGATAGTTGGACATTTTTTGTAAGTGAACTATTTTCAGACTAGCAGTGACACTGACATGTCTAAAAACCCCACTCATACCAGCACAAAACACACTAAAACAGCACCACCACATCAGTGTCACTGCAATGCTGAGAATGATCCACCTCCCAAATAGTACCTGATCTGTGCTGGTTCTGTGGAGGACTAACTCTATGTAGAGAAACAGATAGACTACATTCTGTAATTGTAGAACTACAAAGTGATTCTCTATTGTAAGTTGAAAAGTGGAACTGATAAAATGGAGAACACATGTATAAAGGAGGTGTACCTAATAAAGTCACCGACAAAAGCTTTGGAACACCCATAACTATAGGACCCTTTATGCCATCCCATTCTAAACCCTCAGTCATTAATATGGAGTTGGTCCACCATTTGAAGCTATAACTGCTTTCTGCAAGATTTTGGACTGTATCTGTGGGAATATTTGCCCATTCCTCCAGAAAAGCCTTTGTGAGGTCAGACACTGATGTTGGACTGATGCCTGGCTCGCAATCTCCATTCTAGTTCATCCAAAAGGTGTTTCATGGGGTTGAGGTCATTGCTCTGTGTGGGGCAGTCAAGTTCTTCCACACCAAACTCACCCAACTATGCCTTTATGGACCTTGCACTGGGACACAATCATGCTGGGACATAAAACAGCCTTCCCCAAACTGTTTCCACAAAGTTGGAAAAAATGTCTAAAATGATGAAGCATTAAGAATTCCCTTCATTGGAACTGAAGTGCCTTGGCCAATGCCTAAAAAGCAACACCATAGTTTTATCCTTAAACCACCAAATTTCACAGTTGGCACAATGCAGTCAGACATGTAACACTGTCCTGGCAGTCGCTAAACCCAGGCTTGTCTATCGATCTGCCAGATAAAGAAACACGATTCAACACTCCACAGAACACATTTTCACTGCTCCAGAGTCCAGTGGTGGCGTGCTTTACACCACTGCATCCGAAGCTTGGCATTATGATCATGGTCACAAAGCTCCTGGCACACAGTGTCTGTGTTAAGGTTAATGCCTGAGGAGGTTTGGAACTCTGCAGTTATTGAGTCAGCAGAGCTTGGTGACTTTCATACACTATGCATTTCAGCACTCGGTGACTCTGCACTGCAACTTTACATGGTCTGCCAATTCGTGGCAGGGAGTTACTGTGGTTCCTAAAACACTTCCACTTTTCAGTAATACCACTCACAGTTACCCGTGGAATATCTCAATTTCACAAACTGTCTTGTTGCAATGGCAGGATCCTATTACATTACCACATTTGAATTCACTGAGCTCTTCCTTTCAAACCATTCTTTCACAAATGTTTGTAAAAAGGCAGACTGTATGACTAGGTGCTTGCTTTATTAATTAAAAAGAGAGTTCCATAGTGTAGGAGAAGAGACACTGAACTGTCACAAGTCTGGTGCATGGGACGACAAGAAGTTCAGTTCCAGAGGACCTTAAAGAGTGTGAGGGACAGTATGGATGGAGCAGGGCACTGAGGTAGGTAGGGGCAAGACCATATATTGCTTTGGAGGTCAAAAGAAGGAGTTTGTACTTAACACGGTGCGATATGGGTAACCAGTGGAGCTGATGGAGGATAGACGTTACGTGAGCAGAGCGCTTAGTGAAAGTGAGAACTCTTGCTGCTGAATTCTAAATAAACTGAAGCCTATTTAGCAGTTTAGTAAGGAGACCATTATAGAGGGAGTTGCAGTAATCGATGCAGGAGAAAATGAAACCATGCACCAGCATTTTGGCATCAACATTTTGGCAATACATCATCCTTTTAATACATCTGTGGCAATGGGACAGAATGAACATCTGAATTCAATGATTAAGAAGTGTGTGTGTGTGTGTGTGTGGGTTCTGGAGGGGGCTGTATTCAAAGCTTCACTCACTGCTTATTATGTTATCTTAATATGTTATCTTATCTTATTATGTTATCTCTCTACCTCTTACAGACAATATTTCATGAATATAGTTTATAATGCATACAGCATTTTAAACTTTATTAACGTCCTGAAATTAAAGCAGGAATCTGCTGGCATTAGTGTTTGAACCACATATTACTAAAAATAGTTTTAGGTCACATTAAATGACTTTCACTTTCAAGAATGCTATTATTTGACATTGCTTGTGTCCACAGTGTTGAAATATATTTTGTAAAGGCAGCAGCTCTAGGCCAGTCAAGTTTAATTAATGTCTAACTAAAATAACATGTTACTAAACACTGAAGATGACTGTGCCAATCTATATCTTGTGTATTTCAATAACATACAGTATTTAGGACCTGGCAGTTATCTAAGAGAATGTAGATAGCATTGCTTGACTTCAGTATCTTTAACTGATCTTTATCTGTATTAGTTGTAAGTGCATAGATGGCATTTAAGTCATGTTAGATCTGTGCCAAATACAAACTATAAAGAGAGAGATGTGCCAGTTTCATCAAATAGTCTCTTTTATGCCTATTTCACAACAGTGAGACATTTTGGGGTCATTATTTAAAGTGTTGCTGAGTGCTGTACTTCTCTTAACATGAAAGCCTGGCTTGCCTCCAAACTGGATTGGCATCTTCATAATTGTCAAGGGCAGACATAAGATGGTTAGGCTTAAACACAGAACAGCAGTATCAACAAAATGACATAAGGAAGGGGCACGGTTCATATGATTGTTCAATCATGTGAGTGCACAATAAAAGACGACATAATCCTTATAGTGAAATCTACAATATATTCTTGTAGCCTATATGGCTATGCTCTTTTTAAAAAATACCATTAAAATATCCAATGGTAGATTATGCTGGTTAATTTCATACAACTTATATAGTGGTACCTCGGTTCATGTCGTTAATTCATTCCAGAAGGCTTGTAGAGAAACGAAAATGACGTTTCCGTAAGGAATAACGTAAACTGAATTAATCTGTTCCAGATGCCCAGAAATCCACACTGTATAAGGCATTATATGCATTAATGGAGTTGTATTGTACAGGTGCTCCCTGATTTATGATGGGGATAAGTTCCAACAATTCCATCATAAGTTAAATGTATCATGAACTGAATGAGTAATGATAACTAACTTAAAGTTTAAAACACTTACATTAATCTACGGTTGGCCAAAATCATTAATCCAAAATGTATTTTATAATAAAGTGTTGAAAAATCATATGTAATGTAATGAGTAAAGGATTGAAAGTGAAAAGTAAGATCAAAACACTTACTCTATGGGTGAACACAAGGCACTAGCATAGCTGCTAATGCTAACTGCAGCCTGTGTTCTGAAGCATTACGTTCCTGTTTCCCTTTCTGTTCGCAGTCAATACAACCCTTTTTAGGATCTATGGAGACTTATTTGCACTAAGAATACAGGACTGTAGAATAACACGATGAAAGTAGCGGAGATCTTCACTAAGCAACAGCTATTATGAATCTGAACCACTGAATCACAGTGTACTGAATCATGAATCATGAATCGAGTTTCGGCTGAAACGGGCCACGCAGCTCAACTCATACAACTTTAAGCAAGTGTGTCAAGTACCGAGCAAACGACAAGAACAGAGGCAAAGTCTTCTGGTCAAAATGCAACAAGAACCGAATTTGACAAGTTCTGAGGTGGTCGAGAACTGAGTTGCCATTGTAATACATTTTAATGTCATTATTATGGTATATATTTAGTTTTATTCATTTATTCATACTGGTGTCACCCTGATTGAGCAGTAAGAAATAAGAGTTCATGTTCTCCACCCTAATGACTCTCAGCTTCACTGGCCACTCACAAACAGCCATTATGTTCCCTACATCCTAATATAGTCTGTGCACTTTTTATTACAAGATACAAAAACTGATAATCACTAAACAATTATTTATGTATTTAACCTCACATCAGCATCAATGACTAGTCATGGCAGGAGCAAGGTTATATGGATACTAGTCAGACACACTCACATTAGGGGCAGTTTAGAATGCTCAGATAACCGAAAGCATGTCTATGGAATGTGGGAGGAAACCGGAGTACCCAGAGTAAACCCACACAGACAAGGTGGGACATGCAAACTCTGCACAGGTGGCCAGGAATCTCTGGAGATGTGCGGGGACCGTGCTAACCTCTTGTACCAAAAAGTACCTAAACAAATTTTTCCTTTGCTAAAATTGACAAAAGATTTACAGCAAATTCTTAATTTTCTATTTGCCATGAATATTGAACTGATACACATTACATGGACCCAACTACCAAAATAACTGCGCACAATAAACCTGGTAAAGTATCACCCCTACAGTGACTTCACAATAAAACTGAATTTTCTAATGAAATCTTGATCTGAATCTTGGTCACTTTTGAACTTTGACAATGATAGAACAGCTTATTGTATTTACAGAGCAGTTTGAGGGAAGCTATTTTTTGCTTGTTTGTTTAAAACACAGGTTTTTCCAACAGAGTCATGTTGATGCTTGCCCATTGAAAACGCAATAAACACCTTCTGTAAACCCTTCTGAAAGCAGGGGTTCACAACTCCTGTCGAGCAGAGTACAGTTTGGTTATTTATCAGCTCTAATACACAAAATGCTCCAATGAACATGGTAATTAATTGGTGTGCTGAATCAGGTTGGCCCAATGTGAATATGTAAAACTACTTTCGAAGTAGTAGTAGATAGATGTTCTCTAGAGCAGTGGTTTCCAACCTTTATTCCTTGGTCCCCCCATACACCTCCACGAGTATCTAACCCCCACCACCCTACACACACCACCCACACACACACACACACACACACACACACACACACACACACACACACACACACAAAACTGTCCAAAAGAATAAAGTAAATCATTGCAAATCTTCATTGCCAAAAAACCAACATAAATTATAGCTTTTTCCTTTTCTCTTTTATAGCTTTTTTTTCTTTTTTGTTCATTTTGGCTCCTTTTCTCTTTTCAAGACAGCTAAACATTAAGCTAAAATCAAACATAAGCCATAAGCTGGGCATTTTTCATTTAGCATCTCAACAGATTAGACCTGTACACACACATCCTTACAAAAGAATAATGATGATTCATTTTGCGTTTAATAAATACAATGTAGTGAATGAAATTATCTTTTAATGTAATTTTATATAGATTTTTTTCAAGTGAGTGCATTATTTTAATTTTATTTAACAAGTGCACATTGCTTATTGACAAACTCAGAGCACCACAGAGCAGACAAAGTCTAGCACACCCTCTGTGATATTTTGCAGGCTTGGGAACCATGACTTTAGAGACACAGTTGAGTAGAAGTTTTTGAGCTTACCGATGTTTCGTCATCAGCAATAAATATAGTGCATTCTTGAGCTTGCATGAAAGACAGGATGGTGGCTGCAATCTTCCTCAGAAGGATTTCCAGTGACTGTTGTTCTTCGAAAATAAGACTGGCCAGGTTCAGCAAAACCTAAATCGTAAGGTGAATTGAACAGATGACAACATAAGACACAACTTGCAGTAGTTTTAAAGCATACTTAAGACCATATACTCCAATAAGTCAAAACATTATGACTCACAGAATGACTAAAGCTCTGGGATATACTAGATGGTAAGCAAACAGGTGGTTCACATAGTCTATGTGTTGAATGTGGGAGAAATGGGCAGGTGTAAAGCAATTTTAACAACAAGGCTTGTGTAGCATTTTGGGTCAGTCAGCAGTTATGTTATGCTAAACAGTGGTCCCAGGAGGGACAAAACATGAACCGTCGACTGGGTGTCAGACTTCCAAAGCTCATCAATATGCTAGGATAACAAAGATTATTTCACCTGATTTGAACCAACAGATGGGCTACTGTAGCACTGTAGGGCTACTGTAGTCACACACATTCTTAATGCTGGTTATGGAATGTGTCTTAACACACATCATGCTGAGTATGTGTATCCAACACCTGGTAAAACTGCTTTCCATGATAGTTCCTATCCACTGTCGAAAGTGACTGCAATGCGCATTCAAGTGTCAGGAACGGAAAAAGCTTTTCTAGCCCAATTAGTCTGTTTTATTTTATATCATGGAGATGACCAGGTACCTTTGTGAAATTTACCTGCAAAGGTGATGGGACCAATGTGAAGAAGACAAAGGAGGTGGAGAAAGAGAAAGGGCAATGTTCTATTCCAAAACCCTGGGTTCACTAATTCCTGTGTATGTCAATTTGGCATGGGCCACCTAAGTAAACATTATTACAGACCACATGGTCATAATGTTTTGGATCAACCTAGTTAAGTAAACTTACCTGGTTCCTCCTGTTCTCAAGCTGTGATGTCTCATAGAGTTGTGCATTGTGAAGAACAATACCAGAGAAAGCTAAATAGGAGGAAAAGTCCTGTGATTGCACAAAAGAAAAATAGAAAGAGATTTATGGTTTAGTGTTAAACTGCGTCTACAAGGACAGCAATAATAGCAGTCAAAGTCTTTTGGAAGTTCAAAACCCCACCCACTCTTTACCTCATGTACACCTATAAAGAAAGCTGCAATATATTTTCTTCACCTTCTCGTCTTGTTCTGTGAAGGTGCTATTTCCTCCACACCTCTTGTTGATTGCTTGTGCCACACCAACAACCTTTGGGAAAATGACAAAGCTTGGTGAGTCATTTAAACAGTATACATGCAAAAAAGTATTCTACTGCAATATTTTGGGTTTTTTTCCCCTCTCACCTCGTCTCTATGATTTTTTATGGGCATACACAGGATGCTATGTGTCTTGTAGCCTGTGATCTGGTCCACCTCTGCATTGAATCTGGGATCCTAGAGAGGGAAAAAAAATAAATCATTTGTTATTTAGGATTTATCAGTCATGAATTTCTCATGAAGAACACTACAGTATATTTGCACATTTGCTTTCAGACCATGAACCCAGTGTATTATCACTAACACTGATGCCTGAAGACACTCCAGAGTTAAGACGAGCATTGATCACTTAAGTCATTATTATTTTGCTAGGATAGGTTACCGCAGCTCCAGTTCATTCTAATATAGCCACGCTGGATTATTGAAAAACAGTAAAGAGTGTAGAAGGTCAAAGGTTAAAACAGAACACATGGCGATATAATCACACGGACAATAAAACCATACAGAACAAGCAGCCTGTGAATAAAGCACTGTTTTGTATGTAAATAGAATAAATCTAAATAAAAGATTAATCCAACCTGTTTTCTGCCTCATCAACACATTAATTTAAATCACACTGTATACTCATAATGTTTTCTAAGCAGTGTAGTTACTTAAATATTTAAACAATTAAGACAAAATGCACATATGCACAATAGTGAAATCACAATTTTAGCTTTCAAGACTATTACAGCTAAAGTGGAGGCCCAAAGTCTGAGACCATTAGTGAAAATGCTTCTATTTTGCATTTTTCTCAAATTTAATACAAGGTTTTCAATTACAAATCATAAAGTCAGCAAAACAATTTTACTGAAAAGTTGAATTGTTGGAAACAAAACTTTAGAATTGATTAGTATTTGGAATGTTCCCCCTTTTGCTACAACCCCAAATTTGGGACAATGTTGGGACAGTATGAAAAATGCATATAAAAAACAGTTTTTCTAACATTTACCTAAACTTTTATTTCATTGCAGACAGTATGAACCTGAGATTTCATGTTTTGTCTGGTCAACTTCATTTCATTTGTTAATAAACATCCATTCCTACATTTCAGGCCTGCAACACATTCCAAAAAAGTTGGAATGGTAAAGCATTTACCACTTCGTAATGTTGCCATTCCTTTTCACCACACTTAAAAAATGTTTTGATACAGAGGATATCAAGCAGTTTAGTGATTCAGGTGTTATCTTGTCCCATTCTTCCTGCAAACACGTCTTAAGATGTGCAACAATACAGGGTTGTGGCTCGACGCTGCTTCTGGAAATTGTTAACATGAGGCGGCTTCCTTTTAGCACAGTAAAGTTTTAAGTGGCATTTGTAAATGTTGTTTGTGAATGTTGCCCATGTTGTTATATGAGCTGTTGTTGAATGGCAGTTCTTGTCTGAGGAATCTAAGATCATAGGCATTCAGCTTAAGCTTGCGCCATTGTCCTTTATATGCTGAAATTCCTCCTGATTCCTTGAATCAATTATTGATATTAATTATTGATTACTGATACAGTTTTTTTACGCATTTGCTGACAACTGGAGATCCTCTGGCGATCATTGTTGACGTCACCTGTATTAAATCACATTATTATTTAGTTTTTTTCATTCATTACTAGCTCTAAATTGCCCCATCCCACCATTTTTTGGAATGTATTGCAGGCCTGAAATGCAGGAATGACTGTTTATTAACAAATGAAATGAAGTTGAGCACACAAAACATGATATCTCAGGTTCATACTGTCTGCAATGAAATAAAAGTAAAAGGAAAAGTAATAAACACTGTGTTTTTTTATATGCATTTTCCATACTGTCCCAACGTTTTCTGATTTGAGGTTGTATAACGACAGTGTGCACTCGAACTGGTATGGACTCCACAAGTTTCTGTAAAATCTTATGATCCATGTTATTCCAGCATGATTTCACAATATTCCAAAGCACCATGTAATGTTTGTACCCCATAAATGCTTGTTGGTGTTTAGATCAGATGAGTGTGTACTAAAGTCCACGACATTCACCACTCCTTGATCTTCTTTGTTCTTTGATTAGTTGTAGCAAAGATTTAAGGTGCTTTTTGGGTTATGATATGTGCAAAGAAAAGCGTGTATTAAACTCAAGAAAACTGCAAAACAGAAGCATTTTCTGTCATGATGTCAGACGTTAGGAACCCACTATATATACAGTATTTTCCATTCACATGATGTACAAAGTTGACATTAAAAACTGAACATCATATACTACATAGGGTGCAATATGAAAAAAAAAACAGAAATGTATTGGCCTCACCTCATAGGCACTCTTGATGTTGAGTGGCTGGCCTGTGGCCGCCACATATCCCACAATACCTTTGTTCCACTCAATACGAAAGCCACTGTTGGATGCTTCTTCAAGTGTGGATCCCTCAGCGACATCAAACAATCGACTAACCAGGAACTTTCTGTTGGAGCTGTCTTCACACACCAAGAACAGCGAGTAGCGATCTGCAGCGATTAGTTCATGAGTGTGCAAAAAGATACGATGGCAAAGCGCAGTCAGGTCTAGATGGCTGGATACATCACGCACAAGCTCGAGGAGACGGGCACAGCGGTCGCCCGATGACTGCTCCAGCTTGTGTGAGGGATTTGGAGGCAGCATGGGTGCACGTTCTGTGTCACTAAGAAAGGTCAGGGAACCCTCAGCGTCCTTTACCACAATTGGTCGTAAGGGTCGATCAAACTCAGATGCTGAGATCTTGCGTGTAGGTGTCGATGGGGCTGGACTGGGTGCAGGTGACCCTGTGGGCCCTGCCATGGGCAGGGTACTCACTTCTGTAAGGGTTTTCGAACCTTCTGTAAGTGATTTGAACCCTTCTCGTGATGGTTGAATAGAGTGGACACGATCAGCGAACCATGCGTTGACCATTTCCCTGCAGACAGCAACCAAAACAACCAGTAAGAATGCTGGAGTGGTCCAAAGAGCTACTTAAAGTTTGTGGATAAACAGCTATACTATGCGTTTCTTCCGGGCAGCATTTATCTAAGGATACAATGACGGAGTAAGTTGTTCTTCAGGTAACATTTTAGCTTTTCTTATCGTCATTGATCACATTTGAAATCATGTCTTCTGACTAACTTTTCAAGCTTGCCTCGATATGTGTGCAGGTCTATGTTTCAAAATACTTCCAGAATATAGCAGTACAAATATGCCTTGTTTTATACACCTCAAGTATATACACCCAGTTTGATTATTTTAGCAGGAAAATGTTGCTGCATTTGATGAATGCTGATATAGTAAGTAAAACAGTCCAGTTGACTCAGTGAAAGACCTGAAACTAATGCCCATACAAAAGTGTTCAAAGACCAGAGTAAGGAGGAACGTGACAAATGGTGGTGAAGAGCATGCATGACAAGGCATGCTATTTCTTCAGTAGAAGAAATCCTTGCACACAGTTCAAGCCAGCGCTACCAGTGCAAGCAGGCTTGTTATGACAGAGGAAACTATGTAACCCAGAATGCTCTGGGGCTAAGGAGTCACAGATACATTACAGCTGCCTGGTAAGGCATATAAAGCTGAACCAAGCCATGGTTCAGAGTTGAGGCTTTAACTTGCACTTTTAAGGTCACAGACGGAAGTTGGTAATTGTTTGTCCTTTTGTGTGGCTGGGGAACGATATAATTTGAAAGAAAGAAAAGAGAACTGTACACGTGTGAGGATAACAGAAAGAAGTCAGGAAACATCTAAGAAGTCTATGAATACAGGAGAAGGATAAACAACAGACACAGAGAGAGAGAGAGAGTGAAGTTCAAAGTTGAAGGACGTAGGAAACTGGAAATGAACAGCCGCACATGAAAAACACACTGCTTTCACTAACGTTAATTCACAATATAATTCTAGCTTTAAACTTAGCTTTAATAATTCAAGCTTTAAACTGTGTGTTTGTTTATGAGACAGACCAGTGTTGACACATGCTAATGTTGCGGAAGTGTTAGATTTCAATCATGCTCCAGCACTACTAGTTAGTGCACTAAATAGTGTCTTCCTATATAGTGCAGTATTAATGAGGAAGCAGTGATATAGTGTTATTTTGGTTACAGCCATGTCTTCAGCGTTCTAGTTCTTCATAGTAAGTGAGTGCTATGTTTGCAGTATGCATGACGAAAGTAAGCAGCGGAGGAAGAACTCCGAAAACACTCAGAACAATAATAAGACATTTAAAATGGCATCACCTCGCTGAAAACGTGGTATTTGACAAAGCTAATGCTAACTCTGCTGGCAGAGCAGAGCCAGACACAGGCTGCTGCTGCTGCTATCTTTCTAGCAGTGAAGAAGGTAAAAAGGGTTATAAGAAATCCACCTTTTGGTAAATTAGCATAATATCACATTTTAAAAGTAAGAAAAAGCCAACTTTTAATTTAAGTAAATTCCGAGGTCAAATTCTGTTCATCATTTTTCAACACAGGAAAAACAAAAGTGTGTTAAATTTCCCAGGTCAAGGAATGCCTATAAGAAATAGCCACCTGGCCGAATCCCAAATCTACAGGAATGGTCTCAAATTCTCTGCTTTGTATTCTCCAACTTCATGTTTCAGGATATGACATAAAAGAAGACTAAGTGCTGTTTTATTGGCAAAGGAAGGTTGTACAAAGTACTAAATGCAGAAATTGCAATAACTGTGTCAAATGTGGTTTTGTTAAAAAAAAAATCTTGATGACATCTAGGCATTTAGCAGATGCCTGTGTCCAGAGCATCTTAAAACTGATACAGTCTTAGCAATTACAACAGTTATAATCCAAGCAATTGTGGGTTAAGGATTTTGCTCAAGGACCTAACAGTAACAGCTTGGCACAGGGGGGTTTTGAATGCTGGAGCTTCTGGTCTACAGTAGTGTACCTAAACCACTAAACCACCAATGACCCAATGAGGGAGTTTCTTTTCTCTAACTATATCTATTTAAATTAAAAGCTGGATTTTTCTCATTTTTTCGGTGTGAGACAAAAGCTAATAAAAAAAAAATTGTTGTGACTCTTTATACTAATATTTTCCAGTCATTGTAGAGAGGATTGTAGTTAAGTTGAGAGATCAATAGATAAAGGATCAGGCTTCCTTTATTTTCTTTATTTTCTAGCTTTGAAGCAGAGACACCATTTTAAATATGTAAATGTTGTCAGACAAATAATGATTTGTCCCTTGTTAAAGTCGCTTTTAACTTGTCTTGTCTTACATCCAACGAATCGACCACAAAAAACAACCACTCACTTCCTGTCTAGTATGTCCCAGGCCTTAACATGCACAGTTGTAATGAGATTATCAAGCTTGCTATTTGGTCTGTGTGTGGTTTTAATGTTTTTGCGGATCAGTGTATGTTGTGTTTTAGAAACTGGTATGCTGATCAACCAGCTTTACCAGATTCACCAAGTTCACAAGAAAACCAGTACCAGACCAGCACTCACCAGCATAATCCAGCCTGAACCAACACAGAACATGGAATTGTATAGACTTCCTGATTGGCCAGCATATCAGCATCCAAAACACAACATATGCTGGACTTGGCTTTTACTTTACTCCTTACATATTAACATGGCATTATTCCTTACACAATGATCTTTATCATTTCATCAATACCAATGCTAATGTGAACACTTAGGTTGTGCATTGGACAGAAGAGTTGCTGTCAATTCAGGTGTAAGTTGTTGAGGAGATTCTAAGAATATTTCAGAGGTGACTGACATTCATCTTGGATCTCAGTTGGTTCTTGTTCAGTGTAATTATAGGACATTTGTTCACATATCATTCTTATCATCATTATGACATATGGACTAATCCAAGCTGCTGTAGAACTCAGGCAGTAAGGGCAGCTGGTGGCAAATTCACTCACCCACATGTCTTTGCCTGCAGGCTTTTATTTAATTGGCCAGGTCTGCCAACCACAATAGGCCACTTAGTTCACCAAGGATTCCTTTCTGTCAAAAATCAGTCTGTTCCAGATCTGAGGAAACAGAACCCGTGTAGAACAGATCTATGGCAATGCCAGTGTACAGATTAGTGTGATATATTACATCACTGTATTCCACGTAAGTTTCAGACAGGAATGACTAAAACTCTTGATTGGATTACGTTGGTAGACTTACCACAATACTCATAACTCCATCAAACTAAGCGGCTTTGTTGCAGAGTGTTTCCTGGCAAATAACACAGTGCAACTTCACATCTTCAGACCCTCAATATATTCTACATACCATGGAAGCCATGCTTCATTGCTTCATTGTCCCTGTCAGGCTTCTTAAATAAGGAGCTTGTAGGATTTTTTCCCCATTTTTCTATTTACACGAACTGCTACTGAAATGTTTAAATGTCATCGTAATTCCCTCACAAAAAAATTTAACAAAAAAATTAAACAGCCGAGTCATATCTGTGGCATCTGTACTATCATCACAGCCAACTGAAAAAAATTCACACACAGACATGCTTTATCTGATACTTGCTCTCTTATGATGGTTGACAGTTATTCAGTTCAAATATATTTGTCGCAAGATTAATATTGCATTTTTTAGGGCACACAAAAACGACAACTTCCATGAGACACTCCTTTATAAGGTCACCCACTACAAAAGGTTTTCTGAGCTTTTCTTTACCATTTTCTTGAACTTGGTTAGGATGAAAACAATATTATTTTTGGGATGCTAACTGTCAGATGTTTCACCTTCCGTTCTCATTCAGCAGCACTGCATGACTTGAGAGACTGATGTTTAATTTCATGTCTCATAGTTTTTTAACATCCTTACTAGCAGGCCAACACTGACCCTTCTATACAAAATAACTTGTGGGTCATTTTAAGAAATACTGACTTCTGGCCTACAGTCGGTAGCTCAGACACCACTGATTTAAACATGTAAAAAGATCTATGGCCAGTACCAGATTAGAAGTATACACAAGATTTAGACAATATATTATAGTATTGTGTGTAACATAGCAAAATCACTCCACAGCAGGCACATGTATATAGCTGTATCCTTGCTTTATATATACTTATAAGGGAAAATATTAACTATGCTCTGTTTTAGAACAGGTGAAAGAAACATTCAGAGGAAACAGTGTTGTGTATTGTAGGCACTCAGTTGCTGTAAGTGGGCGGGGCATTCCAGGTGGCTCCCAGCATGCTCTGTGTGTAAATGTTATTTTTGGTTAATATATTTTTGTGTTATATGACCTTTAAATTCATGTCTCATAGTTACATTTAGCGTCTCTATTTGAAAGGCTGGCCTTTTCCTTGCATATTCATGTGGTTTATGATATTTTACCAGACTGGTGGAGTCCCCTCCTATTTACTCTTTCTAACGTAGCCAGCAGTCGAATGAATTTTTTAAATTCTTTGTCAACGCTAAGTATTTACAGTCTTAAATACAGTAAAATGTGCGACCTGTTAGCTGTGTGATGGGGAAAGCAACCAGCACCAGCACCAGAGCAATAGCAATATGCGCTCTCTCTCTCTCTGACAAATACACACACACACACACACACGCACGCACACACAAACAAAAACTTATTTTTTAAATAATTTGGAGTGCCTATCTGTGTCCAGCTGGACTTGGACGCATGTTGGTCGTAATTCAAGCCTAATTAATATACAGTTCACGTTACTAACTTGTGTTTACATGTTAATTAGCATAAGAACATTATGATAGTGTACGTTTTGTGTGAGCTTGTCAATGTTAAGTTTTTATGGAAGGCTACGAGAGACGCTGGTGTGATTCATAAACCCAGAAAATGTCCCTGAGCGTGTTACACTGAGTTAGGACTCACCGCGTCGCCTTTCGCACGAAGTACGAGTGAGCGAAGTCCAGGTTATCGTCGAGCCAAGCCTCCATCCTTTCGCTTTCTGGAGGAAACTCCTCCATGGCGCGCAATATTTCAGCCGCAAAACAGCATGGACGCGTTCAGTAAGAGCAGACTGATTAGGTATGGTTTAATTTTAAAGGCGGGTAAAAATGCTAAACAACGCAACCCAGAATCACCAGCACTAACAACATCGCCGCCGCCTAAAGACAAGAAGGCTGACCTCTAAGCGGCGGGTGCCTCTCTCTCTCTCTCTCTCTCTCTCTCTCTCTCTCTCTCTCTCACACACACACACACACACACACACACACACGGGGCTGTTCATCTCTATATGGGACATTTTTGGACACCCTGGAAAACTGGACCTTTTGTCTCAACACTTCTCAATACTTCCTTTTTCAGCTTTTGTTTAAGCTCCATAATTCCAGCTTTTTCATACAGTCAACTATAAATGCAATATAGTAGCAAATATACATTATTATTATTATTATTATTATTGTTGTTGTTGTTGTTACTATTAGATTTGCATTTATCAAGTTATAGGTCATGACATTGACATGCGAAACAACATATTTATAAGGTTAGGTCAGAGAGTGATTAGTGAACATCACTGTGTAGCCTACTCAAGACCACTATACATATTTTGCCAGTGGCTCATTCAGTGGGATGTTTTAACAGTGATGGCAGAAGACATTTTGCCTGGAGGGGGGAGGGTTATCCATTTATCCCAGGAGCATCAAACTCAGTTCCTTGAGGGCCACAGGCAACAGAGCTTTGAGTATTCTCTTTTCTGACACAGCAAATTCAGTCTATGATTAATGAAATTAGGTAATAACCTAGGCACAGACTTTTAGCATGCCACATATGAACATATGAACAACTGGATAACCTAACCTCAGAAGAAGACTATGACATGTCCTCCATTTAACAGCTGCAAGTACGACATCATGTACATGCAGCTTTATTATCTCATGGCCAGACATGGCATAGCTCACATTTGCTCATGCTATCACCCGTGTTTACTGTTTTTTACTCAGACGTTTTAGATGTGTTTGGTACAACCCTTATGTAAAGCAAATAATGCTTTTAGCTTACCAACCATTTTTGGTCTAGCACAAGGTGTGGGGCAGTTGTAAAGATGAAAGAACACAAGATGCTGTATATACAGTGCCTATGGAAATTCATTATACCCATTTGAAATAATCACTTTTTTGATGTACAGTTGTACATTAAAATGTGTTTTTTTCCAGCTTTATTTACAGATTTTGACAAGTTCTAATATAATGAAAAAACAGTTCTGAAAAAACTAGAAAGGTGATCACCTCATTTAATATGTTTTGCTTTAATTGGAGCATTCAGTCTGTTTGGATATGAACAATCAGTCTTTTTGGTACATTACCAGCTTTGTACACTTGGGGAATATTTGCCCATTTTTGTTCAGGTTCAATCAAATTTCGTGGTGAGCAGCAATGTACTGTGCTATTCCAAACCACCCACAGACTTTCAGATCAGAATTTGGCTGTACTTGGCAGCATCTATTTTCCATTCTATCCTGACCAGTTTCCCATGCCTAACTGAAGAAAACATTCATACAACAATTACATTTTTACATTTACATTTGGTCATTTAGCAGATGCACTTTTCCAGAGTGACTTACAGTCTTACAGTCCAAGAAATTGTGGGTCAGGGCCTTGCTGAAGGACCCAACAGTGGCAGTTTGGCATTTGAACCCTGGACCTCCTGGTTCATAGTCTACTACCTTAGCTCATATGTGATGTAAGGTAAGAATTTTGACAGGGCATGATGATTTTCTATTGGCATTGTAAAACAATTTTTATATGATTTATTTATTTAAAAAATAAATGCATTAATAGATCTTTCACTAAACTAGAGATATATATGTCTTTGCAATGGTCCTGCCCTTTTACTCAACTCAAGTCAAGTCAGATTTATTTCTATAGCGTGTGTTTATAATGGAAGATTGTCTCAAAGCAATTTACAATTTTAAATTATCTTCTAATATCTACGGCCCTCCACTGTGCTGTCCCTGTTTGTAAATAATATACTATTGTAGCTAAACAATGCTACACCAAACCCTGGGATTAACCTTCATCTTACTCTCAAATAGTAAATAAAGAGTAATTTTTACTTGTTTACTCTTTACATTGTAAGAAAGTACTTTTCTTCATTAATAAACAGCCAAGGCAAACATATGTTGTGTTTTGGATACTGGCATGCTTTCCAATCAGAAAATCCATACAACTTCCATGTTCCATGTTCTATGCTGGTTTACGCTGGTTAGTGCTGGTATGGTACTGGTACTAGTCTTGCTGATCTTGCTGGTAAAGCTGTTTGGCCAGCATACCAATGTCCAAAACAAGCATATGTAGTCTTTGCTGATTTTATTTTATCATGGGACCAGTTGGTGTTCACATAAATTAAGCATTAGTCCCTATAAACAGGTAAATACCTACTGTTTCCACACTCACACACATTCATTTCAGCTGATAGCTAAATTATGCTTACACTATTTCTATTCATATAAGTTAAAACTGCGTTGCAAATGGAATCTGAAGACATCATTTATAAGTAGGCCAGCCAAAATAACCCACCAATTACCTCCCCAAAATGACCCTCCCCAAAATTACCCCACAGGTCTTCTGAAGACTATGGTTGTCTCAGTTGCTTCTGTTCTATCATGTAATTCCAGACTGACTCTCTGAATGATGTTGAGATCAGGGCCCTGAGGGGGCCTTACCATCTGCTGCAGGACTCATTGTTCTTTTTGCTGGAGAAAGTTCTTTATCGCTTTTGGCCATGTGTTGGGGGTCATTGGTCTTAGAATTCATTCTCCAGAATGACAATCAGACACCTTTCTGATTTAACTGCATGATGTATCTGCCTGTGTACATCTCAGCAGTGAGGGGGCCATTAATTTTGGCCAAATCACCAAGTCTATTGGCAGAAATAGAAATAGAGCGCCAAAATTTAACTGTTGAATACAGACACTGATCCATGTACTGCTCTTCAGCCCCTCGGCAGACAAACTGCCTTTTGTTAAAGCCAAAAATCTCAAAATTTGCCTCATGAGTTCGGAACGCTGGATGTCATTGTACTGCACCCCAGTCCTTGTTTTTTTCTGCATAAGTAACTATGTTAATGTCCACCATGGTCTGAATGTTTTTTATTTTATTTTATTTTATTTATTTATTTATTTATTATTTACTATAACAGCGCTGGACATCTTCCGATTTTGAAGAGAAGTAAGCCTGAGGTACTTCTCTCTCTACACTCATCTTCAGTACCAATCAGTGTGTTTCTTACTACTCAACTTTGCCTACTTTCTGAAAACGCCAGCACATCTGGAAACACTTGTCTGTCGCAAATTTTCAGCTTGAGAAAGCAAGCTGTTGTTCATGCAGGATAATCGCCTTGTATCTTGTTGCTGTACTCACTCTTGCCATGATGTAAGATATTAAGGTTACAATCTACCATAGTTTTGCCTTGTTAGGATGGTTGTCCCTCACCCAGATTTATTACCTCTACACAGCTGTTTCTGTTTTTGATCATCAATTGACACCAATTTGCACATAATATTGTTAGCAACTGATTGTTAGATTTGTTTAATCATGCATTGAACTATATGCCCTCAAAATCCTGAAGGTTTTGTATCTGGAACGTGCTCTGTTACTATGTTACTTTCTTTAAGAACATAGAAAACACAAGCCACATAAGTGCCCTACTATGGTGGGAGGTTGTCTAGTACTATTTAGCACAGAAGTATGAATTTAGAAGGACATTGAAGCTGTGGCTTGGTAAACTAATGTTGTAAGGTTTAACTTCATTTCAGGGCCTGTGAGCTGTCTACTCTGCAGCACTGCTCTGTTTTTTAGTCAGTGATTCTGACAGCACACCAGTTTTACCAGGAATATTACATTATAAGCTAGGTCTCAGACTACATAATTAAAAGAATATAATCGACAAACAGGAAGAAAACCTCACGAGTGACATTTACACCCTATTAGTGTGTTCAATAACATTATCCTGAGTGAGTCCCCCTCTCTTCTGTTTGCATCTTTAGACAGTGGTGTAGCCTTACCAGCAGATGGTGAGTCTTTTTCTCCAGAGGAAAAAGGGACACTTTGGAGACATATGTGCACTCTTGAGTACAAATGTGATTCCACATATATTTGACTCGTGTGAGACATTTATGGTCCACTGGGCATAAGGCCATTCAGGCACCGAGTAATGCTTTTTGATTGGTGGGATAATGCTCGGTGAAGTATATATACATATTTTTTTTAATGATTCAGCAGAACTTCTAATTGGTCCGTTGTGCTGATTAGTGAATGTGAAGAACTGGTTGGGACATGTTGAGAATAAAATGGTGTCTCCATCCCTGTCCTTGTCTCTTGCTTCTCTCTTACTTTCAGCCTGGATCTGCTCCATCTGCTCCTTCCATCCGTTTCCTTTTTTCGCCACCAGAGTTGACAGGTACAATGTCCGAGCAACATTCATCAAGATGTCGCCTGATACATTTGTGTGCATAAAGTCAGCACGCTACAGTGGAACACTGTCCAGATGCAGTCACTCGTTTAACCCTGGTTTGCCTTTCAGTCACAAGTCAAACAACACTCTATTCCTTTGTATAATTCCCTTGGACTACATTAAACAGTTCAACCCGTTATTGTAAACTTTGTCTTGAGTCATAGCCATGGAAGATAACGGCAAAGAAGAATACTATACACAATTGCACGATGGAAAATATTTGAGCACTCAGCATGCATTGTACCCTATTAAACAATTTACACCAATTCAAATTAGCCTAAGAGGATGATTCAAGTACATGCATAATAGATTTGTACAAAATAAAATGTAAAAATGTGATAAAGTCTGAGATAAATCTGTCCTCTTCAAACCAGGTACACTGGTTAACAGGCTGAAGTGACCATGCTCATTCATTCATCAGTTCATTGGGATGGTTCTTAAGTGCACGCCAACCCTGCCTGCAGTTACTGTCTTGTTCTGTTTCTCTGCGTTCATCCATTTTCCAACAGAGACAGTAAATGTGCAGGTCTACAAGTGAGTTTGACTATATTTCAAAACTGCTAGAATATCTGCTCAGGTGCCTCCACTAGAAGATGAATTGTTTATACAACACTGGCATTAAAATGAAACACAGACTTTCTGCTAAACACTGTTGGATTGCTGTTTTGAAGCCAAGTAATAAGCCTGCCAAGGTGAAAGGATGTACAGTATACTTCTAAAAAATAATAATAAAATAGAAGACATTCATTGGTCAGTGAATTAGGATTTCATTATGGAAAAGCGATCCTTTAGCTAGTAATTATGCATGAGCGTTTGCATATAGCTGATGGACTTCTGCTCTTTGTCTGAAATGTGGCATGCACATATTAATCTTGAACATGCAGTTCAGGCACAGTTACCTCTAACAGGCTCCTCATCCTCTGTAGCATCATGTCTCCTTAGCAGTGATGAGAGACAAGCTGTATCACAAGCTGTGTATTCTGAAGAAAAAAGCCAAGGAAGAAGCTGTCCCGGACAAACCGACTCTATGTGAGAGTGTAGGTGATATGATATGATAATTTGAAGTAGAGAAGAAGGTGGGGTGATAAATGGGGTAACAAACACTTCTGTGCTCTCACACTTTCTTCTCTCACTCTCTCTGTTTCTTGCATGACTTGATAAAACACATTGCCATTCCTGCTGAGCATTAGAAAGTCCGACATGAATAAATATAGCAAAAGGGAGAGTTAGTGGGGGTGTTGCTTGAGCAAGTGTTCATATTGTTGCACAAGTTAGAAACTGAAGGCTGGAACAAACTCTAGCACTGCTCCATTTCAAATCAGACTTGTTTCTAACAGCACTATTATTAAACTGCCCCAAGTGCTCAGTGTTTTGTTTACACTGTAAAACGTAAGCAAAGGAAGGGTGGAAGAGTAGTGGCTGTTCAATTTAAAATAATAACAATCTCTGTTGGGCCATAGTAATGTGGAACATGCTTTCTAGGACAGTTTAACCTTAAAAACAGGGCTGCAACAGTTTAATATTTCCACTTCAAACAAGAGCTTTAAAAAGATATCTTCAGTGGAATTTTACCACAAAACATACCTTTTTTCCATGTTCTCAGGACATGGCTAGCTATTAGTGGTGAACAGTACCACATTTATTTTTTAGAAACCCCAAATTGTAAAATGCTGGGACAGTATGGAAAATGCTAATAAAAAAAAAACAACAACACAGCATTCTTTACATATACTGTACTTTGACTTTTATTTCATTGCAGACAGTAGAACCCAAGATATTTCATGTTTTTTTCTGTTTAACTTAATTTAATTTGTTAATAATCATCCATTCCTGCATTTCAGGCTTGCAACATTCCAAAAAAAAAGTTTGGATGGGGCGGTTTAGAGCTAGTAACGAGGTAAAACAAAACAAAACAAAAAACAAATTTGATTTCACAGAGGTAATGTCAACAGGTGATTGTAATCATGATTTTGTATAAAAGCAGTATATACAAAGGCTGAGTATTTGAGGAGCAAAGATGGGAAGAGGATCTCAACAAACGTGTGTAAACATTTTTGAGATGTTCTTCAAAGGAAGGGGTTTGCCTATTCTTTTCTCTACAGTGCATAATATAATTAAATGATTCAAGGAATCTAGAGAACGAAAATCTAAACCAATTTTTTAATTACCTCAATGCTATCCATAACTCACCCTTCCAGTCCTTTTGGAATGTGTTGCAGGCCTGAAATGCAGGAATGGATGTATATCAAAAATGAAATTAAGTTGACCAGACAAAACATGATATATCTTGGTTTGATACTGTCTGCAATAAATGAAATAATTAAATTAAAATAAAATAAAAGCCAAAGTAATTGTACAAGACATTGTTTTTTATTGTTGTTTTAGCATTTTCCTTACTGTCCCAACTTCTGATTTGGGGTTGTACATCTCTTGATAAGAGAGCTGAACACACTGGCTGATAACTGGGTGTTAAAGTATTGAGTTTAAAAAACAGAGATTTCATTTGAGTGGTAAAAGTATTTGTTATTTAATTAAGCAATACTTCATGAGAGGGAGTGTTTTAACGATTTGTTTATCACCATTCTGTGAAGTAAAATAGTTCCATTCTGTCGTTACCCTGCTGCTAAGCCCTTCAGTCATTAAAGTCGAGTAACAGAATTACCAATAACTGTTTATTATACAGACAATAAGCACAAATAGGCCTATATTGATTGGTAAGTTTTAATTTATTAAAAAGAAAGTTTATTTACATTCAGCATATAAAATGGTTCGGGTTTATAAGGCAGGCTGTTACTAAGATGCACTTCTACTGACTGAAGCAAATCGGAGTGAGATCCCGGTGTTATAACTGAAGTCTAGGATCCCGTTTGATTAGCAATTATAAATTTGTATGATGAAGCTCTTCTTGTTAATCTTATCAGTCAGAAATGTAACAGCAGACTAATAGAGCATCAGCAGCTTCTCTGTATTAAGAGCTGGATTTACAGATAACAGATCTGTCAGATCAGTGAACCTCCCGTCAGCCGCGGATGGTGTTTAATGAAAGACACCAGTTTAAGTTCAGCAAACGACGTCTTTGTGAGGGATGAAGCTAATTCAGTTCATTTTTGTTGATGGGACTAAAACTGATCTTCAGTCTCATTGCTCTTCAGTCGAGCTGTGAATCCATTACGAGCCTGGGGACGTTTAATTTAAAGGACTGACTTGCTGACTTGCTTTTCCAGCGCTTCCAAATCCTAAAGGTGATAAACCTTTGGCTCAGGTTGGTCATTCATAGCTTATCTTCCAAATTTAAATCACTTTCAAAACCAATAGACTTTATAAGCTAATTATAGCTTTCATTTCAGCAGTGTTTTACTCATTATAACTTGGCTGCTTTTTGGGACGGGCGTCGCTGCTAGGTTACGTGTGTAGCCACGGATTAATACTTATAGAGCGTCGGTCACAGTGCCGTGTGTACAACTGTGGTGTAATCTACGTTTTAGAACATTTGACATTATCAAATGTATTGCAGTTTCAATCATTCACTGCAGTCCTACATTTAATACATCTCTCTGTGTGTGTGTGTGTGTGTGTGATTAAGAACGTGTACAAGCTTGAGTCTTGTTCACTATCTCCCAGGGTGATGGATTCCAAACAAAAAGCACACCTCTTCAGGAAGAGCTATGATACTAAACTGAATGGAATACATTTGCATTGCCTATAAGTGCTTAAAAGACATTATGTAAATGATTGTTGAGCAAGTACACTCATTTGATGTGATGAGGTGGTTTATATCTGCATTTCTCTGCCCACCTGCAGCAACTCAAAATGCTACATTTATTCGGTGTCTTTATGCAGCATTACCGAAGGACAGATCTAGAAACATTTTGGTCTGAATATTCATCATACAGAATCCTACTTGCGTAATCCAGTTTGGGGTGCCAATCTAGTAGCACATGGTACAGGAGAACCAACCCTAGACATGGTGCCAAGCCATAGAGGTGCACACAAACCCTTTCACACCAGTTACAATTTAGAGAAACCACTCGGCCAAATGCATGTCTTTCTAATGTAGGAGGAAACCAGAGTACATGGAGAACATCCACACAAACATGAGGAGAACATGCAAACTCCACACAGGTGGAGTCCGGACCAGGAATCGAACCAGGGATCTATGGAATTGTGATGAAAGAGCATTAACTTCTTATGCCACTGTGCTGCCCTTGTGTGAAAATACAGGTTTGAAAGGAATTTATTCCGGCCTACTGAAGAGATTAAAGAAGTATGTGATATACTATTAGAATAAACATTCAGTCATGGGCATCATAGGGTTGTTAGGACTGATTTGTCTCTTTATATTTGTGTTAGAACATTATTTGTCTTACATATTCACTGGCCACATTATTAGGTACACCTTGTTAGTACAGGGTTGGACCCCCTTTTGCTTTTAGAACTGCCTTAATTCTTTGTAGCATAGATTCAACAATTTCCTCAGTGATTTTGGTCTATATTTACTTGATAGCATCATGCAGTTGCAGCAGATTTGTCGGCTGCACATTCATGATACAAATCTCCCATTCCACCACATCCCAGAGGTGCTCTATTGGATATGGTGACTGTGGAGGCCATATTTGAGTACAGTGAACTCATTGTCAGGTTTAAGAAACCAGTATGAGATGATCTGAGCTTTGTGACATGGTCACACCACGACCACCAGCCTGAACTGTCCATGAAAGGCAGGATGGACCATGTGGTTTATCCCAAATTCTGACCCTACCTTCATAATGTCGCAGCAGAAATCGAGACTCAGCAGACCAGACAATGTTTTTCCAATCTCCTTTTGTCCAATCTTGGTGAGCCTGTGTGATTTGTAGCCTCAGTTGCTTATTCTTAACTGATAGGAGTGGCAACTGGTGTGGTTTTCTGCCGCTGCAGCCCATCTGCTTCAAGATTTGACATTCAGAAATGATCTTCTGCATACTTTGGTTATAATGAGTGGTTATTTGAGTAACTTTTGCTTTTCTATCAGCTCAAACCAGTCTGGCCATTCTCCTCCGACCTCTGCCATTAACAATGCATTTTCACACAAAGAACTACAGATCGCTGGATATTTTCTCTTTGTCAGACCAAACCCTAGAGAAGGCTGTGTATGAATATCCCAGAAGATAATTAGTTTCTAAAGTACTCAGAACAAAAATGCCATGATCAAGGCCACTTTCATCACCTTTCTTCCCCATTTGAACTTCAGCAGATCGTCTGGACCATGTCACAATGCATACATGCATTGAGTTGCTGCCATGTGATTGGCTGATTAGGTATTTGCGTTATCGAGCAGCTGAACAAGTGTACCTAATAAAGTGGCCGGCGAGTGTTTATGCCTGATAGTTTTTTCCATTATCATTACACTTGCTGCTATTTGAATTCATAAATGAATAAACAGTAGGTGACTGTATGCTTATTTACTTAAAGTACCCCTGAACAGGGAATTAGCTGACATATGACACAACTAAATATGTGTGAGATTTCAGTATTGAAATCATTTTCATATTATCTTGATTTATTTAACACGAGTCAACTTGTCAAAATACATTTATGACATACTTTATGCCATTTAGCAGACTCTCTCTGACAGAAGAGGTTAACATAAACCAGAACATCCACACAGGCTGTGTCCCAAAAACATACTGTTTATAGTATGCCAAATTTGTTGCTGCTGACACTCAGGCAGTACTACTGGCAGCTATCCAAGTTCTGTCCAAAAGGATGGACTGTTTCCAATCCAGCAATGACCATGTGCATCTTGGGGGCTTAAGGCCTCTAGGAATTCTGGGCCACACTAACAATTTTCATGGAAAGATGGCAGTGGATGTTGGGGCCGCACGGTTGACTTAAAATGCAAGTCAAATATTGCGCAAATGATGCCTATGATAGATTACATGTGAGTTACATGCAGCCCAGAGTGACTGAATGCCAAGATGAACCTTTATTGAGGCTGGCAACACAAATCTGGCCCACAGTATACTTGTGCTTGCGCAGTATACCCTACGCCATTTGTGTAAGCGGAGCCCTTTGTGTAAGAGAACATAGCCTTAGCTTAGAGCTGAACACTCTCAGCTTTTCCGTTTTTTTTCCTTTTGCTTGCAACAGCGTGTTCAGCGCTGTTTGTCTCTTTTGTTTTTTCCTCTTATTTTCATATAGATTTTTTGTTTGTCCATCCTTGGATGGCACTTTCGTTTCCCCTTTTTATTCTTTTTTGCTTGCGTATCCCCACACACACCTCACATTTTATTTGTTTTATCTTTGATGCATCCTTTCCTTCTGCAATTGGGTCCTAAAATCCCCTTTTATTCTACGCGGTTTGCCCATTTTTAGGCGAACTGTAACACTGCGCTGGACTTCTAAAATAAATTCTATAAAGAATTGGTTGCCAACTCTGATGTTGCAAAGAACCTTGATATTAACTCCTTCAGAAACATTTAAATGAATTGAAATGCCAGTGGTGGGCCGGGGATGATTGTCCATCATCAGTGCCTGACGTAGGAGTAAAAAAAAAAAAAAAAAAGTAAAAAATCTAGATGAAAGTCTTCTCAGAAGAGTGAAGGCTTTTGTAGCACCAAAGGGGGGCAAACTCCATCCTAATACCCATAATTTTGAAGGTCATTTATGGGTTTCCTTTGCAATATAATGTAGGTCTAACTGTCAGTTCTGATACATGACTCATCAGTGATTTTCATGTGGAGAAGAGATTGGAGCCAAGTAGATTTCGTAATAATTGCTGCAGCGGTGGTTCAGAGGTGTTACAACTCATTTCACCTATGCCCAAAGAACTGCAGTTAAGTGTTGCAGAAAGTGACTTCATTCTGTGCACCCCACTGTCTTCTAAGGAACAATTTTATCCTGGTGTACTGTAATAACAACTGATGTTTCCTGCATAGTTGGGGTTCTGTTTGGGAAAGGAAGTCTGTGAGGGATGTGCAAAATTAAAGTAATAGTCAAGGTAAGGTAAAAAATTTTGTGAGATATGCATACAACTATGTATCTATTAGAAATGTCTAATCTGTGTATCTATTGAGAAAGTCTTCATACTTTATTCACATTTTATTATGTTGAGGCCTTGTGCTAAAATACTAAAATTATAAAATTTTTCATGGACATAAGACCTTTTCCTATGACACTTGAAATTTAGCTCTGGGGATCTCCCATTTCTCTTGATCTTGGAGATGTTTTTACACCTTGATTGGAGTCCACCTGTGGTAATTTTAGTTGATTGCACATGATTTGGAAAAATACACACCTATAAGGTCTCATAGCTAACAATGCATATCAGAGCAAAAACTAATCCATGAGTAGGAAAGAACTGCCTGTAGTGCTCAGAGACAGGATTGTGTGGAGGCACAGATCTGGAAAGGGCTACAAAAAATCTGCTGCACTGAAAGTTCCCAAGAACATAGTGACCTCCATAATTCTTAAATGGAAGAAGTATGGAACAACAAGGACTCTACCTTGAGGTGGCCACCCCACCAAACTAAGTAATCGGGAAAGAAGGGTCTTGGTAAAAAAGGTTAGCAAGAACCCAGTAGTCACTCTGGCTGAGCTCCAAAGATCCTGTGTGTAGGAGAAACTTCCTCACTGCATCACTCCACTATTTTGGGCTTTTTTGGCAGAGTGGCCAGACAGAAGCCTCTCCTCAGTAAAAGATACATTAAAGCCCACCTGAAGTTTGCATCTAAAGGACTCTAAGATTCTGAGAAACAAGATTCACTGGTCTGAAGAAACCAAGATTAAATTTGTCTGGAGGAAACAAGGCACTGCCCATCACCAGTCCAATACTATCCATAGAGTAGGAGCATCCTGCTATAGGGGTGTTTTGGCAGAAATAGCAGAAAAGCCCCAAATCTAGGTGTGCAAAGCTTGTGTCATAATAACCAAGAAAACTGGAGGCTGTAATTGTTGCCAAAGGTGCCTCAACTAAGTACAGAGTAAAGGGTCTGAATATTTATGTCAATGCAATACAGTGGGGTAAAAAAGTAGTTAGTCAGCCACTGATTGTGCAAGTTCTCCTACTTAGAAAGATGAGAGAGGTCTGTAATTTCCATCATAGGTACACTTCAACTATGAGAGACAAAAATGAGAAAAAAATCCAGGAAATCATTTTGTAGGATTTTTAAAGAATTTAATTGTAAATTATGGTGGAAAATAAGTATTTGGTCAATAACAAAAGATCAACTCAATACTTTGTAACATAACCTTTGTTAGCAATGACAGAGGTCAAACATTTCCTGTAAGTCTTCACCAGGTTGGCACACACTGTAGCTGGTATTTTGGCCCATTCCTCCATGCACATCTCCTCTAGAGCAGTGATGTTTTGGGGCCATCACTGGACAACACAGATTTTCAACTCCCTCCACAAATTTTCTATGTGGCTGAGGTCTGGAGACTGGCTAGGCCACTCCAGGACCTTGAAATGCTTTTTACGGAAGCCACTCCTTTGTTTGCTCGAGCAGTGTGTTTGGGATCATTGTCATGCTGGAAGACCCAGCCACGTTCCATCTTCAATGCTCTCACTGATGGAAGGAGGTTTTGGCTTAAAATCTCACGATACATGGCTCCATTCGGTCTTCCCTTAACACGGATCAGTCGTCCTGTCCCCTTTGCAGAAAAACAGCCCCAAAGCATGATGTTTCCACCCCCATGCTTCACAGTAGGTATGGTGTTCTTGGGATGCAACTCAGCATTCTTCTTCCTCCAAACACGACTTTTTTTTTACCAAAAAGTTCTATTTTGGTTTCATCTGACCACATGATATTCTCCCAGTGTTCTTGTGGATCATCCATATGCTCTCTGGCAAACTTCAGACGGGCGTGGACATGTACTGGCTTAAGCAGGGGGACACGTCTGGCACAGAGAGTCCCTCTCGGCATAGTGTGTTACTGATGGTAGCCTTGTTACTTTGGTCCCAGCTCTCTGCAGGTCATTCATCAGGTCCCTCCGTGTAGTTCTGGGATTTTTGCTCACCGTTCTCATGATCATTTTGACCCCACGGGATGAAATCTTGCGTGGAGCCCCAGATCGAGGGAGATTATCAATGGTCTTGTATGTTTTCCATTTCCTTACAATTGCTCCCACAGTTTTATTCACACCAACCTGATTGCCTATTGTAGATTCACTCTTTCCAGCCTGGTGCAGGTCTACACTTTTCTTCCTGGTGTCATTCGACAGCTCTTTGGTTTTGGCCATGGTTGAATTTGGAGTCTAACTGTTTGAGGGTGTGGACAGGTGTCTTTTATACAGATAATGAGGTCAAACAGGTGCCATTAATACAGGTAATGAGTGGAGAACAGAAGAGCTTTCTAAGGAAGAAGTTACAGGTTTCTGAGAGCCAGAAATCTAGTTTGGCTTTGATTGACCAAATACTTATTTTCCATCATGATTTACAATTAAATTATTTAAAAATCCTACAATGTGATTTCCTGGATTTTTCCCCCATTTTGTCTCTCACAGTTGAAGTGTACCTATGATGAAAATTACAGACCTCTGTAAGTAGGAGAACTTGCACAATCAGTAGCTGACTAAATACTTTTTTGCCCCACTTGTATATTAGTTTTTCATTTTTAATAAATTTGCAAAAAAATCTAAAATTCTGTTCTCACTTTCTCATTATGAGGTATTAAGTGCTGAATGATGAGGAAAACTTTTTAAAAATTTATTTTAGCACAAGGATGCCACATAAAAAGTGAGAGGCTGACTTTCTTCTTGCTTTCCGAATGCATTGTATGTAAAAAGGCTGAGGAGCACCTGAACCAAATCTTACATACTCCAGGCAGGATTTTCTCAGAGTTATGGGATCTTACTTTTTAAACAGATGGTCTTGATTTACTGCATAAGCATCATTCATCATAGTGACAGTCATCATTTAATCAAATAGATCCATATTTATCAGGAACATAACTGCTTGATAAAATGTGCTCTTGAATGAATAAGAGCCACATCCTCATCGTTCAAGAGTAAAAATTGTCCAGCTGCTGCTGGCAAACCTAAACATAACGGAACCAGTGACTTAATAATGACATACTAATGACAGGAAAGGCACCAAATGCTTTTAATCATTCTGAAGCTGACTGCTGAATATATGATAATGGCTTAGAGGTGCTGTGCAGTGGGTTGCTATGTTAACAGTCTGTTACTGTGAAGACATGCTCATGCACAGAAAAAAAGACATGCTTTCAGACTTCACATGTAAACTAGGTGTACCCAAGACTAAACTTTACCATTCATATTTAGTACTTGTTTAGTACTAGTGTTGATAACAAGTTAAAAGGTCAGTCTACACTGTTATTTTACTTCAGAGATACAACCATCTGACTCTGTACACATATTCTCTACTTGGCACCAAATGTTGGAGTGACACTCAGGCTATAAAATTTAATAAAGTTAGTCCAAGCAGAAGTAAAACACATTAGCTGTTGCAAAGTTCAGAACCCCATCTCTGTTAGTATATAACAAATGCAATGAAGACATAAATCACAAGCCTGCCATCTTTGCTGTATCAAAGGCAATATACTTATCAGTTGCTGGATCAGTTCTAGCTGATGATGCACTGTTTTAAATTGCAAAATCCATCTAGGTGGCATGGTGACTTAAGTCATTAGCACTGTCTGAGTTTTGCATGCAGTCCGTGTGGGCCTTCTCTGGATACTCCGGTTTCCTTCAACATTCCAAGATATACATTTGGTCAATTGGTCTTGATAACTTGTCTCATTGCATTGATTGTATATGTACTATATATGTGCCCTGCCATTGACTGGCACCCTGTCTTAAGTTAGGCCCAGGCTATCTGCTACACTGAATTGGCTTAAGCATGAATGAAAATGAATGATTGAATGAATCAATAAATCTAATCCATCTTTTATAAAATATTCTTTTGACCCTCTTTGTGACCTTTAAGATTTATAACCATCTAGAAAGATATAACAAGACATGTTATTCAATATAAACACAGGCTCATGAAGTCCATCTGGTACTCATCTGTCAGCCAAAGGTAATAAGTTCGGCTATTTTTGGTCTTTGGTTGACTGTGTGTATTATTAGTTACCGGAGCTTGACCTCCAATTTTATCATCCAGTTAAAACATGATTAAGCAATTATCCATCATGCATAGTAGTTTCCATTATAGACCTGAAAGGGCATTCATTAAATTTGATGCATTTAGGTTGTGTAGATGTTATTTGTGTAGATGTCTCTTTCAGGTTATTGGATGAAAACATGCAAAACATTATCCACATAGCCAAGATTGGTATTCTACCTCTGGAAATAAAACACTCCTTTTCTCTCTCCTCATCTTAATTTACCATAACTTAGTGATTGTTCTACTTGTGTACTGTAGGCTAGAGGGTAATCCTCAGAGCAGTCCATTCACACATTGAAAACAGTCCTGCCCTTTAGTCAGTGGAAAGAACATGGAAGCTCATTTGTATGTGAGAAAACAGTCTTGATTTCCCTCAGGCAACCTGAATGCTTTTGTCACAGCTTGTTCTTTAGTTACACACAAACAAAGAGGAAACAATGCACTTTGCTGGTAAAATAATCAGTAAATGCAATCACTAAACAATAGCGCACAATGCACCAGAGCAGAACTAAACAAACATCAGTTTGTATTCAAAAGGGTTGGCCAAGGTAATACTAGCTGTAATTCATAGATCAGAGTTGAGGATTAACTTAACTTCCAGTACAGAAATTCCACTAAACACAAATCTTTTCACAGTATTCACAAATCATCTGGAAAGCATTGCATAATATCGATGGAAGTTTTTAAAAAATCTACCACACTATCAGTGTAATTTGCAAGGTTTACAAGAAAGAGTCATCAAATTAACTTATAAAAAAAAGTTTTAGATTATGTTAATTTTACTACATGCCAGTTCAGATTAATTGAGCTGTCATAGTTTATTGACAAACCATATGGGAACCACTGCATGTGATGGTCTATGACAAGCTACAGTCGTATGAAAAAGTTTGGTGGCGGTTCCATCATGCTGTGGGACTGTGTGGCCAGTGCAGGTACTAGGAATCTTGTTAAAGTTGAGGGTCGCATGGATTCCAGTTAATATCTCCAGATTCTTGAGAACAATGTTCAAGAATCAGTGACAAAGTTGCAGCAACCGAGGCCAACAAAGCGGACCCCAAACCCTGCATCACAAAATCTTACTAAGGCATTCATGCAGAGGAAACCAGTACAACGTTCTGGAATGGGCCATCTCAGTCCCCAGACATGAATATTACTGAAAATGTGGGCTGTCCATGCTCGGAAACCATCAAACCTGACTGAAAAAATGGAGATGTTTCTAAAGAGAAAAAATGGTCCAAAGCAACTTCAACCAGAATCCAGACTGGAAGCTGGGGGGAAGGCGTTTAGCTGTAGGAAGCGTTTATTATTTTTAACAAAAAGGAGGATCTAACTAAATATTGATGTTATTTTTCTGTTGGGGTGCCCAAATTTATGCCACCTGCCTAATTTTGTTTGAATAATTACTGCACACTTTCTGTAAATCCTATAAACTTCATTTCACTTCTCAAATATCACTGTGTTCATCTGCTATATGATATATTTAACTCAAGTTGCTGATCTGAACAACCAATGATTTATAAACTAAAATCATGAAAATTATCAGGGGTGCCCAAACTTTTTCATACGACTGTATTACTATTGTAAACTACTGTACCTTCCATTCATTCATTTTGTCCTCTTTCATTTAACAAGAGCATTAATTTATTTATGGCAGCATAGCAGTAGGTTCCTTCCATGTGTCATCTCATGTACATTTTGTAAAACTATATATTGATAAAAAAAACAGAATATGATAACAGTAGGGAATGACTTTTTTTGTTCCACAAACTATGATTATAATTATAAGTGTATTTTTGATGCTGAATTCAAATCTGTTTTTAGAAATATTCTGTCAGGCATGGTTTTAAAGTGACGGAACAGTTAAATTGTACAATAAGCGTATATTACTTATTCCAAAATAAGGCAATTGTTTCATTTAAAATATATGATAACAGAGGTGTGACTAGGACATAATTTTTGGATGGGCATTTGAATTATTTGGGTGGGCAACAATAAAAATGTTGCTTTTCCTAAACAAGGGCTTAGTTTAATGGCAAAAAGTGGACAAAAATAATACCTTTACCGCACCATTTTTTATGGGGGTTGGGGGGTGTTGTGACCGAGCCCTTACCCCATGATTTAAAAAAAAAAAATTCATGGTGAGCATTTGTATGAAGTAGAGAGGAAAACCTTTTTTTTGTTTTGGATCTTCAGTAGGCAACACTACAGAGTGGGCCATTTATATGGATACACCTAAATAAAATGAGAATGGTTGGTGATATCAACGTCCTGTTTGTGGCACATTAGTATATGGGACGGGGGAAACTTTTCAAGATGGGTGTTGACAATGGTGGCCATTTTGAAGTCGGCAATTTTGGATCCAACTTTATTATTTCCAATGGGAAGAGGGTCATGTAACACATCAACCTTGTTGAGAATTTCACAAGAAAAACAATAGTGTGCTTGGTTTTAACGGAACGTTATTTTGTCACGAGTTATTTACAAGTTTATGACCACTTATAAAATGTGTTCAAAGTGCTGCCCATTGTGTTGGATTGTCAATGTAACCCTCTTCTCCCACTCTTGACACACTGATAGCAACACCGCAGAAGAAATGCTAGCACAGGCTTCCAGTATCCGTTGTTTCAGATGCTGCACATCTTGTATCTTCACAGCATAGACAATTGCCTTCAGATGACCCCGAAGATAAAAGTCTAAGGGGGTCAGATCGGGAGAGCATTTCTTCTGCGATGTTGCTATCAGTGTGTCAAGAGTGGGAGAAGAGGGTTGCATTCACAGGTTCAAAAACCTTCACATTTCTTCTTACTTAATAAATAGCAAAAATGTCAGAAACAGATTTAAGTGGCTGCAAGAAGGGTATCCATACCCATAAAATAGGTTTGGATTCTGGTTTAACACATCTCATCTAATGTAGTAAAAAATAGGAAATAATGCTGATAATAAAATCATATCAACATAGATACCAATATTTATCAGAGTCATTAATCTGTACAGGCTGTGCAAAGCTAATTTGCTGCCAAGGCTGACACTGGTATCTGCTTATCATATTCAGTGATGTCTGCCAGGTCAGCGGGAAGTTTATGTCCTTATCTGTTTATTGCTGAGTGGAACAGGTAACCATCACGTTTAGTGAAGAACCACTAATATATTGAATGTACATTCATAGAAGGTGGATTGTAAGTTCAGATAACAGACCATGAGTATATATTGTTTAATGTGACACATACCATGTTTTTGCCACTTTTAAATATTTATATTATATACCTCATGAAGTAAGGACTATTTCCCTACAGATGTGTTTCAAAATCCTTGTCATAAGTTATCCATCCATAAGAACTGATGTACCATCTAAACTATTTAAATCATTATCAGGTGAAATGGCCGTCATTACAATACATACAGTATCCAGAGAAATTCCTTATGCAAACTGAAACAGAATAGAATATTTCTAAACCATTAGGAACAGCGTGATTATAAGCCACAGCAGGAAAACATAATAAACCATTCATATACTTTATTAGTATTAACTGAACATCAAAAAAAAATAAATAGTTGTCTGTTAATTCCGTTGCAGCCATAGAGACAGTAATAGAGACAGATTAAGTCTGCAGTCTGAAGACACAATAGATGCCAGGCAGAAAGTGCAAATAGAGAGGATATGGGAGATAACCTGATTTATTACCATCACCTAAAGCAGATAGGGATCCTAACATTTATTGTACGAAATTAAGTAGTAAATATGTACTCTGTTTTTGTCAGGTGTTATCAGGAAATCTAGTGGAAACGGAATTCCCAAGAATCTTATATTCCCACAAATACTATTTTCTCCTATATATAATATATTAGCACATAAAACACAACACATACAACTGTGCATAGCACAAGCAAGTGTTGTCATATTTTTAAGTTTCATCTTTGTTCCTGCTTTTTTATTTAAACAGATTGTCACCACCTGAAATCAATCAATGTCTCTATTCTGTTTATAACTAAAGAGCATACAGTGGTGCTTGAAAGTTTGTGAACCCTTTAGAATTTTCTATATTTCTGCATAAATATGACCTAAAACATCATCAGATTTTCACACAAGTCCTAAAAGTAGATAAAGAGAAACCAGTTAAACAAATGATACAAAAATATTATACTTGGTCATTTATTTATTGAGGAAAATAATCCTACAGTACACATTAGTGAGAGGCAAAAGTACGTGAACCTTTGCTTTCAGTATCTGGTGTGACTCCCCTGTGCAGCAATAACTGCAACTAAACGTTTCCTGTGACTGTTGATCAGTCCTGCACACCGGCTTGGAGGAATTTTAGCCCATTCCTGTGTACAGAACAGCTTCAGCTCTGGGATGTTGGTGGGTTTCCTCACATTAGCTGCTCACTTCAGGTCCTTCCACAACATTTCCATTGGATTAAGGTCAGGACTTTGACTTTGCCATTCCAATACATTAACTTTATTCTTCTTTAACCATTCTTTGGTAGAACGACTTGTGTGCTTAGGGTCGTGGTCTTGCTGCATGACCCATCTTCTCTTGAGATTCAGTTCATGGACAGATGTCCTGAGATTTTCCATTAGAATTCTCTAATATACTGCTCAAAAAAATAATGTTTTGCTGCATCTGGGCCAGGACGGCTTGCCATCATTGATGGAACAATGAATTCTGAATGATATACTGCTCAAAAAAATAAATGGAACACTTGGAGTTATATTGTGCTGTTTAAGTGTTCCCTTTATTTTTTTGAGCAGTATATCATTCAGAATTCATTGTTCCATCAATGATGGCAAGCCGTCCTGGCCCAGATGCAGCAAAACAGGTCCAAACCATGATACTACCACCACCTTGTTTCACAGATGGGATAAGGTTCATATGCTGGAATGCAGTGTTTTTCTTTCTCCAAACATAAAGCTTTTCTTTTAAAACAAAATTTGGTCTCATCCATCCACAAAACATTCTTCCAATAGCCTTCTGGCTTGTCCACGTGATCTTTAGCAAACTGCAGACTGCAATGTTCTTTTTGGAAAGCAGTGACTTCTCCTTGCAACCCTGCCATGCACACCATTGTTGTTCAGTGTTCTTCTGATGGTGGACTCATGAACATTAACATTAGCCAATGTGAGAGAGGCCTTCAGTTGCTTAGAAGTTACTCTGGGGTCCTTTGTGACCTCGCCAACTATTACACACCTTGCTCTTGGAGTGATCTTTGTTGGTCGACCACTCCTGGGGATGGTACCAATGGCCTTGAATTTCCTCCATTTGTACACAATCTGTCTGAATGTGGATTGGGGGAGTCCAAACTCTTTAGAGATGGTTTTGTAACCTTTTCCAGCCTGATGACCATCAACAACTCTTTTTCTGAGCTCCTCAGAAATCTCCTTTGTTTGTGCCATGATATACTTCCACAAACGTGTTGTGAAGAGCAGACTTTGATAGATCCCTGTTCTTTAAATAAAATAGGGTGTCCACTCAAGCCTGATTGTCATCCCATTGATTGAAAACATCTGACTCTAAATTCACCTTCACAATAACTGCTAATCCTAGAGGTTCACAGACTTTTGCCAATCACTAATATGTAATATTGGATCATTTGCCTCAATAAATAAATGACCAAGTCTAATATTTGTCTCATTTGTTTAACTGGGTTCTCTTTATCTACATTTAGGACTTGTGTGAAAATCTGATGTTGTTTTAGGTCATATTTATGCAGAAATATAGAAAATCCTAAAGGGTTCATACACTTTCAAGCACCACTGTATGTACATGCTCTACACGGAAAGATGTCACGGAAAGCTTCTTAATACTTAGTGTGTAAATAAGGCTGCATAAGACTATTATATTGTTTATATTCAGACGTGTATTTGACTAATAAAATGTGAACACAAGACTGTGTGCAGTGTTAGTCACCACTGGCAGGATAAAACTGTTTACTACCCTTCAGCTGCTGTAGATCCTCACTTTGTCAACCAGAAATGCAAACAATTGTAATTTATATCAGTGCTACACAATAAGGAGCAGAATTTGACTTTTTCTTTTTCATGAAATCTTCACACTGCTATATTTAGAAGGATGTCCCTGGAATAGCTCACATCCTGAAATGGAAGTTAAAGATCAACATGTGGAGAACTTAACTCTGGTGCTATTTCCCCCCAAGGAAATTTATGACTCAGAAACCTGACAGAAAAGACTGCAAACCTTATTTGTTCATTAATATTCATTAATATAAGAGCATCTCCAGAAACTAATAGAACATTTCTTGACCATTGTCTCTCCTAGGCAGTGAAAAGCATATGATGTCAATTTAAAGAACTTAAAGGTCTGCAATGAAGACATTTCTGATTCTACTGTTAGTTGGACCTTTGTTCTTTGGTTCTTCAAATGGCTTATTTATTTATTTTTAACGTTTGTTATCAAGTTGAAGGTGGATTCACTCTATATGGGGTGGCACCCCATTACAGTGCATCAGACATAGGCACCAGGCACAGTTTAGAGTACCCAATAAATCCAATAACATGTGTTTATAATGTGGAAATAAACCAGAGGAAACATAAGTGAATATGGCAAGAATTTGCCAAATTGTAGAAATTGTAGAGTATTGACCTTGAGACACTACGCACTGTGCCACCATGTTTTTCTCTTCTTTTCAGATTTGTTGTTGGAATTTAGATCACAGTGCCCCTCAAGGTCTAACTGTTTAAGGCTATAAATGACCTAAAAACATCTGAATCCTTTAATATGTCGTTCAAGAACCCCAATCCATATACTTAATATGTGTATCTTGTATTGCATACATTATAAAAAATACAGCCTGTTTAGGGCTACAAGCAATTCAACACATAAACAACAGCATGTCAGCAGTCAGCACAGTAACCTCAAAGCTCTAGAGATCCCGGGTTCAATCCCGACCTCAGACACTGCCTGTATGGAGTTTTCATGTCCTCCCTGTGTCCATGTGGGTTTACTCTGGGTGCTCTGGTTTCCTCCCTCATTCCAAACACATGCATTGGGTTAATTGGTTGCTCTAAATTGACCCAGTGTGAATGTGTCTGACTAGTATTGATATAACCTTGCCTGTCATGAATAGCCATTAATGCAGATGCAACACTAAATAAAACTAAACAAACATGTCAGCTGCTCTTGATTTATTGCTTTCATCGCCATGGCTGTACAGAGGTTATCTAAGGTTATTTTAGTGGAAGTGCATTACAATTTAATTAAGAAAGACAATAATCAAGTTTATTGTGGATATATCACATCAGGTTTGGTACCATAATAAAGTAAAGTCTAAGGCAGCCTTCAAAGACTAGAATGATGCAACATGCCAACCACTGATCAAATTTATAAATAGGCCTAGAAGGGTTTTTTTATGTCATGTTATAATTATTCCAGTGGCAATATACTGAGAGAACTTCACTTGCTAAGTTTACCATATAATTCTACAACAATAAATATTTCTACAATGCTAATATACAGTGCCTTGCAAAAGTATTCGGCCCCCTTGAACTTTTCAACCTTTTGCCACATTTCAGGCTTCAAACATAAAGATATGAAATTGTAATTTTTTGGGAAGAATCAACAACAAGTGGGACACAATCGTGAAGTGGAACGAAATTTATTGGATATTTTAAACTTTTTTTAGAAATAAAAAACTGAAAAGTGGGGCGTGCAAAATTACTCGGCCCCTTGCGTTAATACTTTGTAGCGCCACCTTTTGCTGCGATTACAGCTGCAAGTCGCTTGGGGTATGTCTCTATCAGTTTTGCACATCGAGAGACCGAAATTTTTGCCCATTCTTCCTTGCAAAACAGCTCGAGCTCAGTGAGGTTGTATGGAGAGCGTTTGTGAACAGCAGTTTTCAGCTCTGCAAAATTATTCGGCCCCTTTACTTTCAGTGCAGCAAACTCACTCCAGAAGTTCAGTGAGGATCTCTGAATGATCCAATGTTGACCTAAATGACTGATGATGATACATAGAATCCACCTGTGTGTAATCAAGTCTCCATATAAATGCACATGCTCTGTGACAGTCTCAGAGTTCTGTTTAAAGCACAGAGAGCATCATGAAGACCAAGGAACACACCAGGCAGGTCTGAGATACTGTTGTGGAGAAGTTTAAAGCCGGGGATTTGGATACAAAAAAGATTTTCCCAAGCTTTAATAAAAACATCTCAAGGAAGAACTGTGCAAGCGATCATATTGAATGAAGGAGTATCCAGACCCACTGCAAATCTACCAAGAACCCGGCCGTCCCTCTAAACTTTCAGCTCAAACAAGGAGAAGAACTGATCAGAGATGCAGCGAAGAGGAGCCCATGATTCACTCTGGATGAGCAGAGATCTACAGCTGAGGTGGGGAGGACCTGTCCATAGGACAACAATCAGTTGTACACTGCACAAATCTGGCCCTTTGTGGAAGAGTGGCAAGAAGAAAGCCATTTCTCAAAGATATCCATAAAAACACAGCCACAAGCCACCTGGGAGACACCACACCAAACATGTGGGAAGAAGTGCTCTGGTCAGGACGAAACTTTTTGGCCACAATGCAAAATGTTATGTTTTTGGCGTTAAAAGCAAAAAACACAGCTCAATCACCTGATCCCCACCATCCCCACTGTCAACATGGTGGTGGCAGCATCATGGTTTGGGCCTGCTTTTCTTCAGCAGGGACAGGGAAGATGGTTTAAAAATTGATGGGGAAGGATGGAATGGAGAGCCAAATACAGGACCATTCTGGAAGAAAACCTGTTGGAGTCTGCAAAAGACCTGAGACTGGGACGGAGATTTATCTTCCAACAAGACAATGATACAAAACATAAAGCAAAATCTACAATGGAATGGTTCACAAATAAACGTATCCAGGTGTTAGAATGGCCAAGTCAAAGTCCAGACCTGAATCCAATCGAGAATCTGTGGAAAGAGCTGAAAACTGCTGTTCACAAACGCTCTCCATCCAACCTCACTGAGCTCGAGCTGTTTTGCAAGGAAGAATGGGCAAAATTTTCATTCTCTCGATGTGCAAAACTGATAGAGACATAATCCAAGCAACTTGCAGCTGTAAGCGCAGCAAAAGATGGCGCTACAAAGTATTAACGCAAGGGGGCCGAATAATTTTGCACGCCCCACTTTAAAGTTTTTTATTTCTAGAAAACGTTTAAAATATCCAATACATTTCGTTCCACTTCACGATTGTGTCCTACTTGTTGTTGATTGTTCACAAAAAAATACAATTTCATATCTTTATGTTAAAGCCTGAAATGTGGCAAAAGGTTTAAAAGTTCAAGGAGGCCGAATACTTTTGCAAGGCACTGTATATAAGTATATATGTATAATTTTAATATATAGGATTTTCAAAGTGTTCATACTTCCTGACATTATGATCATTTGAAAAACAACACATATCCATCCAACCAGTTATGAAGGCATAGAACATAATGTTAGCAGAAGAAGCATGGGCAGTAGTGTGGGGTATAGTGAAAACTAACATGAGTCAAACTATTGCAATAAGATAGAACAAATGTTTCCTGAAGTCAGAAGTAAACACTCTCATGACCTAGAGTTAAGCCGGCCATCGTGGGATCCCAGATGGCCTTTTATGATGGTATGTTCCAATATGTGCAAATGATCTTCCATATAAGCACTTCTACATGAGCTCCAACAATGTATTTATAAAATTATGTAAAAATGAATAATGATCAATTATACTGAGACAAACTGAGAGCTAAACAAGCAGGCCATAGAGCTAGGAAACAGTTTACAACAGATCCATCACATTTTTGGAGATAGCATGTGTGAGAAAGTACAGCAAATCCACTGTGACAATATACAGTGACCTAATTTAACTTTTATGTTCTCTGCATTTCCTCTGCTAACCCCTTACACAAATACTTATTCCCTTAAGGTACTTACTATGATAAACACACACAAACACACACACACATAGAAACATATTTTTCCTATTTCTTATCACACACATTTAATACAATCGGTATTCACAGCAACTCTGAAACAGTATCATTGTTTCCAACTCACCCCATGCTGATGGTTCATATCAGTGCTGCACAGATAGCAAAGTGTCTCCAATAAAACACCGTATCTCTGCCTCTCTATCCCTTTTCTTTCCTTCTCTCGCTCCCTCTCTCTTCTTTAAACTTCCTTGCTCTGACAGAGGTTCCTGCTGGCCAGGCTTTTATTTATGTCCTTTTTTGGGACGAGAGGAGAAGGAGAGTTGCCGAATTATTCTTAAGCTATTACAGAGAAGAAAGGCCCAGGGCAACTGAAGTATCTCTCTCCTGAGGCATCAAATGTTTGTGTTTGTGTGTCCACTGAGTAGTAAGGAACTATACATTATCAGCAGTCAGTAGTACATCTGATCATCTTCATCTTTTTCTGTCTTTTCCCCTCCATATCTCCTTTTTGTTTTGTTTTTTCCTCATTCTCTTGTGTCCAAAGTAAAGAGCTTGAAATCCTGTCATCAGCAGTAGCAGCAGGCACACAATTCTTAGTAAATGGACCTTGGTGTGGGCCACTGGGATTCTGTATGGAAAACATTGCTGGATCTCTCTGTGCACAGCACCTCAAGGTAAGTGGACTCTGGGGTCCTGCACATGTAAACACGTAGGAGGAAAACAGAGCTAGGCTGTGATCTCAAGAGAGTTGACCTACCATGGTTAATTAACACTGGAAAATAAAATTTTTGGGATTTGGGAAGTGTTATACAGTTGTACAGTGGTGCTTGAAAGTTTGTGAACCCTTTAGACATTTCTATATTTCTGCATAAATATGACCTAAAACATCATCAGTTTTTCACACAAGTCCTAAAAGTAGATAAAGAGAACCCAGTTGTAACGCTGAATGGAAACTGGAGACAAACGCAGGCACTGGTAGCAACAACAAAGGGTTTATTTACGAAAAGGAGAGACAAGAGGCAGAGAGGACGGGAAAGGGAGCGTGGACACATAGAGGGAACCAAGTGAATCGGCGTGGTACTGAGAGCAGGTGAGGCCTAAATAGGGTGTGAGATTGATAACAGGTGTGCATAGTCAGAAGACTGGAGAGGAGGAGCGTTCCAGCACGCGGGCGTTGCGAGCCTCGCCGCTAGGGGGCGTGACACCAGTTCAACAAATGAGACAAAAATATTACACTTGCTCATTTATTTATTGAGGCAAATGATCCAATATTACATATTAGTGAGTGGCAAAAGTATGTGAACCTCTAGGGTTAGCAGTTAATTTGAAGGTGAAATTAGAGTCAGGTGTTTTCAATCAATGGGATGACAATCAGGTGTGAGTGGGCACCCTGTTTTATTTAAAGAGCAGGGATCAAAGTCTGCTCTTCACAACACATTTGTGGAAGTGTATCATGGCACAAACAAAGGAGATTTCTGATGACCTCAAAAAAGTAGTTGTTGATGCTAATCAGGTTGGAAAAGGTTACAAAACCATCTCTAAAGAGTTTGGACTCCACTGATCCACAGTCAGACAGATTGTGTACAAATGGAGGTAATTCAAGACCATTTTTACCCTCCCCAGGAGTGGTCGACCAACAAAGATCACTCAAAGAGCAAGGCATGTAATAGTTGGTGAGGTCGCAAAGGACCCCAGGGTAACTTCTAAGCACCTGAAGGCCTCTCTCACATTGGCTAATGTTAATGTTCATGAGTCCACCATCAGAAGAACACTGAACAACAATGGTGTGCATGGCAGGGTTGCAAGGAGAAAGCCACTGCTCTCCAAAAAGAACATTGCTGCTGGTCTGCAGTTTGCTAAAGATCATGTGGACAAGCCAGAAGGCTATTGGAAGAATGTTTTGTGGACGGATGAGACCAAAATAGAACTTTTTGGTTTAAAAGAAAAGCGTTATGTTTGGAGAAAGGAAAACACTGCATTCCAGCATAAGAACCTTATCCCATCTGTGAAACATGGTGGTGATAGTATCATTGTTTGGGGCTGTTTTGCTGCATCTGGGCCAGAATGGCTTGCCATCATTGATGGAACAATGAATTCTGAATTATATCAGAGAATTCAAAAGGAAAATGTCAGGACATTTGAACTGAATCTCATGAGAAGGTGGGTCATGCAGCAAGACGACATACTTTTGACACTCACTAATATGGAATATTGGATAATTTTCCTCAATAAATAAATGACCAAGTATAATATTTTTGTCTCATTTGTTTAACTGGGTTCTCTTTATCTACTTTTAGGACTTGTGTGAAAATCTGATGATGTTTTAGGTCATGTTTATGCAAGAATATAAAAAATTGTAAAGGATTCAAAAACTTTCAAGCACCACTGTAATCTATATGTTGCTAATTACATTTGTCAGCCCCACCCCCAAGGGACCATCATAGGGCCACTAATGAGTACATATAATTTGGGTGATGGACTGTTTGTAGCACAGTATTAACACTAATATAATAGTGTGTGTGTGGCAGAAATATGAGTTGGCTATTTAAAACCAAATTCCAAACTATTATATTATGGAATTTAAAAATGACACCGGCCATTTCTAAGAGGTGGGGTATTTTTTATTATTATAAAGGCAAGGAGAGGTACCAAGACATTATAATGAACTAGCTATTCAACACACATTACTGTTTGATTTAGTATTACATGTTCAAGACTCTTTAATAGTTTATCATCAGTTATAGTGATTTCATTAGCACTAAATCAGTGAAATTGCTTACATTAATTTCTGCACTCTGTCTGTAGTGCTTCACTCAGGTCTATGATAAAAAAAAAACAGCCACATCGGAACTACTGGATTCCATCAGGCACTGTATTATATATAATATTGTGTCATATACTTTGTAAACATTATAAGTAAAAAAGATAAGGCATGCAATGAATCTAAACCAATGTTTCTCAAAGTGGGGGGCTATCGCAAGCGGGGCGCAGCAAGGCAAATGCTGTTACACGGTAAAAATGTAAGATACATAATGCATGTCACGTGTAATAATTCCACTATAAAGGTGATTTGTCACTTCCTTTATTCAATAAGAAGTTTTGCCATTTGTATGAATTACAATGTTTAATATAAATTTCAGTAAGGTTTGGACTTGGACTCAAAAGACATGTACGTGTGTGTTGGATAGGGGGGACTGGAAAATATTATTACCTACAAGGGATAATAATACCCACTGATCTAAACCATACAAATAAGTCTGAAAAGGTCATGGGTGAACAAAGTTAGCATGGGTGAACGAAGTCACTAGGAAAAGTATGGAAAAAAATAAGTGAGGAATTATTAAGCTTATTAAGATTTCAAACTTAAATATGTTGAATTAATCCAGTGCCAAAGAAAACAGTGGTCCAGCAAATGTCTTCAAGTAAACATATGCAGAAGAGAAGTAAAAAAAGAAAGATAATTAGAATTAGTACATATTACGGGACATATTGAGTAAATGAAGTTGCTAATAATAAAGCACTAAAATGCTTTATTTAAAAAATAATTGTAATAAATATTTTAACCGATTTAATCGATATTGATATAGGAGAGATGCTTATAAAAATTCAGTCTTTCATCCTTCAAATGTGCTTCTGATCTTTCTGCATTTTTCTTCACTGTGCTGGTGAAGCAGGATTTGTGGTTTTCATATTGCACTCAATAAATGCAGGATTTGCAGAATCCCTTTATCTCTAAATCTCCTTGCACCAGTCATTTCATTTACAATTCATGTAGAGCAACAGGAATGAATACAGCATTGTATTCGCCAATTGAAATGCATCGTCTTGCCTGAAGCGACCTTTTTCCAGACTCTATCTCGCTCTGTGTTTTCAAGTATCAAGCTGACTAGTTCCTGAATAATTACTGTAATTAGGCATCTAACTGCAATATGATGAGGTGTCTGTTTACTAAAACATAAAATAGTCCAAAAAGTCATAAAGCACTTATGAAATAGATTTGATTGTAACAAAAGTCAAGTATTTGAAAAAATTAAAGGACCATGCTAAAAACAGACATAATCTTTAAAAAAAATATCATTAAATTATAGCTTAAAATCTGATTTGCTATATGACCTCTGGCTTGAGTTATTGCATTTTTAGAATGGATAAAGACTGGCTTACAGTTTGAGCACATATACTCATTGATAAAAAAATATGCACCAAGAAGGAGTTGCTGGAATCGAATAAAACTTTATATGTGTGAATGTAATGATGATGTATGTAGGTGATAACTATATTAGAGCAAAACGATAAGTTTATTTTAGAAAACTATACAATTGAAAGGAAGCTCGGTACCCTGTTAGGCCACCTCTCATCTGGATAAAAGATGAGATATGGTCGGGCATGGAGGCATACAGGTTCTGTATGGTATCCTGTGGCACATTTGCCCACTGAACCTATACTCATAGGTTGCCAAAGCTGGCATCCCATCTGTTCCCATAAATGCTTGATTGGAGATAAATCTGGCGACTGCAGACCAAGGAACTGTTGCAATCTGGTGAAGACATTCCTGGAAAACCCTTGCTGTGAGTGGGCAAGCATTATCCTGCTGAAAAATGCCAGTTGGAAGCCCTGCCATGAGAGGCAACATGTGGCCGCAGGATGTCCTGAAAATATCACTGAGATGTTAGTGTCCCTTGTATCACTTCTAGGGGTGACCTACTATCATATGTGATGGATCCCCAGATCATCACACAAGCAGTTGGGGGACTGTGTCACTCCACAGAAAGGCAGGATTGAAAAACCACAAGCCATCCATACTGAAACCCGACCATTGTTGGATCCCAAACAGAATCTGTATTCATCACTGAAGACGATACAGTTCCAGTCCTTAGCAGTTCAGGTTTCTTGTTGATGACACCACTGCAAACGAAGGCGACCGTGGCTGGCTGTCAATAGCAGGAAACGTAATGAAGCGGCTGGTAGTGGCCCAGGCAGAGGCAGGGGTGTGTAGTGAATGTGCCACCTGTTTCTGGATGGTGGACGATGAAACTGTGGAAGGTGCATGTGCTTGTTCGGCCTCTATGCCCTCTTGTGACTCAGTGTCTAATCAGACCACACCTATAATCATTTACACATCTGCCAGAGACATAACTGCATGCCGAGTTTTTCATCAATCCGACATTTCTATCTGGATGCATTATTTTTTGTCAATGAGTGTACTAGCAATAAGATGGCAAAAATTACAGCGGATGCCAGTGTTGCTTAGAGGATACACAGTGAGGTTGCAGACAGCTGTAAAGACATAATGGACATTTATATGTGGGCATAAACAGCATTTAGCAGACACTGTTATCCAGGGAATCACAGCCGATATAAACTTACAAAATTCAATCCAAGCTTCAAGGTTACAATTCAAGGTGAAGAGCCAGAAACAGGATGGTAGTGTGGCAACTTCAACCATCAACCTTCTGGTCAATAGTCCAGTATTTTATCCACTAAGCTATCCTCACCCCTGTCATTTCTGTGTGGCATACACTCGTCTCAATATTTACCAGTGTTTCAGATAATATTTTGTGTCAATATTTTAAATGTCTGTGACTATAGAACTTGCACATTTAATTATGGGACTGTGGTTATCCTAGCGGTTAAGGTACTGGACTCTGGACCAGAAGGTCTAGGGTTCAAACCCTGCCTCTGCCAAGCTGCAACTGTTGAGTCCTTGAGCAAGACCCTTAACCCATAATTGCTTGGATTGTAAGACTGTACCAATTGTAAGTTGCTCTGGATAAGGGCGTCTGCTAAATGCTGTAAATGTAATTATGATGCTTCCATGCATGTTTGAGCAATTTTGTGTAGTTATAATGTGGAATACATTCTTTGGTACTTTATTGAGCATGGAAAACTATAGTAGTAGTTGACAATAAAACACATTTCGAGTATAACACACCCTCTGGTGGTGGTTAGCTAGTAAAGCAGCAACAACAGGTGTATCGCAATCAGAAGGATACTCAGCTATACTCTAATCAGTGTCATACAACTTCCATAATTGCATGGATTCACAAAAGTGAAAAATAAAGAAATAATAATTCATCATAAGGTTACATAACCAAAAAACAAACCGACAAAAAACAATAATGAAAGATGAATACCAAAGTTTTTAAAAGAACAAAAATGTTAAATACTGATGAACTAGGCTGCACTCTAAGTACCATTATACCTTTCTATTTTTTCAAAACTTTTTCTTGCTACACATTTTAACACACTTTTTTTCTGGTCGGTCCTGGTACACGATAGCTTAAGAGGTAGCTGTAAGCGAGCCCTATATTGGACACAGGAGTTGCTGTTACAGCGACAATTCCAGGCCTCCATTCCCTCACGTACTGCCTGTACAATGCCTGACACTGCCAGGATGTACCGTCAGGACTTGACCTTGGGTCACCACGAGAGGGGTCTGGCTGTAGACATGCACTCTCAGTCCCACATGCACTGATTATTCATGATGTCAGTGCACTCTCAGCCAGGAACCGGAAATATGTAGCATTTGATGATGTTTTTTAATGAAGACGAAGGAATATGGTAGCTTTAAGTGAATGATTCGTAATTTTTGTTGTGAATAATACGTTTAGATAGCGATGTTTCAGTGCATATGTTTATTGCTGTACACATTTGCGTTGTTTTTTTTAACATTAGATTCACTAATTTAGATCTTATTATGAATAATAACATATTGTTGAAGATGTCTAGATAGCCGTTAGCTTTTCAAATGTCTTGTTAGATTCACAGTATTTTGTACACTCAGTATTTGGTTGGAGCTCATTTACAACCCCAATTCCAATGAAGTTGGGATGCTGTGTAAAACATAAATAAATACAGAATACGATGTTTTGCAAATCCTTTTCAACCCATATTCAGTTGAATACACTACAAAGACAAGATATTTAATGTTCAATCTGATAAACTTCATTGATTTTTGCAAATATTCACTCATTTTGAATTTGATGCCTGCAACACATTCCAAAACAGTTGGGACAGGGACAAGTTGAGGAATGCCCAAAAAACACCTGTTTGGAACATTCCACAGGTTAATTGGAAGCAGGTGAGTGTCATGACTGGGAATAAAGGGGGCATCCCCGAAAGGCTCAGTCGTTCACAAGCAAGGATGGGGCGAGGTTCACCACAAATAGTCCAACAGTTTAAGAACGTTTCTCAACATGCAGTTGCAAAGTATTTAGGGACTTCATCATCTACAGTCCATAATATCATCAAAAGATATAGAGAATCTGGAGAAATCTCTGTATATAAGCGGCAAGGCCGAAAACCAACACTGAATGCCCATGACCTTCGAACCCTCAGGTGGCACTGCATTAAAAACCAACATCATTCTGTAAGGGATATTACCACATGGGCTCAGGAACACTTCAGAAAACCATTGTCAGTGAACACAGTTCGTTGCTCCATCTGCAAGTGCAAGTTAAAACTCTACCATGCAAAACGAAAGCCCAGACACGCCGCCGGCTTCTCTGGGCCCGAGCTCATCTGAGATGGACTGACACAAAGTGGAAAAGTGTCCTGTGGTCTGATGAGTCCACATTTCAAAATGTTTTTGGAAATCATGGACATCAGGTCCTGCTGGAAAAGGAAATCTCCTTGTAGATGGCTGCATTGACTTCTACCCTCAGGCTCGGCATATATTTCTGCATAAATATGACCTAAAACATCATCAGATTTTCACACAAGTCCTAAAAGTAGATAAAGACAACCCAGTTCAACAAATGAGACAAGAATATTATACTTGGTCATTTATTTATTGAGGAAAATGATCTAATATTACTTATTAGTGAGTGTCAAAAGTATGTGAACCTCTAGGATTAGCAGTTAATTTGAAGGTGAAATTAGAATAAGGTGTTTTCAATCAATGGGATGACAGTCAGCTCTTCACAACACGTTTGTGGAAGTGTATCATGGCACAAAAAAGGAGATTTCTGAGGAGCTCAGAAAAAGAGTTGTTGATGCTCATCAGGCTGGAAAAAGTTACAAAGCCATCTCTAAAGAGTTTGGACTCCACCAATTCACAGTCAGACAGATTGTGTACAAATGGAGGAAATTCAAGACCATTGTTACCCTTATCAGGAGTGGTCGACCAACAAAGATCAAGAGCAAGGCATGTAATAGTTGGTGAGGTCGCAAAGGACCCCAGAGTAACTTCTAAGCAACTGAAGACCTCTCTCACATTGGCTAATGTTAATGTTCATAAGTTCACCATCAGAAGAACACTGAACAACAATGGGGTGCATGGCAGTGTTGCAAGGAGAAAGCCGCTGCTCTCCAAAAAGAACATTGCTGCTCATCTGCAGTTTGCTAAAGATCAAGTTTACAAGCCAGAAGGCTATTGGAAGAATGTTTTGTGGATGGATGAGACCAAAATAGAACTTTTTGGTTTAACAGAAAAGCGTTATGTTTGGATGAAGGAAAACACTGCATTCCAGCATATGAACCATATCCCATCTGTGAAACATGGTGGTGGTAGTATTATGGTTTGGGCCTGTTTTGCTGCATCTGGGCCAGGATGGCTTGCCATCATTGATGGAACAATGAATTCTGAATTATATCAGAGAATTATAAAGGAAAATGTCAGGACATCTGTCCATGAACTGAATCTCAAGAGAAGGTGGGTCATGCAGCAAGACAACGTTCCTAAGCACACAAGTCGTTCTACCAAAGAATGGTTAAAGAAGAATAAAGTTAATGTTTTGGAATGGCCAAGTCAAAGTCCTGACCTGAATCCAATGGAAATGTTGTGGAAGGACCTGAAGCGAGCAGTTAATGTGAGGAAACCCACCAACATCCCAGAGTTGAAGCTGTTCTGTATGGAGGAATGGGCTAAAATTCCTCCAAGCCGGTGTGCAGGACTGATCAACAGTTACAGGAAATGTTTCATTAGAGTTATTGCTGCACAGGGGGGTCACACCAGATACTGACAGCAAAGGTTCACGTACTTTGGCCACTCACTAATATGTAATATTGAATAATTTTCCTCAATAAATAAATGACCAAGTATAATATTTTTGTCTCATTTGTTTAACTGGGTTCTCTTTATCTACTTTTAGGACTTGTGTGAAAATCTGATGATGTTTTAGGTCATATTTATGCAGAAATACAAAATTCTAAACGGTTCACAAACTTTCAAGCACCACTGTACACTTCAACTGTGAGAGACAAAATGAAAAAAAAATCCAGGAAGTCACATTGTAGGACTTTTAAAGAATTTAATTGTAAATTATGGTGGAAAATAAGTATTTGGTCAACAACAAAAGTTCAACTCAGTACTTAACATAACATAACCTTTCTTGGCAATGACAGAGGTCAAACGTTTCCTGTAAGTCTTCACCCGGTTTGCACACACTGTAGGTGACATTTTGGCCCATTCCTCCGTGCAGATCTCCTCTAGAGCAGTGATGTTTTCATGCTGTCGCTGGGCAACACGGACCTGTAACTCCCTCCACAAATTTTCTATGGGGTTGAGGTTTGGAGACTGGCTAGGCCACTCCAGGACCTTGAAATGCTTATTATGGAGGCACTCTTTTGTTGCCCGAGTGGTGTTTTTGTGACCACTGTCATGCTGTAAGACCCAGCCACATTTTATCTTTAATGATCTCACTGATGGAAGGAGGTTCTGGCTTAAAATCTCATGATACATGGCCCCGTTCATTCTTCTCTTAACACGGATCAGTCGTCCTGTCCACTTTGCAGAAAAACAGCCCCAAAGCATGATGTTTCCACCCCCATGCTTCACAGTAGGTATGGTGTTCTTGAGATGCAACTCAGCATTCTTCTTCCTCCAAACATGATGAGTTGAGTTTTTACCAAAAAGTTCTATTTTGGTTTCATCTGACCACATGATATTCTCCCAATCCTCATTTGGATCATCCATATGCTCTCTGCCAAACTTCAGACGGGCCTGGACATGTACTGGCTTAAGCAGGGGGACACGCCTGGAACTGCAGGATCTGAGTCCCTCTCGGCGTAGTGTGTTACTGACGGTAGCCTTTGTTACTTTGGTCCCAGCTCTCTGCAGGTCATTCATCAGGTCCCTCCATGTAGTTCTGGGATGTTTGCTCACCGTTCTCATGATCATTTTGACCCCACAGGATGAGATCTTGCGTGGAGCCCCAGATCGAGGGAGATTATCAATGGTCTTGTATGTCTTCCATTTTCTTAGAATTGCTCCCACAGTTGATTTAGTCACACCAGCCTGCTTGCCTATTGTGGATTCACTCTTCTTAGCCTGGTGCAGGTCTACAATTTTCTTCCTGTTCTTTGACAGTTCTTTGGTGTTGGCCATGGTTGAGTTTGGAGTCTGACTGTATGAGGCTCTGGACAGGTGTCTTTTACACACGTAACGAGGTCAAACAGGTGCCTTTAATACAGGTAACGAGTGGAGCCCAGAAGAGCTTCTTAAAGAAGAAGTTACAGGTCTGTGAGAGCTAGAAATCTTGCTTGTTTGTGGGTGACCAAATACTTATTTTCCACCATGATTTACAATTAAATTCTTTAAAAATCCTACAATGTCATTTCCTCTGATTTTATCATGGTGTACCTATGATGAAAATTACAGACCTCTATCATCTTTCTAAGTAGGAGAACTTGCATAATCAGTGGCTGACTAAATACTTTTTTTCCCCACTGTATTAAACAGACATTTGACTACTTAAATTTACGTTTTCTTATTTAACAGATTATTTTAAAATATTCGTCCCAAAATTTGTAGTAATTTTGACTTCAATACCTTGATATAACCATCTTCCTTATTTAGTTTTACCTGCAAATATTCTTCATTCATCATTGCCGTTTCTTTCGACTGCAGCCAAATTGCACCAGGGGTGTTTACTTCTTTAATGTACAACTTTTTACAGTTTGTCTTGTGTATCTCAGTAATTCCCAATATTATTAAATATGCAAGTGCAGCTTCAACTTTCATTTAACCTTCACTTTAGTTGCTGTTTGAAGACAGCAAGAGACTCGGACAACCAGTGGAAGTTCATTCCACCGAGTTGTTTATTAAAAAAAGTATTGATTAATTATATCACTCTAAAATGATGTATATTCCTCTAGGATATCTATTCCTTGGAAGTAAAAAAAAAATACTTTTCACAGATTAAATTTCAAGTAACAGATTTCTGCTCCCATGCAGTGTTTTGTGGGGTCATCAGTATGATCCAGTTTGTCCAGTGCCAAATGTGAGATTTTACTTTATTGTTGTTAAATCTCTTAGATTCAGTGATGGCAAATAGAAAGGAAGTTGCACATCTACACCGAGTTAGCCTACGTCAGGGGTGTCAAACTCATTTTCACCGAGGGCCACATCAGCATTGTAGTAGCTCTCAATGGTCTAGTTGTAACTGTAAGACAGTAAATGTAACTACTCCTTAACATATTGTTAAATATTTGTTTTTATGTTATATATAATTGTTAAAGTAAACACAGTGAATACACTGCTGCACAAACAGAGTAGCATATGTAATTAACTAAAAAACAACAACAACAAAAAAAAAACAAAGAGTCGCATATTGACGTATATAAGGCACTAATATAAGCAAATGTAATTTAGGGGGAAAGAAAGAGAAGTAAAAAATGTCAACGTATATTGTACTCTTTAATGACTGATATGGCCTCATAACACAAAAGACATACCGGTTTTTCCCCTTATTCGCTTTCCCATCTTTCTCGAAACTGCCTTCCATCTGTATCAATTTTTCTCTTACTGGACATTTTGGGATCATTTGTACCACTTGTTGGGATAAACCGCTGTCGTTAAACGCTGATGTGGATACACTGTCATCCAGTGGCGGGATGCCGTCACTTCGCGGGTAACGTAATCGATATAATCCGTAATTGGTAACGCAATGTATTGTGGGAAATGTAGTTTATGGTGACTATACGCTTTAGACTCATTCGACATACACCTTTAGCTCTCGCGGTCCACATAAAATGACATGGCGGGCCTTGAGTTTGGCGCATATGGCCTACGTCAACTAAAGTTTCTTCGCATAACTGTAGCGGATGGAAACGCGACTTCGCATTTTTTTTCTGTCGAAATTTCATAAATGCTCATAAAATTTGCGAAACGTTTGGATGGAAACGCGACCTGAGATGCTGTTACATGACATGAAAACGACTGCACACAAGATATCTCAGATTGATCTTAAATTTCTGCTCTTGTTCTGCAAGTTTGATAAAGCAGTAACAGGAAACTTTATTTTTTCTGATAAAGTATCCAGTTATGATATACATCCGAGCTTGGACTATGAATGATTAATTATTTACCCTGACTGACTTAAATATGTAATACCTGTTGGATGGACATCCATCTCTTTTTCATATTTCATTCTGAGGTCTGGACAGTAGAGGGGAGTGGAGAGTTAGGCATCAACAGGCAAGAAGCATGTGCCAGTAGATTTTCAGTTGCTCCCCACATCGACCTATTGACCCTTTGACTGTTTGTAATTGTGGTGCAACTAACACATTTGTTAAATGGTTTTCACAGCATAATCACATTTGTGTAAGAAAAGGGAAAATTCTCTTTTAATTGACAAATCTTTATGTTTATCTACTAGGAAAGCATTATATGCATTTTGTGAATGCTTGTGCGTTATATTGTGAGATGATATTATATGTACTGATTACTCAACAATTTCTATTTCAGTAGTATAGTGTTTACTTCTCATGTTGATATTGTAGTGTTGGATAAAGAAGGACCCTGAACACAAGGAGTATTGCTCATAATCTAGCACAAATTTAAGAAGCAGATCTTAAAAGTACCAGTGTACTTAGTGTACTTAGTGCTGTTGGTAAATACGTGTTCTAAACCACAAACAAAAACACTCAAAACTGTCTGACACTGTTACCAAAACACATGGTTAATAAGCATAAATAACAGCAATAAACATTTTAGGTTAATACATGTCCTTGGTGCATGCTGGGAGCCTCAAGGGACATCACGCCCACTCACACTCAGACCGAAAATGTAACAAAACAGGCACATGTAATAAACATGATATTTTTTCAGTCTGTTGAAATTTTGAAAAATAATAAGCGTTTACATGAACACACACGTGTGTGTGTGTTCCTTGTCTCGCTATACTTGTGAGCACCAAATGTCCCTATGATAACAGGAAAACATGGCAACTTTATTTGAAAAAACAAAAGAGCCAAAATATTTTGTGTATATATTAAGGTATTAAGGTGTAGGTGTAGTATTAATTAGCGGCATCATTTTCTTTCATGTCAATGGAAAGTCCTCACAAGAATAGTAAGACAAACGTGTGTGTGTGTGTGTGTGTTAACCCATCAAACCTGCAGTGTCCTGCCTAATTACCTGAATTGTTAACTTGTATAAATAGGGGTATTTTACTGTGCAGATATGTGGTATTTCCCCTATTGTTCGGGCTGTTTGTTGATTGTGCTCTTTGTGGTTGTGCTATTGTTAGGCTGCGTTTACATTTATTGTCATGCAGTTTTCAGTTTTAGTTCAGAGTCATATGTGGAACCTTTTTTGATTTGTTAAGTAAAATCTTTTGTAGCTACGCCTGTGCTGATTTTGCTACACACAGCCATACCACTACCAATAGATTACACAAACCTGCACCTCTTCATGGATGGAACAGGTTAATCGTGGGTATTCTGGGTGGTATGTGGTTTTCCTTCTCTGCTGATGAATACACTTGAATCTTCAGTGCTCGTTCACATGGGCAGTACAGTGAACTCATTGTCATGTTCAAGAAACCAATTTGAGATTATTTGACCTTTGTTACACGGTGCGTACAAGATACAGTCATAGAGGGATGGGCATGGTTAGCAACAATTCTAAGGCTGTGGTGTTTAAACGATGCTCAGCTGGTATTAAGGAGCCCAGTGTGTTCCAAGAAAATATCCATCAAACAATTACACCACCACCGGCAGCCTGAACCGTTGATATCACGTGCTTTCATGTTTTTTTCATGCCAAATTCTGACACTTCCATCCGAATGTTGCAGCAAAACTCGATACCAGTACTAGTAGATCAGCAGCTTCTGAAATATTCAGACCAGCCCATCTAGCGTGAACCACCCTGCCACATTCTAGTCACTTAAATCAGCTTTCTTCTCATTCTGATGCTTGGTTTGAACTTCAGCAGGTCATGACATCTAAATGCATTGATTTTCTGCCATGTGATTGGCTGAACAAGCAGCTCAACAGGTGTACCTAAAGATGTGGCCTGTGAATGTATGTAGAATATACAGTGCCTTTAGAGAATTATAATTCTCTTTCTAAACCCTTACCTTTTTTCCACGTTACACCCTGAAAATTAAATTAAATTAATTGAAATATACATTTTTCCTGCTGCATTTAGACATCAACATCAATGATACATTTAAAGCAAGTATTTTTTGTTTTCTTTAACTCAAGTGGAAACTTATACAGATGACTTTTTCCATTACTGGAGTAATATTTTACTAAGAGAATATGTGCTTACAGTTAAGTATAGTAGTTCTGTTCCATGTCCATCACTATGGTGCTACATGAAAGGTTACAATTATTTGAAATGGTACTGTTATGAGTAGTAAGCTGGGGTACTTTTGTCTCTGCTTATGGAAAAAGAATACATTCTCTTTGATGGGAAATGTTTTTGTGGTTTTGGTCTTTGAAAGGTGTGAGAGAAAATGAGCCAGAGGTCAGTTGCGTAGGCGCCTTAAAACCACACGATGCATGCATGTGTGTGCACACACTCATAAACAGAATTTCCATTTACTTAGTATTAGTGTTACTAAATAGTACCATTCATCTTATAATGTTAGTACACAAAATGAAATAGGTTCTTTTAAGTCTTTTCCCAAATTAAAACTTTTATTTTTGCCTAACAATAAAAAAGTTTCATTCATAGTGGCTATTTTAACGTCAGCACACAATGTATCAAGATTTTGATATTTGGTCCAATTGCATAGATAAATAATTGATATTGATAAATAAAAAATAATTGATAAATAAAAAATGATCAGTAATTAATGGTGAAGTAAATAATGATGGTCCGCTGAAGTTCACCTAAGCAGGACTCGCCATGCACTGAGTTGTTTCTATCTGTACCTCAGTCATCAGGAAGTGACGTATCCCTTCCTCTGAACTTATGTTCTGCCCACAGCTATATGGAGAGCTTGCATTTTATGATATGGTAGGCCTTTCTGCAAAGTACAGTTAGTAGATTAGAGTTCCTTCCTTGTTCCTTTGAGAGACTCATCAAGACTCAGTCTGACTCTTTAGACCCTCTTCAGATGGCTAATGATGACACTATCTTTTTACATTTACATTTATGTTACTTACCAGTTGCAGGTTAAGGGCCTTGCTCAAGAACAGTGGCAGCTTGTCAGAGATGGGATTTGAACCCTGGATTCTGGTCCATAGTCCAATACCTTAACCACTAGGCTACCACAGTACTATCTTATATATCCTCTACATATCCTCTCCCACCTGGACATCGGAAAGGGGAATTATGCACGCCTGCTGTTTGCTGACTTCAGTTTGTTCTTCAGTACAATTGTTCCCTCCAGACTGGTCACCAAGCTCGAAGACCTGCAACTAAGATACTCACTGTGCTGTCGTGTCCAGAGCTTTCTGTCTGACAGACCTCAAGAGGTGAAGATGTGAAAATTCACTTCCAGTCCTTTAACCCTCAATACAGGTGCCCCCCAAGGCTGCATCCACTACTAAACTCCTTATACACACATGACTGCACAGCCACTCATAGCTCTAACACCATTTTGAAATTTGCCTATGACACAGTGGTGGTAGGTCTCAACATGGACTAGGTGGAGTTGCTGGAGTGATGCCAACAACCTGGAGGTGAATGTCTCCAAGACCAAGGAGGTGGTTGTGGATTTCCGGAGGGAGAGACTGTGTACCCAATAGAGCACCGGTAGAGAATGAACAATTACAGGTATCTTGGAGTCCACATCTTTGAGGACCTGACATGGACCATACACATCACCACCTTGGTGAACAAGGCACAGCAGCACTTGTGTCCTCTCAGATGGATGAGGAAATTCAACATCTCTACAGAACTGCAGAAAACCCTCTTCACTGCAACTATAGGGTCTGTTCTGTCTGGGAGCATCACTGTCTGGTAAAACAGCTTACGGGACAAGAAAGCCCTTCATAGGCCAAGCAGATTAGCAGGACACCACTGCCTTGTCTACAGGACATCTACTCCATCTACTGGTCATCGACAAATCGGATCATCAACGACATTCACCATCCTAACCACTATCTGCTTTCAGTGGTTACCTTCTGGAAAATGTCTCTGGTCCATCAGGGCCAGAAGAAGGAGCTTCTTTCCTCAGACCATAAGGACCTTAAACAGGTACTAATACCTCATTAACACAGATCAGGTGTTAAGCACATAAAATCACACCCAGTCACACGCAACACTTGCACATTTGCACACGCACTGCACTCAACTGAGGTCACCTGTTCAGTCACTTGGCCACCATTTTTCAATTTGCACTACAGTGGTATCTCGGTTCTCGTTCCAGAAGGCTTGTTGAGAACCAAAAACGTGAATACCTAGCAAATGTTTCCAATAAGGAATAATTTAAATTGAATTAATCTGTCCCAAACCCCCAGAAAATCCACACTGTAAAAGGCATTATATACATGAATGGAGTTGTACTGTACAGGTGCTCCCTGATTTATGAAGTGGTATGTTCTGACAGATCCATTATAAGTTAAATGTATCATTGTATCTGAGGAGTTTAATGAGTGTTTGGTAGAGCGGAGACAAGGCTGAAATTGCCTTCTTAATCGCATTTTCCATTCCACCATAAATGACTGCAGTTACATTATGGCACCTGTAGATGGAGATTCAGCCTCATGATATGTAATGATAAATATGTCAATGTTTAAAAGACTTACATTAACGTTCAGATGGCCAAAATCATTAACACAAAGCTTATTTTATAATAAAGTGTTGAAAAATCCCATGTAATTTAGTGAGTAATGATTTGAAAGTGAAAATTAAAAGCGAAACATGTACTCTATTGGTGAACTCGGGGTGCTAGCATGGTTGTTAAGCTAACTGCAGCCTGTGTTCTTAAGCATTCAATTCCTGATTTCCTTTTGGTTGGCTCTTATAAACTAAACTTTTTAGGATCCATGGAGACTTCTTTGCACTACGAATATAGTGCTGTAGATGTAAAAGTAAAGAAAAATACGATAAACACAGCGGAGATCTTCTCTGAGCAAGAGCTACTGTGAACCGGAATCACTGAATCACTGTGTACTGAATAGTGAATCATGAAATGTGAAGCAAGTTACAGCTGAAATGAATCACATGGCTCGATTCATACAAGTTTATGCAAATGCACAGAGTACCGAGCAACCGACGAGAACCGATGTACTACTGTCCTTATAATATTTCTTATTGCAGATGCTTATTGTATATACTTCCATTGTGTATATACATACAGTCTATATGTTTCCTTTTAATACCTTATTTATATTATTATCGTTATTATCTTCATTTCTTTCACTCCTTATTCCTAGTTAATATGCTTCCACTTCTTGCACAGTCCTCGGAGCAGCCGCATTACATATTAGGTCTTAACCATGGTACTGAAAAATCCATGGACTGAAAAGTAATGCACTTCTTACAATGATGGGTTTCATAATGCTATGAGTACCATTACATATGTAGGAATATCACCATGCAAGCATTAAAAGTGACCAGCAGAGCATAATGATTCAAGATGGATGTTAGGGCAGGCAGACTCCAGTCCAAAACTCTTCTTCATAATTGAACATATTGGGTATTTGTAAAAGCACAGTTTAAGAAAGGATAAGACTCAAGATGCAAGCTCGTCCGCTGAAGTGTATCTCTTCTTACTGCGCACTTAACTGCTTCTTCCTACTCCTCAGTTACAGGAACTGATGTCCCACCCACTGTCACACAGTTAAAATTCACTGACAGTATCACCTTATATGAATATATGTTATTCAATCAAGAGTTTGTGGTTTCTGGTCTTTTAAACAAGACCTCAGATTGTATCTTATCTTATATCTTGATATAAGGTCAGATAAACTATAAGGTGGCTGCAGTGTGGTGAATCCTGTAGGTGATAACACTGTATACCAACATGTTACAAATATGTCACATTCTTGACAACACAAAATGAAGTTAAAACCATGTAAATGTAAAATTCAGAAAGTGCTAGCAAAATCAACAAAAAAAGTGGTATCTATAGTAAAATCAAATTTCAATTATAATTTAATAATCGGTCACTCACTGTGCCTTTTGGCTATAATACTGCCAGTTAAATAAATAGTTTAATAAAGGATAGTTGATTGTCAGTTGTTACACTCATATGCTTGCAAAAACAGCCCTATACTGAATCACAAACTACATAAAGCTACATTTTAAAATTAGATTTTTTGTTTGTTTAAAGTGTAATATGTTATTTGCTATAACAATAACAAAAAGTATTGACTGCTTTATGATCACCCAGAAACGACAGACAGAAGTTTAATTTAAACAAGAAACTCCCACTGTTGTGTAAAGTATGGTTGTTATCTACATAATTAAAATGACAAAACAAATGAGCAGATGTTTCAATAAACTAGTTATGGTTTCTGGGTCATTGGATATGGAAAAAGAAACTGTGTGGTTTTGATGAAGCATACAATGTAAAAAAGAGCTGGGGTGGGTCCATTTTGTGGGTGGAAACACTCAAACCATGATGTAGTTTCAAACAAACTTTCATGCTTGTCCAGACTTGCATAAATAGCTAGCCATGAATTAATATTGGATTGGGTTAATTATGTCACTGAACGATGCATCTTCACTGCATTATGTTTTATTAACAATATAATTAATATTTCATGGACATACATTAAATTAAATAAATACATAACATTAATGGTTTCATATATGTTCACATTACAAAATCACTCAGCATTTAAGGATGAAGGTGTGTGCTGGTCCCCTGAAGTTAATCTCTGTGGGTTCTCACTATCTTCTGAGCTGCCTCTTGCTGTCTCTTACTCAAAAGGAACTGATACATCAGCCACTGTCTCCTCCTCTTTAGATATACACCTTATATGCATGTGTGCTGTTGTTTTGTTTTAACTGTAACTTGTGGTTTCTGGTACAGAAACTTTTAGACCACAGGTCATATCTTCTGTACTTGGTCTTGATTTAAGGTAATTTAATGCAAAAATCAGACAATTGCAATGCAAAAATTAAAAGAAAAACATCATAAACATAAATAAAGATAACTTTAAATGTCTTATTATGAATCACAGTATTAAATGTTAATACAATATCATTCAACTTTTTGTTCAAATTTCAAACTCACTTTCAGAATTACTACTGGCACCCACTGTTTTACAGAAGAAGTCTCTGGAAAGTTTGACCACAAATATGCTGTTAGTCTGTTTGTTCCTCTTAAGGTTAGTCACAGGCTGTGGTGCTCTAGTTTAGTGGTTTAGAAAATAAAAAGCATGGAGGCACCCGCTTTGGCCTTTGCAAGCAACCATTAGCAATAATCCAGAACACTGTTGCAAGCAGAAAGGTAAAGACCATTTGAAATTACTGGATTAATTGTAATTCAAAGGGTTTTAGCAGGGCACATATTTGACATTGACTGAACAAAAAAGGCCAAACCGCTAATGTAAACATAAATATTATATTCTCCAGTCTACTATATACTTTACAGTAAATATGATATTTTCTATATTTAAGTGTGTTAATAATTTGAAGAAGTGTAATTGCTTTTTAGTAGTTTCCCTGTGCTGCTTAGGGGACATACAGTGGTTAAAATAATAATAACCGTCCTAATAATAACAACACAAATATCTTTTCCCTAAACATGTAAACTAAACAAGCATCATCTTCATATTGTTATTGAACTCACTGGTAAATAAAACTTCATACAGTGCATTCAGCAAACCCTTTTTTTTTTTTTACATTTTGTTATCTGTTTGTGCTTAAATAAAACAAATGTTTACTCCATCATTCTGCAGTCAATACCCCAAATGAGAAATGACAATAGAATTTTAGAATTTTTTGTAAATTTATTAAAAAGAAAAAGATAAAATTTTGCATGGACATAAGTATTCAGACCCTTTGCTATGACACTTAGCTCTGGGACCCTCCCGTTTTTATTGATCATCTTTGAGCTGTAGCTACACCTTGATTGGGGTCCAACTGTGGTAACTTCAGTTGATTGGACATGATTGAATAAGACACACACCTGTCTATATGAGGTCTCACAGCTAACAATGCATATCATAGCAAAAACTGAGCCATGAGGAGAAAAGAACTGCCTGTAGAGCTCAGAGACTGGATTGTATGGAGGCACAGAACTGGAGGCAGTTCTGTGCCTCCTCGTGGCTTAAAAGAATGCACAAATTACCGTTCAATAAAAAACTGGCTGCTTTATGATGGTTAACTGAAAGCAGTATCACTTCTTAAATCAGTGTTGTCGTTGCAGTATTTATCAAGACTGACTTAAATGTGTAATACATAATGAATGAACATGCATTTTTTTCACTTTTTGTTTTGAGTTCTCAGCAGTAGAGGGGGATGAAGAGTATATAATGTTACATTATATTATATAAATGTCAGTAGCTTTTCAGTTATTCTCCACATGTTGACCTGTTGAACTGTAATTTTGGTGCAACTAACACTTTTTTTTTTTATAATTTTTTAGTAGCATACAGAAATGAGCAAATTTTCTTTAAAGTTGGCACAGGCTCTGAAGCAAATTTTAGCTTGAAGGTTTAAAACATAATAAGTGTTTACACAAATGCACAACAAAAATCAATTAAATGGACTACAGTTATGTGAGAGGTTACAGCTTTTTGAACTGGTAGTCCTTTTATGAGCAATAAGCTGGGGTACTTTATTTCTGCTTATGGAAAAAGAATAAGCTCTCTAGTGGGAAATGTGTTTTTGTGGTTTAGGTCTTTGAAAGGTGCTTAAGAAAATGGGGCAGAGGTCAGTTGTATAGGTGGAAAACATTCAAACCGCAAGGTGCATGCATGAGGTGCATGCATGAGCGCACACACACACACACACACACACACACACACACACACACACACACACACACTTTTCAATTAGCTGTAGCTGAAGAATGCTATGCATCTTTTAACATTAGTAAACCCAATGAAATTTTACTTTAAGACATTTAACAAAGTGACTTTTTAGTGACTACCTTAACATCTACACAAAATTGTTATTTATATATATATATATATATATATATATATATATATATATATATATATATATATATATACTTATATATATATATATATATATATATATATATATATATATAGTCATACAGATTTTAATATACTATTCACAAGAATAAACAGACAGATGTTTAGTCCCACTGAATGTATAAATAATTGAGTGATCAGTATTAAATGGTGAAAATGATCCGCTGAAGTTCACCTAAGAAGATCTCACCAGGCACTGAGCTGCTTCTTTCAACCACAGTCATCAGGAAATTACGTACCACCAAACATCCCCTCCTCTCTGGTTTTGTTCTGCCCACAGTTATATAGAGACCTTATATTTTATGATAAAGTACACCTTTCTGCCAATACATTACATACATTACTATATCACTGCTACTGTTTGATACTGTCATATTTGAATTCTCTTAAGTGTACACATTACTTATGCCTGCAACGTCATGCAGTAAGAATAAAATGTTTGCAGATTAATATGTTTTGATAAAAGACAGTGATCCTGCATTATCCATGGTTGGTGTAAGTCTTGTTCTTCTAGTAAAAGGCCAGGCTGTTTACGGTCTTAATTAAGGTACTGAAAAGTCCACGGACTGAAAAATAATGAGCTTCTTACAATAAGAGGTTTCATAATGCTATGTGTCATTTGTCATTTCTCTATATGTGTAAGGAATGTCATCCTGCAACCATTAAAAGAGACCAGTATATGATCATGACTGAAAATGGAGGTTAGAGCCAGGCAGACTGTTTTACTGTTACACTTATCCAAAACTCTTTTTTTCTCTGATTGTATAAAACATTGAAACAATTCAAGTATATATTGGAAGCACTAATAAAGACAGTACAAGACTCAGATGCATGCTGGTCAGCTTAAGTCCACCTCTGTGGGAGGTTATTTTGCACTGAGCTGCTTCTTCCTACCGTCCCACCACCGTCTCCTCCTCTTAAGTTAAACTCCACAGACAGTTGCAACTTATGTGGGTATGCTCCTGCTGTCATTTAATCCAGAGTTTGTGGTGTGGTGTGAAATTTTAAACAAGACCTCACATTCTATCTTAACATATGTCTTGATACAAGGTCAGATATAATGAACCACAGCGACTCTTTTGGTAAAGCACTGGTTCCAAATCGCTCTCTGGTTTTTGTCCAACCTCTGGTAATGTGATTTTTGACAGTTCAATGTAAAGGTGAGGAATCTCTTTACCACGGGGTTTAACATCATCCTCCTTGGTGTACTCACAAGTCCTGTCTTCTAGGATATGCGATCTCCAACAGAAGTCTCACCGCTGGGTCCCATCCTGTCTGTTTGTGTTTGTGAAAGCCAGTGCAAGAATATATTTCCTTGTTACAGTGAAAGTTATAATCTTCTCCTAGCAAAGTGTGCAGCGATTTAACTTTATTATCAGGCCAATATTATGTTAGAATATTTGTTTTCCAAATTATACTCACTGAACTGTTTTATAACACATTCAAAACACCAAGATGTTTATGACAAAGGCATTCAATTAGCTATTTAGAAGACACCCATGCTGTCTTGAAGGCTTAACTGCGCCATCAATATGTAAGGACTTCCACATTCATTAATTTGACTAACAAGATTAATCCTGGCAGAAATCAGATACTACAGTATATACTAGTAAACATAAACTATTTGGTTAATTGACTATAGAAAAGGAAACAAATAATTGTGTTGTTTTGATGCAGCATAAAGTGTGAAAGATCTGGGGTTGGTCAGCTTTGTGGGCTGAAACACTCAAATCATAATGTACACTCATGCATGCATATCCACATTTGCATAAATAACTAGTCATTAATTAATTTGCTTGATTGGATTGGATTAAATGATATCATTGAATGGTGTATTTGGGACCTTTACTGCAATTGTGTCTTCTAAAATAAGCTTAAGAATATAATTAATTTGTTTACATGGATTACATGGATAAAATGAATAAATTGTTTAGGTATGTTGTGTGTAATTGACTAGATGTAATATACTCAGTAGTTAATAATGAAGTGGTATGCTCATCCAGTGAAGTTTTGTAGTATGGGTTCTTACTGTATAAAGCCATTGGTGATAGTGGCAAGGAAAAAGTCCCTAAATGTGATGCAAGAAGCAAGAAGCCTTGAGGGAATACAACTCATAAAGGGAACCTACATTCTATGGCAGCCTAAATATAATATGTAAAAATTCAACAAATTAAATGACTTATCACTGTTAGCTGAACTTTATGAAAAATAAATATAGGTTTGATACACCGAACCTAGAATATAGAATATTAGCATGTTTGAGCTGCATCCTCTTGTCTCTTACTAAAGAGGAAATGATGTACCACCACCTATGACCTCCTCTTTATTTATACTTCACCCACAATAACACCATATGTGGGTTTGGCTGTTTTCTTAAAACCCAATCAGAATTTGTGGTTTCTGGTACAGACATTTTGAACATGACCACCGAGTGGTTTAACACCTTTTTTAAGGCCAAATATAGCATGTGAATGTTTGTAGTTCAGTGATGTCATCTGAACAGCAGACAATAGTACTGCAAAAACATTATTTAAACATCCTAAATATTGACACATTTATATTTCTCATTATGAATTACAGCATATACTCATTGACCAAACAATTACCCAGATCGGCATGCAGTCTCAGGGAGATATGTAAATGATTACAGGTGTGGTCTGATTAGATACTGGATCTTGTCACAAAGTGCTTTTATGCCCAATTTTGGGTAGTGTATATCATGATGAGAGATTGTCGACTGCTAGCCATGCCTCTACGATTCACTGGAAGACATTTTGCCCAGTTGACAGACTTTGAGAGAGGGGCACAGCATCGGACTGAAAGAAGCAAGATGATCATTTCGACGAATTGTCCCCCATCGAGGCCATTCTGATCTAGCTGTTAGGAGGTGTTGGGAGCAGTGGTTCCATGAGGGCACAAAAACATGGAGAACTGATTGTTTGATCCATTGACAAACACAAGCAGTTCCCACAAGTTCTTTGTCCACCATTCAGACATAGGTGGCACCTTCACTACACACCCCTGTCTCTGCCCGAACCATTTCCAGGTGCTTAGCAGAGGAAATTTTTTTGTTACAGTGTCCATTATGTGTCCTGCCTTTGACAGCCAGCCACCATCCACTTCGTTTGCAGTGGTGTCATGAACAAGAAACCTGGAAAGCTATGGGACAGTATTGTCTTTAGTGACGAATCCAGGTACTGTTCAGGATCCGACCAAGGTTGAGCTTAACACACTTCCCCAACTGCTGGTGTGATATCTGGGGAGCTATTGCATATGACAGTCGGTCACCCCTTGTGGTGATACGAGGGATACTAACAGTTCACCAATATGTGCAGGACTTCCTGTGGCCACATGTTGCCTCTTATGGCAGGGCTTCCAACTTTCATTTTTCATTAGGATAATGCTTGCCAACACACCAACAAGGGTTTCCCAGGAATGTCTCTGCCAGATTTCAAGACTTCCTTGACCTGTCTGGTCACCTGATTTATCGCCAATTAAGCATTTATGGGACCAGCTGGGACACCAGCCTTCGGCAGCCTATGAGTGTGGAAAATCTACACGTCCAGCTGTGGGCAAATGTGTCATGGAGGCATGTCTAGCAGTCAACAATCTCTTTAATGAAGAAGTACACTACCCAAAAGTAGCCTCTGAGAGCCTTTTCATAGAGCAGCGGGGGAAGCACATGATGCCCTCTCGTGGCAAGACCCTGTGGTCTCTAATAAGACCACACCTGTTATCATTAACATATCTGCCTGAGACAGAACTGTATGTTGACTTTTGCAGCAATCCGACATTTCTATCTGGGTGCTTTATTTTTTGTCAATGAGTGTATATGAATACAATATTATTTAATGTATCTCTTCTAATTGCTCTTGGAATAGGCAAATCTGCCAAATGAGGTTGGGACATTTCACATGCTAAGATGTTGCATACTGACAGTCAGAAGAGGGTAAATCTGGTTTCTTTAGTCTTCATAGAATTTATTAAGGCTTTGATAATCTAGTTTCTTGATAAGTTTGTTCAATAAAGGATGGATAATGTCTTATCTAAACCAATATACACACATGAATCAAAACATTGTGATAAAAGTTTGACTTTTGACATTGCTGTGTAGTTACAACAGTCCTGGGAGCTAACCATGTTAATCTCTGTCTACTGTCAAAAGCGCAATAAACACACAAATGTCAGATTTGTATTCTGGAGCAATAAAAGTGGGTCATGTGCTTCCTTTTTTTTATGAACTTTGCTCTGCATTGGCATTGCTTTGGTAAAATATCACTGGAAAAATAACAAACTTTTGCACTTGTTGAGTAAATAAATTAATAATAATAAAAAAACTGCAAGAAAATCCAGTAAATCACGTTTGCAAATTCAATGTAAATTAAAAAAATATAAATAAACAGAATTTTACTTCTGTTTTAATGCCCCCTTTTATAAATGTTTTAATGTCTGATGGGCTCTATTCCTATAGATACCAGGGTCATTTTTATAATAAATCAATAAGCAGACTGGAATGGGCCTAACTATAAGATTGTAGCATCTTTCATAATAGACATTATACATGTAATTACTACCTCTTGTATTCAGTGATATTCTTAACATACCACATGACTTATGTCTGTGATTATTAAAATATGTCAGACACTTCAATTGCTTCCACGGTAAGAGTAAAACAGTGGAGTTTAGATGAATCAGCTGGTTGTAAGCTATCTTATGTTGAAGCTTTAGTCCAAAAGCCACGCCTCTTTGAAATAAATAAACGAGCAGTGCATTATCCTAGTGCTGATGCAAAAGATAGTCATGACTTCAACTCAGAAATGGTTCTCTATTCATCACCTGTACTTGTGTAAGTATGATTTTACTATTGTATGACATGATTCTTTTGAAAGTATGAATAATGAAGAAAGGTATCAGAATGTACAGTGTAAATGTTACTAGAAATATAATTGCTTTATTGTTATAGCTCAATTTTATGTTCAGTAGTTTGACCTACATTTGTGAGTACAAGTTTCCCATTTCTGTTATTACAGTTGTGTTTTTTATGGATTTCAGGTTTGATTCTTGTTAAATGGACATCTCAGAATCTTTTACTCAGAGTGAGTCCTGGAGAAATATTTTGAAAGAAGACAATTTCATATCCTGGTTTAAACAGGCTAACAACTCTCCACCACTTTGTTGCATTGCAACCAGACTCCATGGCTCTAATCAAGTTGAAAATTTTTTTGCTAATGGATTGCAAAAGAATCGGTCACTATGAGTGACACAACTTCAACTCTGAAGATCATGAATGTGAATGAATTTGATTGTGGAGCAGTACATTGGAATGGTGTATTCTTCCATAATGCCACACGTTTGAGTGTAGAGAAATGTAAAAACACTTTCTTATGTGTGTCTCTTATTCAAGGATAAAATTAAAAGTTGTGAACTATATTTTTAATTATGCTATTCTACATCGTTTATGTATGTAGAAGACACAATACATGCAAATAAATTTTGGAAACAAATTAAATAAATGCTAAATAAGAACATTCACGTGACTAATGACATTATTAGGTACACAGTATATGATTTATTAAGTATACTGACCAGGCCAAAACATGAGCCTGGTGGACTCAAGCCACTTCTTGGTGGTTTTCACACTGATTGCAGCAGCACTGTATTGTTGAATGACACGTGATCATTCCTTTTTGGAAAACAAAATTTCAGTTTTCTGAAGCAAGCCTTTTTCCAATATTTTCCTGTAATCCAAAGCATTAACTGACTTTTCACAATGAATCAGCTCACAAGTACCAGCAACTTTAAAGCCTCTTCACACCATGATACCTCTACCTCCATATTTAATGGTAGCAGAGATGCATTCAGTCTGGAATTCATTCTGCCAGAAATGCCATTCTGTCCTTGATGTTTTTTCCAGACAGTAATGGGTTTTAAACCCACCTTTAGACACAAAAACCTGCATTAGTCAACTAAATAGTCATCCTCATTATCTGTACAAAAGACACCTGTCCACAGCCTCAAACAGTCAGACTCCAAACTCAACCATGGCCAAGACCAAAGAGCTGTCAAAGAACACCAAGAAGAACATTTTAGACCTGCACCAGGCTGAGAAGAGTGAATATAAAATAGGCAAGCAGGTTGGTGTGAATAAATCAACTGTGGGAGCAACTGTAAGAAAATGGTAGACATACAAGACCATTGATAATCTCCCTCAATCTGGGGCCCCACGCAAGATCTCATACCATGGGATCAAAATGATCATGAGAACAGTGAACAAAAATCCCAGAACTACATGGAGGAATCTGATGAATGACCTGCAGAGAGCTGGGACCAAAGTAACAAAGGCTACCATCAGTAACACACTACGCCGAGAGGGACTCAGATCGTGCAGCAGAACACCATACCTACTGTGAAGCATGGGGGTGGAAACATCATGCTTTGGGGCTGTTTTTTCGGCAAAGGGGACAGGATGACTGATCCATGTTAAGAGAAGAATGAACGAGGCCATGTATCGTGAGATTTTAAGCCAAAACCTCCTTCCATCAGTGAGAGCATTGAAGATGGAACGTGGCTGGGTCTTCCAATGATCCCAAACACACCGCTCGGGCAACGAAGGTGTTGCCCAGCAACAGCCCCAAAACATCACTGCTCTAGAGGAGATCTGCATGGAGGAATGGCCAAAATACCAGCTACAGTGTGTGCAAACCTGGTGAAGACTTAGAGGAAATGTTTGACCTTTGTCGAGGATGGGACGATATGACAGCAGTACTAACACACAAGCTAACACACATTTCTAGAGGCTTCTCAGTTCCGTGCTCTACTCTGAAATACCTGCTTGATTCATATTAACAACAGGAAATACGTTGCATTGTCTCGCAAATTGTTTCAAATGTGTGTATATGTGTGTGTATGTATGAGATCCAGAGAGAGAGACAGCATGGGTTAAGGTGTGGCTGAGCAATTCAACATGATACATGCAGCTCTGTAGTGATTGCATATCATGCACAGAATATATCGTGGTTGTGGTTGTGCAATGCATACCTGTACTTTGATGCACAATTTGGTGTGGTATTGTGTAGCTTTTACTAAAGCTGTCATGGCTCTTTTATGGCTTGATGCACGCATCTCGCAATTCTGCATCATCCATTACATAGAGTATGTGATATCTGCCAACCCAAAACAGTGAAGAAAACTCCTGTAAAATCTCAGAAGACAAATATTTCAACTGCTTAAGAAGCAGTGCAAGCAGTTTCATTGTGGATAGGTCACGCCATACTCGGGGGGGTATCCTGCAGTCAAACTGGTAATGGTACTGAAATGCAGAACTGCAGAAATTAATGAAGGTCAACAGAGTAAAAGCCATTATGAGCATAATACTTCTTCAATAAGATATATGACACACAGATTTTATGCCGCTCATCCATCACAACAAGCACATAATTAGTAAACTATGTTTTTCCTTTACTTTCTAAGGATGAGAGTCAGTAGAAAAGACCCACATTCTGCTGTTCCATCTACTCCTGTGACAAGCTAAGAGCATGTCTAGCCAAATCATGAGCAAGATTCAGTCTGTCCTGCAGTGAACGAACATATTCAGACACTGACTGGTTTTGTGAGGGTAGAACAGTTAACAGCCACTGTTCCTACAGTGTATTAAGGGGCCCTCGAATGCCGAAACACAAGCTCTGACAGACTGAACCCAGTCAATTACTTCACAGCATCCCGAAAGGCAAAGAGTACAAGAGGTACTCCCTCATCGAAATTGCTCTCAGGCTGAAAGCAAATAGGTCTGCAGATGCCAAATGTTAAGCTCATGCATTATCTACAAGAACAGACAGGACAAACAGTTTAAAGCTTGGTCAGACTGGTCATATTTACAACTTCAGGACTGTTGTAATGCCTGCCATAGTTTTGAGTGTACATAAGACATGTACCTCCAGAAATTGAGCGACTGTACACATTAAGGGTGACAGAGACCAATTACTTCTTAGGGGTCTTAGGCAAGCTAAAAAGGCCTACCAATATATGTTGAAACAGCTCTTCTAAAACTGAAACTGAGTGGGGAGTTGGAATAACCTGGTTGGAGCTTTCCACAGCTTAACGCACATAACATGATCTCACGATGTTTGTAAGTCGCTCTGGATAAGGGCGTCTGCTAAATGCTGTAAATGTAAGTGTAAATGTAAATCTCACCAGAAATGAGTAATGCCCGTCATAGCTATCCAAATAAAGTATTTCAATGTATGTCTTATGTATTCTGTTATGACTGAAACAAGGGTGGTCAGGGGTGAGTGCCAGTACATTGTTGCAGTATGGATAAGGTACCACAACTTGGAATGTCACGTCCCTCATTCAAGTCTCAGGAGAAGTGGGCAGTAACCACTTCCTTGTCAATACTCCCAATAAATCCATCCATCTTCAATAAAGTAAGCCACAGCATGTAACTACAAGTCTGGTTCACCCGCAACAGACTGGAAACACTGAGCAAAGTTTTTCTAGTCTGTGGTAGAAAGTGGTAGTCTGTCCAACAGACAGATATACCACTTCCTTTAATTTCTTTTGTGCAAGCATCATCACACAAGCACACAAGAAGGGAAGGCAGCAGGCCACTGCTACTCTAAAGAATCAACACTACCTAGGTTGTGACAGATCCTACTGCTGTTAGAGTGCCTACCATGCTTCTTCTTGCTACGTGGTTAGCAAAAATCACCAGAACACCACTGTCAGAGAACTGGATGAACAGCAAGTATTACAAAGCCAAATACACATTAGGCAGAGACACAATAATGACTTCAAGGTCCATTCTCTGAATTCACTGCCACTATAAGAACTGTCTAAAAGGCACTGTCAAAAATAACTGACCGAGTTGCATCAGTATCGCACAAATTCTCACACCATGTGCACTGAAATACACAAATTAAATAAAAACAAAAAGCTTGAAAGCCATTTCAGTAGAGATTTGCAGAGGTGAGCAGTCATTCACACAACTTTCAGCACTGACCTTCTTAACAGAAGCCTGCTGTCTACAGTAGTGGCCACAATGAATTAGAGAATACACAATGAATTGACCAGGTTCCTTACAGTAGTCACATTCACAGGAGTTAACTTCTGGTCAAATCATAATTCAAACTCAAATGTGAGAGCAGAACAAACGTCCTGATCTTTGCCAGTAAGTCTACACTGTAATAACAGTGTCCAAAGCATACAGTGGGGCAAAAAAGTATTTAGTCAGCCACTGATTGTGCAAGTTCTCCTAACTTAGAAAGATGAGAGACATCTGTAATTTTCATCACAGGTACACTTCAGCTATGAGAGACAAAATGAAAGAAAAAGATCCAGGAAATTACATTGTAGAATTTTTAAAGAATTTACTTGTAAATAATGGTGGAAAATAAGTATTTGGTCACCCACAAAAAAGCAAGATTTCTAGCTTTCACAGACCTGTCCTTCACTTTTTAATGTCACCTTTTTGACCTCGTTATCTATATAAAAGACACCTGTCCACAGCCTCAAACAGTCAGACTCCAAACTCAACCATGGCCAAGACCAAAGAGCTGTTGAAGGACACCAGGGAAGAAAATTTTAGACCTGCACCAGGCTGGGAAGAGTGAATCTACAATAGGCAAGCAGGTTGGTGTGAATAAATCAACTGTGGGAGCAATTGTAAGAAAATGGAAGACATACAAGACCACTGATAATCTCCCTCAATCTGGGGCCCCATGGGTCAAATGATCACGAGAACGGTGAGCAAAAATCCCAGAACTACACGGAGGGACCTGATGAATGACCTGCAGAGAGCTGGGTCCAAAGTAACAAAGGCTACCATCAGTAGCACACTACGCAGGGAGGCACTCAGATCCTGCAGTGACAGGCGTGTCCCCCTGCTTAAGCCAGTACATGTCCAGGCCCCTCTGAAGTTTGCCAGAGAGCATATGGATGATCCAGAAGAGGATTGGGAGAATATCAAGTGGTCAGAGGAAACCAAAATAGAACGTTTTGGTAAAAACTCAACGTGTCGTGTTTGGAGGAAGAAGATTGCTGAGTTGCACCCCAAGAACACCATACCTACTGTGAAGTATGGGGGTGGAAACATCATGCTTTGGGGCTGTTTTTCTGCAAAGGGAACAGGACGACTGATCCTTGTTAAGAGAAGAATGAACGGGCCATGTATCATGAGATTTTAAGCCAAAACCTCCTTCCATCGGTGAGAGCATTGAAGATGGAACATGGCTGGGTCTTCCAGCATGACAATGAAACACAATGCTCAAGCAACAAAGTAGTGGCTCCGTAAAAAGCATTTCAAGGTCCTCGAGTGGCCTAGCCAGTCTCCAGACCTCAGCCCCATAGAAAATGTGTTGAGGGAGATGAAAGTCCGTGTTGCTCAGCTACAGCCCCAAAGTATCACTGCTCTAGAGGAGATCTGCATGGAGGAATGGGCCAAAATACCATCTACAGCGTGTGCAAACCTGGTGAAGACTTACAGGAAACGTTTGACCTCTGTCATTGCCAACAAAGGTTATGTTACAAAAGTATTTGAGTTGAACTTTGTTATTGACCAAATACTTATTTTTCACCATGATTTACAAATAAATTCTTTAAAAATCCTACAATGTGATTTCCTGGATTTATTTTCCTCATTTTGTCTCTCATAGTTGAAGTGTACCTATGATGAAAATTACAGACCTCTCTCATCTTTCTAAGCTTTCTCATCTTTCTAAACTTTTTGCCCCACTGTATGAGGCCAGATAAGGTTAGTGGGGATATGCTCAAAAACTGGAAAATAAACATTAACTTCATGCTCTCTAACACTGTCAATAAAGCAAAGTGGTGACTGCTGTCAAAGTTAGGACCAAACATAAAGCTCTTTGCCCAGAAGCTTTCTTCATTATTCAGGAGAGCTTTCATGGCTGCCTTAGTTTTGAGTGTACATATGGTAATTGCCTTCAGAAATCGAGTGGCTGTACACATTAAGATTGACAGAGTGATTTTCTGTGCACGTCTTTGCCATGGGAAAAATGCTAAAATGCGTTCAAATGGCTCTCTTAAAAAGAAAAGTAGCTCTCCCAAAACAGGGAAGAATCACACATGATGTCAGAAACCTCTGAGGCTCAAGTGATGTCAAGTGAAATTACCACAGGTGGACTCCAATCAAGTTGAAGAGAAATGTGAGGCCCCCAGAGCTAAATTTCAAGTGTTTTTCCTTTTTAAGAAATTTGAAAACAATTCTAAAATTCTGTTTTCATTTTCTCATTATGGAGTATTGAGCGCAGAATGATGGAGAAAAAACCATATATATATATATATATTTTTTTATTTTAGCGCAAGGCCGTACCTTAACAAAATGTGACAAAAATGAAAGGGCCTGAAGACTTTCCAAATGCATTTTATGCATTTGCTTGACAAGTTAATCCAGTTCTCTTTGCTAAAGACCATGATGAGTTTCTAGGACCAACTATACAAAGAAGAATAATATAAATAAACTTACACCAGTAGCTGTAAATAAGTCATTGTATTTTTGTCATTGGTTATGGAAAAATAAACAATACATTGTGTGGTTTTTATGCATCATATGGTGTGATAAAAGAGATGGGGTTAACCAGTCTTGTGGGTGGAAACTCTCAAACTATGATGTACATTCATGCATGCTTGCATGCATATGTAGACATGAATAACAAGTAATTATTTAATATGCAGGATTTAAATTCAGTAATTTATTATATTGCATTATATGTGCAATAATGAGTTAAAAATAAGTAAATAAATAAAGAAGAGGAAATAATGTTTTAAATGGGTTGTGTGGATTTAACACATTATGTTATCGCTCATTAATTAAAGATGAAAGTCTATATATGAATGTTTACCTCTGTGGGTTCATACTGTGGACTGAGCTGCCTCTTCCTTCCCTTTACTCAATGGCAAAGTATGTTACACACATTGTCTTCTCCTCTTTAGTTATTTTCCACCCACACTAAATGTATGTTTAACTTGCAGCAAATGGGTGTATGATTCTATCATTTTGTCCAGAGTTTGTAGTTTCTGGTAAAGACATTTTAAATTTGACCACATATTATATCTTCTGTGCTTGATATAATGTCATAACATATTGTCTTAATATGATGTCATAAATAATATAAGGGATGGAGGATAGGGGGTTCCTCTCCCTGTTGATCAACTCACTTAACCAAAGAGCAGGCAATTGCAATAGCAAAATTATAGTAAAAACATAAAATATAGGCATGTTTATTTTTGTTATTGTAAAGAATTTCATGTCATTTCATTATTACAATTTTATTTTTTGCATAGTTATAGATAGCAGTTAGAAGTAGTAAGGGTTTAAAGTGTTTTTTTCAGTCTTGACAGCATAAATTAAGGCTAAAAACCAGGGAGCAGAACCTAAGTAAATGGTCAGTTCTTATAGATGTATGTGGGAGAAATGGGCAGGGTGAAAATGTTTTTTGGCACCATTGACCACTCAAAACAACAAAATCCCATCTGGTCGGGGACCAGTAGAAGGGATACTGGGGGCAAAAGTCATAGAAAACGTGTACACATAGTGCACCACATGCTGCTGAGTCTGTGGCTGCAATGTTAGAACCAGGATGCACTGTGAGGAAGAAGACAATATATAACACTGCAGAGCCTGTCATGATAGTCCTAATACATGCAATTACTAAAATTTTGTATTCAGTGATATTCTGAAAAATACCACATGAACTGTGTGTGATTATTAAAATAGGTCATACATGTGTTTCGATATATAAACTTCCAATTGCTTCCGCTGTATGGTCAAAAACAGTGGAGCTGTGATGAATCAACTGGTTGTAAGGCGATTTTATGTTGAAGGTCTAGTCCAAAAGCCACGCCTCTTTGAAATAAATAAATGAGCAGTGTGATTATCCTAATGCTGATGCAGCATAGCCATGACTTCAACTCAGAAATGGTCCTCTATTCATCACCTGTACTTGTGTTCAGTGTAATATGTAAGTAATATTTTTACTATTGTAAAAAGTATGAATAATAAAGAAAGGTATCAGGGTGTACAGTGTAAATATTACTAATATAATTGCTTTATTGTTATAAGTTCAGTTTTATGTTCAATAGTTTGATCTACATTTGTTAGTACAAGTTTCCCATTTCTGCTATCATTGTTTGATTTGATGAATTTCAGGTTTGATTCTTGTTAAATGGACATCTCAGAATATTTTACTCATAGTGAGTCCTGGAGAAACAGCAAACTTTTTCTGTTCAAATATTTTGAAAGAAGACAATTTCATATCCTGGTTTAAACAGGCTAACAACTCTCCACCACTTTGTATTGCAACCGGACTCCAGAGCTCTAATCAAGGTGAAATTTATTTTGCTAATGGATTGCAAAAGAATCGGTTTGAGGTCACTATGAGTAACACAGCTTCAACTCTGAAGATCATCAATGTGGATGAATTTGATGCTGCGCTTTATTATTGTGGAGTAGTACGTTGGAATGGTGTATTCTTCCACAATGCCACACATTTGACTGTAAAGAAAGGTAAAAACACTTGTTCACTTGTACTATTTTACTTGTTGTACTTTACATTTACTTTGACTTTTATTTCATTGCAGTCAGTATGAACCCAAAATATTTCATGTTTTTTTTGGTCAACTTAATTTTAATAAATGTCCATTCCTGCATTTTAGGCCTGCAACACATTCCAAAAAAAATATTTACATGTCAATTTAGGGCTAGCAATGTGGTAAAAAATAAACTAAATAACGATGTTATTTCAAACAGGTAAAGTGGACAAGTGAATCACAACAAGTGATTGTAATCATGATTTGGTACAAAACAGTACCCACAAAAGACTTTGAGGAGCAAAGGTGGCCAGAGGATCTCCAGTTTGTCAGCAAATGTGTGAGAAAATTATTGAAATGTTTAAACAATATTACTCAAAGAACATTGGAAGAGATTTGCATATTTCAGTCCTAACTTTTTTTTGATTCAGCTGGTTTTGCATTGTCCAGGGATGGCTATGTCATGTTGAAGGCAGCATATCAAATTTTTTTTTTACCTCATTACTAGCCCTAAATTGTCCCCATCCCAACTTTTTTTTGGAATATGTTGCAGGCCTGAAATGCAGGAATGGACATTTATTGAAATTAAGTTGACAAGAAAAAACCATGAAATATCTTGGTTTCATACTGTCTTTAATGAAACAAAAGTAAAAATAAATGTAAGGAACACTATTCCTGTTTTTTATTTGCATTTTCAGTACTGTCCCATCTTTTTATGATTTAGGGTTGTACTTTGTGGGCATTATATTAAAATAATATAGTGTACACTGTCTTATGCCTTACAGCCAACACATCATCCATGAAACACTTAGAAGAAAAAGAAGGTGCAAATGTCTTTTTTTCCTTAATACAACCCTCACAGTAATTTAGAATTGTACTTTGTGGGCATTATATTAAAATAATATAGTGTACACTGTCTTATGCCTTACAGCCAACACATCATCCATCAAAAACTTAGAAGAAAAAGAAGGTGCAAATGTCTTTTTTTCCTTCATACAACCCTCACAGTAATTGGTAATTAGCGTTTAATCGGACTGTTTTAAATATATGGCTCTGAACAGGTAAAGAAGAAATGATCTTGCCTCCAGGAGACTGCAGTGGTGGCACCTTTTATAAAATGACATTGGTTTTGGGAAGCATCATCTTCATTTTCATCATGATTGCTGTTATACTGTTCATCATCAAGCTGAAACTCAAAGGAAAGCAGCAAAGTGGTATACAAAAATATTTTTTACATTTATTTCCTCATATTTAATGTAAATATATGCAGGAAGTATGAGACACAGAAAGATTTGATTCTCTTTAATGTCTTGCAGATATTGATGTCCAGGCTGATCATCATCGAGAGGTAAAAGAATTTACAAATTTACATTAATATGAATACTATATGTTGATTGTGTCCATAATAACATTGTGCATATGTAGCAGGATTAATATTAACTGGTTGTTTCACTAGATTTTCATTCATCACTCTTACATATACATTGTTCCCTATTGTGTAAACCTCTGCTTAATTCCCTTGGGTCTCAGCCACAAGGGACAGACATTTTAAAACTGAGAATGCAGTGATTAAATTATTGATGCAGCCCCAGCATCAGCCTCTTTCTCTTGAACACACCTATGAGGAAATTAGATCTGCAGGCTGATTTCTGCTGGTCTGATAATATTCTGTATGATTGCTTTGTGATATATAGACAGAATAAATGAATGAAAATCATGCCGTGGTCCTGTCAGGTCAAGCAAGTGATGCTATTTACTTGTACACTCCACAATTTATTGCTAATAATTCAGTTAATCTAAAACTTTAACTCACACTCAAAGAAACAATTTAGTGTGAACCAGAAGACAGTTTTTCCAAAGAAACCCAGTCTATTATGTTGCCAGGAGTGCCTACATGGAATTTGCATGGAAATTTAGACTTTTTTTGTGTAGGATTTCCTATTAAGACCACAACGTAAATGTGAAGCTCTTCTACTTGTGGTTTAGTCAGAAGCCTTTGTAGTCAGAAGTAGTGTTCTAATCCATTGATATATATATATATATATTCATTAACATCATTGTTAGATTATTCAAATACTTTTTATAAATACAAAAAAAGTTTAATTTACTGTTTTCATGTAGGAAGAATGTTCGGTGACCTATTCCTCACTGGACTTCTCCAAAAGGAAGGGCAAAATGGCAGAGACACAGAAGGAAGATGATAATGTTGTGTATGCTTCAACAAGATAAGATCACTGTTGACTGAGTATGTGTTAGATATAAAGTACCCCAGTGTTAATTAATGTGTCGGCTATCATGACAGTTATTTCAATTACATCATACATATTAATTTAATGTTTATGTATTAAAATTCAGAAATAGTTTTCTCATCTTAAATAATACATAAACATAACATAAATAAATAAGTTATATCATTCTTTCATTCACTTTCTTATCCGCTTATTCCTTGTCAGGGTCATGAGAAAGCCGGTGCCTAGCCAGCGGCACAGGGCGCAAGGCAGGAACAACCCTAGACAGGGTGCCAATCCATCGTAGGGCACATACACTCACACACTCATAGACACACTCACACAGTCCCATCTTCGCTGGCCTTTTTTAACAATTTATTATTATGTAAATAGCTCAACACTACGTATATCATTGTATCTTTGTGACTCGACCGTAAAGAAAACCAGTCAAACTGAGGGCATTCAAGGTTAATAATCATAACTGTCAATTTTGTTAAAAAGGAAAATGGTGTAGCATTTTTTTTACAAATTACAAATCAATTACATAAATATTGATGAACTTAAAATAAGACATATATTCACTAACCAGTCAAAACATTAAAACCACCTGCTTACATGTGCATTACAAGTTGAACTATTGAAAATTCTGATATTCATTAGTAGGACTGGCTATAGATGTTTGTAAATGTGCAAATTGCGTAATATTGCTCTGTAGTTCAGAGTTACGTTATAAGTCATATTTATAATTCCTGGTTTGGACTGCCATTTTGTAGAACATATTATATGATATTACACATTTTGTAGGTACACCAAAGCACCAACAAGAAAAAATACCTGGAGCCACCACTGCTTCTTAGCATAGTTAGCTCTTAGGCCTTGTGTTGTGTGTGTTTTTAGTGTGTTTATTTAGTTTAGCTTGTACCTAATTTGTTTGTTCTAGTGTCTGTTACTCCCTCGTCTCTTGTTATGATGTTACTCAATGTCCAGTCTGCCCTGTTTTACATTTGTATTTCACTTTATTTAATAAAATTCCTACCTGAACCTATATCCATGTCCATCTCCTTCACTACGAATGTTAGCTATTTTTAACTAAAGATTTTCAAAGTTTAAAAGGTTTAAAGATGTATAACTGAAAAAATGTCTGTCACCACTAACTGGATTAAATCAAAATGAGCTTCTGATGCAAGTGGAATGTTAAAAGGTTAGCAAAGTAGTTTAATATTGTAGTGTTGGCGTAGATGAAGAAGCAGCATTGGAGAAAATTGAGAAATTGTCTCATAATACAGACCTTCATTACCAGCGAACATCACAGAAAAAAATTACCAGCCCTGACAAAGACTATTGTGGAGATCCTCTGGCCACCTTTGCTCCTCAAAGGCTCAGTGTGACGCGAAGTCCAGCAAAGCACAGACCAACCCACTCAGGCCACACCTGCAGTACACCCGCTCATGGTCAGTACACCAGTGACTCCCTCAGATACATAATAAACACCATGAAAGACATAAATCACAGCACACAAGCTTAGTTAAGTAAACAGAATGCTAAGAACTTTCTCTACACTCTACAACCTCTCTCTCTCAGTATAAAACTCATCTTAAAACTTATCTTTTTACTCAGCACTTTTATTCATCTTCTACTTCATCTGTGTAGTTTGTACTGTCAATGTGAAGCGACCCTGGGTGTTGTGAAAGGTGCTATACAAATGCAATGTATTATTAATATTATTAGGTTGGCTTGAAAAAGCCAACATACTGTTTTCCGAGATCTTATTATATTTAATTAATTTATTCTTCTTGTCCAAATTTTGTACCGTTTTCACGGGTCACAATTTTTGAGCTACGGTCACGAAATTCGGCATGGACGTAGAGCGCATACGGGAATAGACCGCTTGTGCTTTTGGTGCCGATGGGTCCAAATTTTTGCCCATAGGAAATAATGGGGTTTCAGTCTGGCAAGTGTTTTCGGAATGTTCAAATCTCACACACTCAGCGGAAAAGCACCTCTTCTCTCTATCAGGTTAGATTTGCTCTATATACACAGGTCCACTGATCCCACTGACCAATATAGCATATAGCATGGACCCCGGCTGAGCACTGGGGCCCCTGGGTGGGCCAATGACTGTAACTCAGTCAGTTTTCGACCTACGGCCACCAAACTTGGCAGGCTTGGTCCCGGGTGCAATCTGAGGTGACAATTGAGGCCCATGGGGCCCCTGTGGACCCCGGCTGGGCACTGGGGCCCCTGGGTGGGCCAATGACTGTAACTAAGTCAGTTTTCGACCTATGGCCACAAAATTCGGCAGGCTTGGTCCCGGGTGCAATCTGAGGTGACAAGTGATACCCATAGGACCCCTGTGGACCTCGGCTGGGCACTGGGGCCCCTGATGGGTCAATGACCGTAACTCGGTCAGATTTCGACATATGGCCATGAAATTTGGTAGGCTTAGTATACAGTTCAACTTGAGGTGACATGCCATGCCCTTTAGGCCCACGGGTAAGTACACTTTTTCAAGCCAACCTCAAAGTTCGTCCACGAACTTTCGCCATCTAGTTATTATTATTATTATTATCATTATTATTATTATTATTATTACAACCCTGAACGCACACACAAATGAACTCTTTTGTCTTCTGTACTGTATTTCTACATAACTGTTTGTGTAGTTATACAGTCATTCGTGGCTTTATAATGTGTTGTGGTGTGTTGTAGGATTTTGTTTTGTGGATGATTCTTAAAGTTTGTGTGTCACTGCTGAATTCCAGATTTAGTAAAATGCCACCACTCGTTACCTGCTACTCAGGATTTGCATTCACAAATAAGAGCAAAGGCCCACCACCACAGGCACTCAGGTGTGAGTCCCAGTGGTGCCCTCTAATCTGGTAGGGCGACCCACGCAGATACAATTGACTGTCTGAAGGAGGGAAGGCCACTTGGGGGATCATTGCTACTGACACAGCAGCCAGATAGACTGGTGACACCTGGGCCTTCTCTGGGTGCTCTCTCTGCCACCACGACCCTGCCAGGGAAAATGTGTTATGCGTACAAAAACAAATAACAAATTCTGTAAAATGTAATGCAAATATTAATACAGTTTAAATATGTTTTGTCTTTATTTATGTATATGTTTTTTTCTTTAAATTGTATCTAATTTAACCTATACCCTAAGATATTTAGGATGACAAGTTTTCCTTAAGTAAAACTTTTGCTACTTTACCTATCTCTGCCAATGTGGGAAATTTTATCTGACTCAATTCACTGCTTCACTGCAAGTCCCTTTTGAGTTGTGTATATCTTTTACTTTGACACGTCAGTGGTTGCAGGCCAAGCACACCCCTGCCCTCTTAATCCTTCAAGGACATGTTTAAGGGACTATTTTTTTAATGTGATATGTTTATATAAGTTGGAGGGTCTGTTGGTATTCAGTTCAAGAGGTATGTTTACAGTATCTACCAAAAATAGATGCCACAAATATAATGCACAGAAACAGCACTTTTAGTCTACTGAGATGTAGACTAAAGGGCTCAGATTTCCTGTAGTCAGTTTAGTCACCAATTTAGTCTAAGTGATGCAGTGCCCCCCACCAACTACACTGCCCACAGCATTACTTGATGTTTCATGTAATTGTCATGGCAATGTGTGAACAGGAGTAAGAGGACCAAAACACTTGAAATGTATATATTCATTATATAATGCTTATAAACAACAGTTCCAGAATTAGATTAGACCACAGTCACTGCTCTGGGATTACACTAGAAACTTGATTTAATAACTTAATTCATAATTAGTATATAATGTTCATTGCCTGTTATAATGAGGCAGCTAGCAAGGTGTGTAAATATCTGACTCATCAGAAATCTTGAAATTACTCGTTGCAACCCTGCCATGCACAACATTTGTGAGAAAGGCTTTGTGGAATATTACACAATGTGCTCTTGGGGTGAACTGTTGACCACTCTTGGGAAGGGTAACAATGTTCTTGAATTCCTTTCTATATACAGTGGGGCAAAAAAGTATTTAGTCAACCACTGATTGTGCAAGGTCTCCTACTTAGTAAAATGAGAGAGGTCTGTAATTTTCATCACAGGTACACTTCAACTATGAGAGACAAAATAGGAAAAAAACAATCCTGGAAATCACATAGTAGGATTTTTAAGAATTTAATTGTAAATTATGGTAGAAAGTAAGTATTTGGTCACCCACAAAAAAAGCAAGATTTCTAGCTCTCACAGACCTGTAACTTCTTCTTTAAGAAGCTCTTCTGTCCTCCACTCGTTACCTGTATTAATGTCACCTGCTTGACCTCGTTATCTGTATAAAACACACCTGTCCACAGCCTCAAACAGTCAGACTTCAAACTCAACCATGGCCATGACCAAAGAGCTGTCGAAGGACACCAGGGAAGAAAATTTTAGACCTGCACCAGGCTGGGAAGAGTGAATCTACAATAGGCAAGCAGGTTGGAGTGAATAAATTAACTGTGGGAGCAATTGTAAGAAAATGGAAGACATACAAGACCATTGATAATCTCCCTCAATCTGGGGCCCTGTGGGTCAAAATGGTGACGAGAACGGTGAGCAAAAATCCCAGAACTACACGGAGGGACCTGATGAATGACCTGCAGAGAGCTGGGACCAAAGTAACAAAGGCTACAATCAGTAACACACTACGCAGAGAGGCACTCAGATCCTGCAGTGCCAGGGGTGTCTCCCTGCTTAAGCCAGTACATGTCCAGGTCTGTCTGAAAATTTGCCAGAGAGCATATGGATGATCCAGAAGAGGATTGGGAGAATATCAAGTGGTCAGAGGAAACCAAAATAGAACGTTTTTGGTAAAAACTCAATGTGTCGTGTTTGGAGGAAGAAGATTGCTGAGTTGCATCCCAAGAACACCATACCAACTGTGAAGCATGGGGGTGGAAACATCATGCTTTGGGGCTGCTTTTCTGCAAAGGGAACAGGACGACTGATCCTTGTTAAGGGAAGAATGAACGGGGCCATGTATCATGAGATTTTAAGCCAAAACCTCCTTCCATCAGTGAGAGCATTGAAGATGGAACATGGCTGGGTCTTCCAGCATGACAATGAAAAACAACGCTCGAGCAACGAAGTAGTGGCTTCGTAAAAAGCATTTCAAGGTTCTGGAGTGGCCTAGCCAGTCTCCAGACCTCAGCCCCATAGAACATTTGTTAAGGGAGTTGAAAGTCCGTGTTGCTCAGCTACAGCCCCAAAATATCACTGCTCTAGAGGAGATCTGCATGGAGGAAAGGGCCAAATTGCCAGCTACAGTGTGTGCAAACCTGGTGAAGACTTACAGGAAACGTTTGACCTCTGTCATTGCCAACAAAGGCTATATTACAAAGTATTGAGTTGAACTTTTGTTATTGACCAAATACTTATTTTTCACCACGATTTACAAATAAATTCTTTAAAAATCCTACAATGTGATTTCCTGGATTTATTTTCCTCATTTTGTCTCTGATAGTTGTAGTGTACCTATGATGAAAATTACAGACCTCTCTCATCTTTCTAAACTTTCTCATCTTTCTAAACTTTTTGCCCCACTGTATGAGGCCAGATAAGGTTAGTGGGGATATGCTCAAAAACTGGAAAATAAGCATTAACTTCATGCTCTCTAAACACTGTCAAGAAAGCAAAGTGGTGACTTCTGTCAAAGTTAGGACCAAACATAAAGCTCTTTGCCCAGAAGCTTTCTTCATTATTCAGGAGAGCTTTCATGGCTGCCTTAGTTTTGAGTGTACATATGGTAATTGCCTTCAGAAATCGAGTGGCTGTACACATTAAGATTGACAGAGTGATTTTCTGTGCATGTCTTTGCCATGGGAAAAATGCTAAAATGCGTTCAAATGGGTCTCCTTAAAAGAAAAGTAGCTCTCCCAAAACAGGGAAGAATCACACATGATGTCGGAGACCTCTGAGGCTCAAGTGATGTCAAGTGAAATTACCACAGGTGGACTCCAATCAAGTTGAAGAGAAATGTGAGGCCCCCAGAGCTAAATTTCAAGTGTTTTTCCTTTTTAAGAAATTTGAAAAAAATTCTAAAATTCTGTTTTCATTTTCTCATTATGGGGTATTGAGCGTAGAATGATGGAGAAAAAAACGTATATATATTTTTTTATTTTAGCGCAAGGCCGAACCTTAACAAAATGTGACAAAAATGAAAGGGCCTGAAGACTTTCCAAATGCATTGTATGCATTTGCTTAACAAGTTAATCCAGTTCTCTTTGCTAAAGACCATGATGAGTTTCTAGGACCAACTATACAAAGAAGAATAATATAAATAAAATTACACCAGTAGCTTGTTACGGTGGGACAGGGGGCACACCAGAATAGAAGGACATAACGGACCCAAGTGCAGGGGGTTCCGTGTCAAAGGCGGGAAAAGGAAAAAGGAAACAAAGGGGTTAACCCCTGGGCACGTGAGAAGGCTACTGAAGAAAGTCAGCAACGGGATTCGAAACCAAGATCACAATCTCCGTGGGCGGGAACGTTACCACTGCACCACGGATCCTGTGAAAAGAAACGAAAAGAAACGGCAATAAGCCAACGGGCAGACAAAGGAGTCGCTTCCTGGCGAACTCAGACTAAAGGGATTATAAAAAATTACAACGTAAAAAGAACGTAGAAAGCAAAGAACGGGAAATAACCCATTAAGGCTCTAAATAGAGCGAAGGGAAACGGAGCGCGTACGGCGCTCTGAGTATGAATGAGCACACAGTGTGTGTGTGGGAACAGCGCTCTGCGAGTGTGGCAGAGGCGCTGTGTGTGTGTGTGGAGCGCTGTGTGTGTGCGTAGGAGCAGCGCTGTGCATGTGTGGCAGAAGCGCTGCGTGTGTGTGCCTGGGGCGCTATGTGTGTGCATAGAAGCCGCGCTGTGCGTGTGTGGCAGAAGCACTGTGTGTGTGTGTCAGGAGCGCTCGACTGCGCATGTGCCGGGGGTTTCACGAGCCAAGCGCGGCCAGCGCGACCAGCGCGTCTCTCAGACGCGAAATAAATGCAAAAGGGGCCCGGGGAAAGAGCGGAATTACTCGCCCCGGGATTCAGCAAACACAGGACAGTGCCGGTGACCACGCGGCACAGGGACGGAACGCTTGGCGTCTACAAAAAGACGGCCGAAGCGAACGGAGGCCGCAGGCACCTCGGACAGAGGAAAGAAAGAAGGTTAGTGGCGTTACCCAACTTTCCCTCACCTAACAAACTACGGCCCTAACGGTTACCTCAAGTCTTTAGACTCTACGGAATCCTGCCTCCTTTGGATGCAAGATGGGGCCACCACTTTCCTTAATCGGCAAAGCCGAGGGGTAATGCCGAACAAACCACTCCGAAAAGGTAGCATGTACGAGCAGATAGTGCGCTGAAGGCCGGCGTTAGGACGCTCTATTTATAGGAGGCCGGCCACGACGCCTGGCGGCCCCTAGCGGCCAGAATGCGCCCTCTGACAGTACCTCCCCCCAGGGGAGGCCCCTGACGGCCCCAAGTCGCCAGAACGGCGCCTCCGGAAGTCACGGATGAGGGCCCGGTCCAGGATGTGGCGTGCCGGGACCCACGAACGTTCCTCCGGCCCGCGACCGTCCCAGTCCACCAAGTACTGGGTGCTACCCTGGACTAGGCGGGAGTCCAGTAACCGACGGACCGTGTAGGCCGGAGACCCCTGGACAACTCGGGGAGGAGGAGGCCTGGATGGGGCCCGGGTCTGGCAAAGGTAGGGCTTGAGCTGGGAAGAGTGGAACGTGGGGTGGATCTTCATAGAGGCAGGTAGATCCAGTCGGTAACTGACTGGATTGACCCTGCGAAGTACCTTGAAGGGCCCCACGTCTTTGGGAGCCAGCTTGCCCGAGGATCCCTTCAGGGGGAGATCCCGAGCGGATAGCCAGACACGTTGTCCCGGGCGATAGGAGGGAGCGGGCCTGCGCTTACGATCCGCCTGTCGACGCATGTAAGTTACTCGTAAGAGCTGCCCGGGCCTTGAGCCAGGACTGCCGACACCGGCGGACGAATTGTCCGGCTGAGGAAACCCCCACGTCCGCCTCCTGGCGAGGGAAGAGGGGAGGCTGGAAGCCGAACTGGCACTCAAATGGGGACATACCGAGGGCTGCGTGCGTGTGTGGCAGAAGCGCTGTGTGTGTGTGTCAGGAGCGCTCGACTGCGCATGTGCTGAGGGTTTCACGAGCCAAGCGCGGCCGGCGCGAACAGCGTGTCTCTCGGACGCTAAATAAATGCAAAAGGGGCCTGGGGAAAGAGCGGAATTACTTGCCCCGGGACAAGCAAGCGCAGGACAGTGCCGGGGACCACGCGGCACGGGGACGGAAGTGCGCCGAAGGCCGGCGTTAGGACGCTCTATTTATAGGAGGCCGGCCACGATGCCTGGCGGCCCTGCGGCGGCCCCTAGCGACCGGAATGCGCCCTCTGACATGGCTGTAAATAAGTCATTGTATTTTTGTCATTGGTTATGGAAAAATAAACAATACATTGTGTGGTTTTTATGCATCATATGGTGTGAAAAAAGAGATGGGGTTGACCAGTCTTGTGGGTGGAAACTCTCAAACTATGATGTACATTCATGCATGCTTGCATGCATATGTAGACATGAATAACAAGTAATTATTTAATATGCAGGATTTGAATTCAGTAATTTATTGTATTGTATTATATGTGCAATAATGAGTTAAAAATAAGTAAATAAATAAAGAAGAGGAAATAATGTTTTAAATGGGTTGTGTGGATTTAACACATTATGTTATCGCTCATTAATTAAAGATGAAAGTCTACATATGAATGTTTACCTCTGTGGGTTCATACTGTGGACTGAGCTGCCTCTTCCTTCCCTATACTCAATGGCAAAGTATGTTACACCCATTGTCTTCTCCTCTTTCTCTCCCTCTTTAGTTATTTTCCACCTGCACGTACTACATTGTATGTTTAACTTTTGCAAGTATATGGGTGTATATTCTAGTCATTCCAGTCCCATAGTTTGTAAGTTTCTGGTACGAGACATTTTAAACTTGACGCACATATGTATATCTTCTGTGCTTGCTATAATGTCATAACAGTATGGTCGTTAATATGAATGTCATAAATAATATAAGGATTGGAGGTGTGAGGAGGGGTTCCTCTCCCTGTTGATGAACTCACTTAACCAAGATAGCAGGGCAATTGGCCATATAGCAAAATTATAGTAAAAAACGATAAAATATAGGCGATGTTTATTTTTGTTTATTGTAAAGGATTTCAATGTCATTCTCACTTATTCCAATTTTATTTTTTTGGGGGTCATAGTTTAATAGATAGCAGTTAGAAGTAGTAAGGGTTTAAAGTGTTTTTTTTTAAGAAAAAAAAAAAAAAAAAAAAAGGGGTCGTGACAGCATAATTAAGGCTAAAAACCAGGGAGCAGAACCTAAGTAATGGTCAGGTCTTATTAGATGTATGTGGGAGAAATGGCAGGGTGACAAAATGTTTTGGGGGAACTCCTTGTGACACCTCAAGGCAACAAATCCCCATCTGTGTCTGGACCGTTGAGGGGATACTGTGGCAAAAGTCATAGAAACTTGTACACATAGTGCACCACATGATGCTGAGTATGGTGTGCTGCATTGTGTTATTAACCAGGATCACTGTGATAAGAGACAATATATAACACGGCAAGAGCCTGTCATGATAGGCCCTAATACATGGCAAATTACAAATTTTGTATTCTTCCGTGATATTTCTGAAATACCACATGATAACTGTGTGTGATTATTTAAAATAGTTCATACCTGGTTCGCTTATATAAACTTCAATTGCTCCCGCTGATATGGTCACAAACAGTGGAGCTGTGCATGAATCCACTGGTTGTAAGTGGGTCGATTTTATGTTGAAGGTCTATCCAAAAGCCACGCCTCTTTGAATAAATAATGAGCAGTGTGATTATCCTAATGCTGATTGCAGCATAGCCATGACTTTCAACTCAGCAATGGTCCTCTATTCATCACCTGTACTTGTGTTCCAGTGTAATATTAGTATATTTTTACTATTGTAAAAAGTATGAATAATAAAGAAAGGTATCAGAGTGTACAGTGTAAATATTACTAATATAATTGCTTTATTATTATAAGCTCAGTTTTATGTTCAATAGTTTGATCTACATTTGTTAGTACAAGTTTCCCATTTCTGCTATCATTGTTTGTTTTTATGAATTTCAGGTTTGATTCTTGTTAAATGGACATCTCAGAATATTTTACTCATAGTGAGTCCTGGAGAAACAGCAAACTTTTTTTGTTCAAATATTTTGAAAGAAGACATTTTCATATCCTGGTTTAAACAGGCTAACAACTCTCCACCACTTTGTATTGCAACCGGACTCCAGGGCTCTAATCAAGGTGAAATTGTTTTAGCTAATGGATTGCAAATGAATCGGTTTGAGGTCACTATGAGTAACACATCTTCAACTCTGAAGATCATGAATGTGAATGAATTTGATGCTGCGCTTTATTATTGTGGAGTAGTACGTTGGAATGGTGTATTCTTCCACAATGCAACACGTTTGACTGTAAAGAAAGGTAAAAACACTTGTTCACTTGTACTATTTTACTTTTTGTACTTTACATTTACGTTTACTTTTATTTCAGTGCAGACAGTATGAACCCAAAATATTTCATGTTTTTTTTGGTCAACTTAATTTTAATAAATGTCCATTCCTGCATTTTAGGCCTGCAACACATTCCAAAAAAAGTAGAGACAGGTCAATTTAGGACTATCAATGTGGTAAAAAATAAACTAAATAACGATGTTATTTCAAACAGGTAAAGTGGACAAGTGAATCACAACCAGTGATTGTAATCATGATTTGGTACAAAGCAGTATCCACGAAAGACTGAGCCTTTGAGGAGCAAAGGTGGCCAGAGGATCTCCAGTTTGTCAGCAAATGTGTGAGAAAATTATTGAAATGTTTAAACAATATTCCTCAAAGAACATTGGAAGAGATTAGCATATTTCAGTCCTAACTTTTTTTTGATTCGGTTGGTTTTGCATTGTCCAGGGATGGCAATGTCATGTTGAAGACAGCAATTTTTTTTTACCTCATTACTAGCCCTAAATTGTCACCATCCCAACTTTTTTTTGGAATATGTTGCAGGCCTGAAATGCAGGAATGGACATTTATTGAAATTAAGTTGACCAGAAAAAAACATGAAATATCTTGGTTTCATACTGTCTGTAATGAAACAAAAGTAAAAATAAATGTAAGGAACACTATTTCTGTTTTTTTATTTGCATTTTCAATACTGTCCCATCTTTTTATGATTTAGGGTTGTACTTTGTGGGCATTATATTAAAATAATATAGTGTACACTGTCTTATGCCTTACAGCCAACACATCATACATGAAACACTTAGAAGAAAATTTTTTGCCTTAATACAGCCCTCACAATAATCGGTAATTAGCGTTTAATCGGACTGTTTTAAATATATGGCTCTGAACAGGTAAAGAAGAAATGATCTTGCCTCCAGGAGACTGCAGTGGTGGCACCTTTTATAAAATAACATTGGTTTTGGGAAGCACCATCTTCATTTTCATCATGATTGCTGTTGTACTGTTCATCATCAAGCTGAAACTCAAAGGAAAGCAGCAAAGTGGTATACAAAAATATTTTTTACATTTATTTCCTCATATTTAATGTAAATATATGCAGGAAGTATGAGACACAGAAAGATTTGATTCTCTTTGATGTCTTGCAGATATTGATGTCCAGGCTGATCATCATCGAGAGGTAAAAGAATTTACAAATTTACATTAATATGAATACTATATTTTGAGTGTGTCCATAATAACATTGTGCATATGTAGCAGGATTAATATTAACTGGTTGTTGCAATAGATTTTCATTCATCACTCTTACATTTACATTGTTCCCTATTGTGTAAACCTCTGCTTAATTCCCTTGGGTCTCAGCCACAAGGGACAGACATTTTAAAACAGAGAATGCAGTGATTAAATTATTGATGCAGCCCCAGCATCAGCCTCTTTCTCTTGAACACACCTATGAGGGAATTAGATCTGCAGGCTGATTTCTGCTGGTCTGATAATATTCTGTATGATTGCTTTGTGATATATAGACAGAATAAATGAATGAAAATCATGCCGTGGTCCTGTCAAGTCGAGAAAGTGATGCTATTTACTTGTACACTCCACAATTTATTGCTAATAATTCAGTTAATCTAAAACTTTAACTCACACTCAAAGAAACAATTTACTGTGAACTTGATGACAGTTTTTCCAAAGAAACCCAGTCTATTATGCTGCCAGGAGTGCCTAAATGAAATTTGCATGGAAATTTTTTTTGGGTAGGATTTCCTATTACAGTCATATGAAAAAGTTTGGGCACCCCTGATCATTTTCATGATTTTAGTTTATAAATCATTGGTTGTTCAGATCAACAACTTGAGTTAAATATATCATATAGCAGATGAACACAGTGATATTTGAGAAGTGAAATGAAGTTTATAGGATTTACAGAAAGTGTGCAGTAATTATTTAAACAAAATTAGGCAGGTGCATAAATTTGGGCACCCCAACAGAAAAATTACATCAATATTTAGTAGATCCTCCTTTTGTAGAAATAACAGCCGCTAAACGCTTCCTACAGCTTCCAGTCTGGATTCTGGTTGAAGGTGCTTTGGACCATTCTTCTTTAGAAACATCTCCAGTTCAGTCAGGTTTGATGGTTTCCGAGCA